>CM029550.1:44592349-44704905 GCA_017141385.1 Sogatella furcifera
GTACAACCAGTATTGTAGTTTGCCGCAGCATCACAGATGAGAAACTACTGCTAACTTATTTTTTTCAGTTTCAGTTTTTGGTCCTTGATTTTGCTGCTTTCAATCTGATGAATGCTGGTCTTTAGAACTTGAGTAACTGAATTCAAAAATCAGTTAGCCTATTGATCGAAGAACAAGTTAAAATTTAATCCAATAACCACAACTGGCGAGGGTTCAAAAAAAAAAAAACATTCTGGCAAGATGGGAAAATGATTCCAGCTCGTTCAATATTGGTTCAAAAATTACACGTCTGGTCTCAAATTGTAGATCATATAATATTTTCTACAATATTTATGAGACCAAAATTTTATTGAACGGAACTAATATTGACCGAAATGGAGTCATTTCCCATCTTGCCAGAATGAATTCAATGCTTCAACAGACTATCATAGCTTAATCATCCCTACAATTAAATAATTTATTGATGTGCACAAAGTGGAAACCCGAACCAATTTCATATTTGAAAGAGTTCAAGTACCAGTAGCCTACCGGTATGATAGTAAGGGTAAAAAAATAAATAAATTGTAGTTACGAAAAAATAAATAAAATAGTTTATAAGATCATCATATTAGGATATATTAAGTATTGTACGAATTCTTAATTTATTATTAAAAACATGCTCTGGACCTTGAATGTTGAAACAACTACGGTACCGGTACCTATACAACTTTATTTATTGTCGTTAATAATAACATATCCATAGAATCAAAAGTATTCAAGCTACTATTATTTTCAGTTTTCAAGGGGATCATTAGCATTTTCAGCTTATTAATATGCTAAAATTTAACTGCTAAATCATTCTACTGAAGGTTTAATACTCCCCACCTGCTTGTCATAAGAAACAATTGTTTGATCTATAGAGTCTGAGTAATCAGACTGATTATGATCAAGTTATAGTCTCAATAGTTTGAACTACCTGGAGGTGAGCCTCATCCTCACCACAGCCACACCTCTTTGACATAATCGTACCCTTAGCGTTTCTGATCACAATATTTCACCCTAAATGAATATAAACTTATTGTGCCTAACTTTGTGATCTTGGAAAAAATTTGTCAGATAAGAAGGTTGTTGCAACTTTTATTGTAAAAGCTTCAATAAAGAATGACAATTATTTTCTATTTATCATTTAGATACACATATTATTGGGAATATTCTGGTCGAGCAAAGAAGACATTCCTTCAAAATGGTCATTTAAAGCAGAGTGTAATACCAGTAGTAATTTAGTTGCCCTTTAACAGGCCTTCAAAATAATCCAAATAGACATTCTTAATTCCTCAAAACATTCTAAAATTTTTTTTCCTATCAAGAGACTGAATTTATATTAAGATATTATACAACTATACAAAATTTTAGTTATAATTCCATTTCATATTTATCGCATCGTAATAGAAAAATCTGCATTGTGCAATATGAAGTGAATAAATAAACTACTGTAGCGTCTGTAGGCCTATTATATAGATGGGTTGATGTCGACAATAAATAGGGAAAATTTGTTAATGAAATATTTTTTATTAAAAATAGATTGGAAAAGTTATTTTACAAATTCATTTAATATTATTATAATATGCATCTGAGATTAATTACAATATTGTGATGTAACTTAAATTAATGGAGAATTAATTGGCTTGATATCCAACAAATTTATATTCGATAGCCTACCATACTAAATAGTTAATTACGAAAATTCAGGTTTAAATTTACATTTATTACAAGACTGAACAACAGGATTTAAGATTTTACAATCAGTTGAAAATGTACAATTTTTCAATTAATGCACTCTTGGTACGGTATTGCTTATTCTTAACAAATAGGTTGATTGAAAATATTTATAATTCAAACACGAATAAAAATAACTCTAGTTCATTAGCTGCAGTATTATTTGCCAGCAACAATAATTCTACACAACTGATAATGTTATATGACTGTTACTCGAAGAGAGGAGGTAAAAGGGCAATCACACCATCCAATCACACAATTAATGAAAATTAGAGAGCTCTGTGACAAGAGACATTCTCCCATTTAAATAAATGTTTAATTTACTACTATGACTGATGTACTGTCGAACTTATTTATCTTTACTATTTATTCAGTACTTATTTCCTGTGACTGAGCAACCGAACGAAAATGTTTATCATTAATCAAATAACAAAGTAGAATGAACCAAACTCTATTCACCAAGAGATTGATGCGAATTTTATCTTCAATTTTTTTATGAAAACTATGACCCAGTCTTTTCTAAAACGATGTTGAAAAACACAAACAAGGTACAAATAATAATAACATCTGAAAGACTGAATCTGTTCCATTCACTTGGTGAATAAAGTACAAGTCTTATTGTCTTTCATCTAGTTTTTATTCTGGCAATGCCCAAAGTATGCAAATCAACTGCTCTAAATATAAAAAATCAACTCTTGAAGCTGAATGGTATTGTCTGTATTATACTGTATAATTGAAAACTATACCTCATTCACGTTGACTTGAGACAAAATAGACAAACCCACATAGTATCAAACAGGGATGCTTCGGTTGCAATGACAAACCATAGCAGCGATATAACACAGGTCCAACAAAAAAATAGCGGACACATACACACACACATACGCGATGCCAAAGCTATGACGTGCCTATAATATTTCGTTACTGTCTATGTTATGTTGTGACTGGGAGAGCCAGCGTATACTTACACGCATACACATGTAAAATGTTTGTTTATTTCGTTTCAAGTCATCGTGAATAGGGTATAGTATTTTATAATATAGCATATCAAAAATTTGAGAGCACTAGGTCTGTTAATAGTTCAGTTATTGAAACACAATTTGCAAACAACTTCCTATAATAGAATTTAAAATGATTTCAAATAAGAACCCGTATTATGAAGGGAAACATCAGATCTGTTTGTTGAAGAATCAGGCACATTTGGATCACTTGATGTTTGTAGGATAACCACTCACTCATTTTCCATGTTCTTCACGGCAAATGGGGCATGTCTGTAAAAAAACATCATGAATTAAAAGAAACAATAATTCATCATACCAATAACTTTGTCCCCTCCTTTGGGAGATTGGCTGTCGTTAGTAAAGACAGTCAGTCGTTTCCCGTTTCTGGAGGAATAGTAATTGTTGCATTACACTCTAACTGATTAACTGCATGTTATTCAGAGGTGTTCTGCATCTTCACTTGGTTGTGAAGACTGGCTTATGGTTGAGAGGATCGACATGCTAACCACACGTCACCTCTATCCTGGTTGATGATTATTCGCCTGCTGTATTTTCTATCCGGGCTGGGAGGGCATTCTGGTGGGGTGGGGGTGGCTTCGGCTCGGTCGGTGTTGGTTCGGGGGCTGTGGGTTCTATTGAGAATTTATGGCTTTTGGGCCGATATTGGCCGGGCTGAGGTCGTTTTCCCGTCTTGTCGGAGTGTCTTCTTTGCTTGGATGGACTGTATAGTTTGGTGAATATGAAACTGGCAACCAGCTGGTAGGCCTAGGCCCTTCATAGGGCTGTTGCGCCATTGACAAACAAACAAAACTAATAACTTTGTTTTTTCAACAGGGGGGTTTCTTCCAGTTAATATTCAGTGACAACTGACAACAATAATATAGTAACATTCAACTGTTGTATAATTCTATTATTATTATCATCATCATCATCTTACTTCAACATTGTCATCTCTACTATTCACTATCATAAGCACAAGACCATATAAATATTATAATTTTTATTCAACAAGTTGGTAGCAATGTACGATAGCTATGTTTATAGCTATCAACTGTTAATATATACATGCTGTTGATAGCTATGTACGTCAATGGCTCAACAGCCCATGAAAAGCTTAGGCCTACCAGCTGATTGCCGGTTTCATATTCACTCCACTATCAAGCCGAGGTGAATAATCATCAACCAGGATAGAGGTAAAGTGTAGTTAGCACGTTGATCCTTTCAACTGTAAGCTAGCTTTCGTAACCAAGTGACGGCGCAGAACACCTCTGAACAACATCCATTTAATCATTTAGAGAGTAATGCAACAACTACTATTCCTCCAGAGACAGGAAACGACTGTCTATCTTTACTAACGACAAGCCAATCTCCCAAAAGAGTGGATTGCTTCAATTTTGTAAATTCTTGGTGGAATCGAATTTATGGAACTGCATTAAGTTATGACCATTCTCTCAAAATTTATCACTCAATTGTTTTAAGTTGTGCCAGACTTCCTAATCTGTGAGAAATGAAAAATTACTTCAAAAATATAATTATGAAATACAATAGTATATATATAGATGAAATGAATAGTAAGTTTTAATTAATTGATATCTTACAATAATCAGAAAATGCAAATTAACACATCACAAGCATCAACACAAAAACTACTGTATATTGTTATTCATGCATAAAAACTTTCAAGCTTATCATTGGATTGTTAAAAAATAATTAACTCATTTTCACTACTGATATTGTTAGTTTCATCATAAATAACTCTAGAATAAGAGTACCTAATATCAAGAACTGCCTACATAACACAATAATAACTCAATAAATAACTTTGGTACCTAAGCATGATATTGTAACAATAATTATTCATCCGAATTATACAGATTGAAAATAATTAAGAATCTCATTAATTGCTGAAGCATTTCATTTGATGTATTTTGTTATGAAAATTTTTGTATTACTTCTTACTTCAAGATATTTGAAGTTTTTGTTTGGAGTGGAAATTTGTGACAGAGAAAGATAAGCAGCTTAACATAGATTTCGATTGCTTTCTAAATTGGAAAAGGGACAAGTTTTTGGCTTAAGTCTGTTGAACCTTACCATTAAGTATTATCTGTAAATAACCGAATAAATAGAAATAAACAAAATAATAAAACAGAAGATTATAATTATGATGAGATAATAATTTAATTGAAACGTTCAGGAAATTTTCACTCACTTTATTCAATTCACCATCTACATCTCTAGTTTGAAACCATTCATCTACACACTCCACATGGAAGGAATGATAACAATCTAATACTCTCAAAACTCCTTTCAGATCACCATGACAGATTGAACAAATCGGTGTATCTTTCTTTTTCTTCTCCAATTCTTTTGGATGTGTGTCGTAATGTGCTGATCTGGAGGAACTGAAAAAAACAAACATTGAAAGTTTCAACAATAAAAAAAATAGATACAAGATGGGGCAGAACCAACTAAGCAGTTGCAATAAATTACTGCAGGAGCTATGGCAATTATTAATTATACCTTACCATGGACGGGGTGGAATTATTACTCACATACCTCCAATTTCACTTTCATGTTTTTCTTCAACTTTAATAAGAAGTTTTTTCCAATAGAAATATGTTTCCATGTCTCCCTGACTTTGAAACTGATGATGTTGGGTGGTCTGCTCAGTCAACATATCTAATAACATGTGACTACTTTCTTTTCAGCGGCATCTAATCTAAAATGTTTTGTAAAAAACAACCTCCTTTTGTCTTACCAAAATTTGGCTTATGCACAGTCTGAGCAAACACACAAAATATAAAGGCCTGTATCCACAGGGCAAGGCATGCGCCACAGATGACTTGCAGCAAGGCACGACATCTGCCTCAGGGTGAGGCATGCGTTGTCTGGCACTGTTTGTAACCAAGAATGTTCACTGCAAGCACACAAACCAAATTGGTTCAAGCCAGATACCCAGCTTTATTGTATGTTGTGAGGCAAAGAGGTATACACTTGACGCACGCCTTGTGGCGAGGCACCCTTGAGCTCAGCCCTTTTACCGACAAGCACACTGCTTGCCTGAATTGTGTGCCGCGTATGCCCTGCAGCGATCAACCCCGGTATCTATAGTCCGAGGCATGCGTCTTGAGGCATTCGAGGTGCATGCCTCTCACTGTGGATACAGGCTTTAGGCAATGTACCGTATATGCCCTCTCTGCCTAGTATGGTGCTGATGAATGCTAGAGTTCATTTCGAAATATATGGATATCTAAGTACAAAAATCGCCAACTCCAGAATGCAAGCATCAGTCAATATTGAAAATTGTAACCTCTTAAATATTGGACAACAATGTTCTAAGAAGTGTGCACCACTTAGAATTCTGCTTATTTTTTTATTGTAGTAATTCAGTTCAGTAATTCAGTATATTCAATCCTTGACCGGCAGTTGCCAGACAGAATTCGTAAAATTTTTAAAACTACATAAAAACAAATTTCAACCTTGGATGGCTGCAGATGGACTGCTTCAGATGGCCCTGCAACCCAACAGTACAGTCTTTTCACATAAACATTACACAGTCTCTAATTCCTTTATAAGGTTACTAATTTCATCCTCTCTCAAGGAGTAGAGAGGGTTATTGAAGAGTTTCTCACGCAGAAGCCTTGAAAATCTTTTGTACTCCAATTCACAAACACCAAGCGGCAGCCTATTGTAATACTTCAGCGTTTGCAAAGGGTAGCACTCGTGTGATTTTGATAATCTGGAGTAGGGTAGATCGATGTTGCCTCTTCTCCAAGTATTATGGTGATGCAGCTGGCCCCTCTCCTGGAATACATGAATCTCCCTCCATAAGGCTGAGGCTGCACTGCCGGAGGGTAGTGGGTAGAGGGTGGAGGGTAGATGGTAAATCTATAGAACATACACACCATCCATAGTAATACATTGTATAATAGAGCCTGGAGGGTGGAGGGTAGTTGGTAGCTTCAACAAACTACCCTCTACACTCTACCCTCCACCCTCCAGGCTCCAGCCTCCAAACAAGTAATTCTGGCAACATTTTGTTTTTGAGTTTCTACTTCCCATATTCAAGAATTTTGAGGTTATGTTCTCACTTGCAACATGGAAGAGGAGCTGATAGCGGCAAGCCTAGACAAAAATACAAATTGAAAAATAACGAAATTTACTATTTTTCTCACCAATTTCATTGATTCGAATTTATTGATTTCAAACAAATTAAAAACGTTTACATCGTCATTGTGCGTATGGGCTAACCTAACTGTAGAAATTCATGTCTTATCTGCGCAAACTTCTGCTTTATTAATTAAATATTAATAGATTAATTAATTCATTTCATCGAAAAGAAACCTGTTCATACAATAATCAATATTCCATTGTAGAAACAATTATAATGAATGACTCCGTTAAGTAATAAGTTGTTGAGATAGATTGATTGAAACAATAAAGCATATGGACTGCTTCTTGGTATTGCCATTGAATCGTCAAT
This sequence comes from Sogatella furcifera, assembly GCA_017141385.1. Classification (NCBI taxonomy): domain Eukaryota; kingdom Metazoa; phylum Arthropoda; class Insecta; order Hemiptera; family Delphacidae; genus Sogatella; species Sogatella furcifera. The sequence continues at coordinate 44,599,589 of CM029550.1, forward strand.
GGGAAAACTCTACCTATTATATTATATTCTTGTAGATACATTTATTCTCTACAAACATTATACAAGTTTAATCATGTTTTTGTAATAGTGTGAAAATTGAAATTTATTATTGGTTTTTTGTGTTCTATGTATCTTTTTTTGGGTTATTGAACTGTTTGGAATTATTAAGGAAATTATGAAAATGAACTTTGATTTTTGAAGTATTATTGAACTGTGATAGTTTATTTTGTTCTATTTAAACTGCTTATGTGTCTGAAATAGAGCAATTTTCGTGTTTTTTTTAGTATCTGTTTCGATTTAATGTTGAAACCGATATTGAAACTGTACTCGGAAATCCACGAACATTGAACTCTTGAGAATTTTGTTAGTTCGAATGAAAATTTTGCTCTTTGAGCCGGCCGGGTGCCGATGGAAGTTGGAAGGGGAAATTTTCATTGGAAAAAGCAAAGACACGGTAGAAAAAGGATGTGATTCGTGGACAGGCCCCATCAGAGGGGCAATTTATTGTTTTTTTTTAAGTTGATACTAATGTAAAGTCAAAAATTTAATTCTAATTTGGGAAATTGGTCAAGTACCTTATAGTGGAAGTTTTTGTGTAGTTTTTGGTGTCTTAATTATTATATGGTGAGTGCCAACATTTTCGTTTTGTTCTCTAGCTCAAAATTTCAATTAAATGTCAGTAGTAATATTTTTTTAACCGAGGCCTAGATCTAGTGTCCAATATTAAACATAATACAGCAATTATTAACACTTGATAGAACATTAATAATTGATAAAATAACTTTGTTTCGGAAAATTTTGATGTAACCTGATTGGATGTAGTAGTTTTATTTTTTAATTTGAAGTAAACGATCAATAAAAACCGGAGTATAGAATATCACAAAATATTTGTTTTTCATACAAGTTCCTGACTCGTAGTAGTTATTGTAGATGCTAAAATTAGAGGAGTTCAAAATTAATTAGATTAATAAATTAATCTGGCATTTGGAGGAACGAATCCACGTTATGCTCCCAACCACTTAAGGATTTGAAAAATATTTAGTTTCAGGATTTTACAAAATAATTTACCCCAGTATTTGGATAATTACAGAAAAATTTAGTTAATATTGAAAAATAGTATATCTGAGGCAACCCGTTACATTTGGTGTCACATGTGTAAGGCGGAAGAGTCATATAAATTTCCATGGGTTACATTTTGATCGAAATGAAGCAGTATTATTGAAAATTCTGAAAGTCATGTCTATTCTAAAAGTTATTCAAGTTGAAGATACAGTAGTTGAATTTTTGGGAATTTTACGTCAAATAGACGATAGATCATACTTTAAATCAAACATTATCATATATGAATCCATTCACTACAAATATTGACCAATAACAATTACGATACTTTCTAAATAAAGTTATATTCTTCAAAATTTCGAATGTCTCATCGCTAAATATATTCAGTTTGAATCGTCTGGATAGCTAAGTTACATGAATCCCTGCTAGGTGGTGCTAGTGAGGCTGGTGATAGAAAGAGTCTCTGAATCTTTATAGAAACTGTCCGTGAAATTGTTGTTTAGTGGCTAATATTAAATTGTATGAGATTATGCAATATATAATGATATAAATATATTTAAAATCATATAGTATAATAAAATAATATTAATATTGAGGTTAAAATGTTGTCCATATTTAAGAATTTCAAGATGGCGACCGAACACTATCGGAACCATCTACCCTCCACCCTCTACCCTTTACCAACCACGCGCAATGCTATCTACCCTCTAGGCAATTTACCATCTACCCTCTACCCTCTACCCACCGGCAGTGCTGCCTAAGAGCAGCAGCGAGCTATACATGTACTGACCATGGACTGTCAGCACTCGCAGTTGTTTGAAAACAAGTATCCTCTTTCCGCTTCTGTAAATTTTTATTCACTGTTGCCCGGTTTATTAAATTGATTGGCATAGGAGGATTCGGGTTTATTTTTCATAAGGTTTCATTTTTCAGGTTTGTATTATACATAAATTGCGGGAGAGGGCTGACATGATTCTGTTCTGTGCCCTTTCAGCTATGTTGTACCCAGAGGTTTTTAATTTTGTTGGACTTTTGTTTGAATTAGGTAGGCGATGATGATTTCTTGTGAGTAGTCTTGTCATTAGGAGTTGATTTCAATTTGTTTTTATGGTTCAGTTAGTTAATGATAGTGGTGCTTTAAACATTTGGATCATTAATTTTAATGCTGCATGTGTGTGCTATCTGGGACGTTATTGGATGAGTTGTGAATTAGGGTAATAATAAATATTCTTATGGCTTTTTATGGTGGGGAGACCTTTACGGATAGTTCCACCTCGCCAATGTGTACTTTTCAAAAAACAGGTCACACATCCAAGAGCAGTCCACAGTGTTCGTGCAACATAACATCACGTTCACCGATAGATCACCCTCACCGAGAGACCCATGCAGTACGTGAATTAGGGTATCTGGAATGGTATTGAGACATCTTAAATGGACAAACTCATTTCAAATCCAATAAACTCTTTGATAACATACTCAAGTCACACCTCAGTGCCACATGTCTCTTCCAAACTAACAGACTTTTGGCCGTCTGTTCTTTAGTGTCTCTGTCTTTGACAATGTGCTCGAGCAGCACTTAGTTGTACTACTCTAAAGATGTTATACTTGGCCTACATATACTAAAGATAAATTATTCAAGTTGGGAATTCAAAATCCAACGATAGACAACAGCCGCAGTAGCTACGTGGACAAGTAGAAATTACAAATACCCAATTTTAAACCTTGCTTCAATTTATAGAAAAAAAAAATGATCAAGGTAAATTCCATGATTCAACTAACCTGTTGGGTGGAGGATTAGAAGGACGCGACCTTCCAGGTGCACTGCAATAATCACGCTCTTGATTTCCAGAAGAGAAAAGAGAGTAAACAGCATAACCAAGTCCTACAGCTGCTGCACCAGCAAGTGCAGCTACTGCAGTTCTAGTAGAATTGCTATTGCTATTTTTATTTTCCGACATCTCGAGAGTAGGCCGAACAATCACTTTGAAGATAAAACTAATCAGACTCCACAAAACCAAAATGAATAATGTAACTTGAATAAGTAGAATATTTGTATACGAATGTAATTGATGAGCAATTCTAATACACGAACACGATTGAATTTTTGTTTTTCGTATGTTTTGAATTTTGATTCTTCACAGGCAGATAGGTCAGGTCAGACGGGCCACGGGAAACGGGACTTCACTTCACACATTATAACAGCTGTGAACTGCTCACTTCACAGGTGACTTACATGCTAACATGGGATGATACAAATGTGTACCACCGACAATCTGTACCATTCTTGAATCGACATCCTGTGATAATTTTCATTTCTTCCGCTCCCGACATTCTGTACCACATTCCTGAGCTATCACAATCTGTCGTTTGCGTGCAGCGACATTCTGTACCATTTTAAATTCCTTCACTATCCGACAGAATGTACCAACGACATTCTGTACCAAATTCTTGAGCTATCACAGACTGTCGTTTGCGTGCAACTGTTAAACTTTCTTCGCTTCCCGACAATGTGTACCAACGACAGAATGTACCACATTCCATTCAAAATGGTGTATCGATTTGGTAAAGTATCGACTCTTCAATTTAGTCAATTGGTGACTTCAATTCTTGTAGCTTTGAACACATTATATATATGTATAGCATTATTGCTACCAACAAGTCAATGACCATTCATCAAACTCATCCATTCTCTCACTCTTCTATCCTACTCTTCTTTGTTCGCATTTAGTCTGCTCTTCCTTTGTCAAAAATTCCCATTCCCAACCATATCCTTCTATGCACTGAGCTCTGAGATCTGAGAGTGCATTTGGCTTTTATTTGTGTTTTACATTGTGTTTTTCTCCCACGTCATTTATCATATAATTGACTTAAGGCTTTTTTTTGACTTAAGGCCAGAGTCGTTGTCTGTCTGTTCGTTCATTTGTTTGTTTGTTTGTTGGTTTGTTTGTATGTTTGACAATAACTTTCGAACGCCTCAATTAATCAAATTCAAATTCAGAACATATATTCTTCATACTTCTATACAGGTCAAGTTCGTTGGACAATGAAATCGACCGACTCCTTCATCCTTTTTCAGGCAAAAAAAGGATAAGCACTCAGCAACAATATATCTATATATACCCCGGCATGTATCAAATTTTAACACAATAATCACAGCTGGAAAATGTCATAAGGAACTTGAATAATTTTTTTTTGAAAATCCATCTGATTACAGTGGAACAGCTGATTGAATATTAGCGGCAAATTTGAAAATATTATCATGAATAATGTTCTCAAATCAATAAATTTTTCCATGTGAAGTCATATGTTAATATTGATTTCAAAGTTTAAACATGTGATAGGAGTCTATTTATTTGAACATCTGACAAAAGGCGGCAAATTTAAATTATTTTACCATTGGTTATTTTTCAAGTATTCTTTTTCAAGGAAGTTAGTTGTTCAATTTGATTTCCATGCTTTAATAAGTAAGACTGATAAATAAGTCAGCCATGCTTTTGTATGGGATTTGAAAAATGCTAGGAGATCTCTAATAATTTATACAATTTATCTGAACTATCAAAAAATTCCATTCTTGAACAAATCTCTATAATGTTTGTTTTCAATTTGATACACTAAATAATTTACAAATTCTGTTGAGTTTAGAACAAGAGGCGATCAATATGACTCTACAGAGTGTTCCAAAAAGAACTAACTCAACTACTAACACGGTGTTCTTGGAGCTGAAAGAAAACAGAACATATCATTGGCTAAACACCAAATTCTCCTTAGCTTTCCTCCAATCCGCCCTTCTATTATTTGAAGACTTTTCATCATACCTAGATGATGGATAGACTCTACACAAAGTTTTAATAGTATTTATGGTTTTCAGAAAAAATAAGGGAGAGTTATTACATCCATATTTGTAAATTTGTTAGAATTGTTCCCTGAACTATGTTCAGTTCTTCACAGATCTACTCTGAATTCTTGCAGTCAAGTCGTCTTGAACAAGTAGGCCTACGTTTTTATTGGTGCTTTAGCAGCAGAAGGGTTGCGGATAATGATGTATCAGAATATGATCAAAGAATTGATCAAAATATACCGTACATAACTATATCCTCACAAAAAGGAATCATACATCAGTATTCAATAAATCTAGGTATTGCATTAGTATGATTTGTGGTTCATATTTTTAAATGATTAGTGCCATAAGTTGACTTTGTGTGTTTGCACGCGAGTTCTTCAGCCCATTGGGCTTACTAGTATAAATAAAGTCATGTAATTGAATACTTTTTAGAAACCAATAATCTGTCCAAGCAAAGAAGGGAGAATTGTGGATCAGAATTTTTCCTATGATTGAGACCAAATAAATAATTTTTGAATCTAGGTATGTAAAGTGAAAACAAAGTTTGTCAGATCCACAAAGTTTAATTAGTAGACCATACTTCAGTTTCAGGGCCCCAGGAGACTACCTGGGGGGAGCTCGAGCTCTGGCTAAGGGGAGTGATGATGGGCAACACAAGAATTTTATCAAGAGATTTTTCACAGCCTCTCCCACTCCAACTCCAACACTTAACCTGCAAGAGGTGCCCTTGCTAAGCTGAGCAACCCAGTCAAAGTTTGGGTAACCAACCCCAGAGGGAAGCTGGGTCAGCAAGCTGATTGGTGTTTGGGGGGCAGAGGATTTATCCTCTGTTTCATCACTGCAACCTGAAGGAGGAATGACGCTTGTCTCAGGAAGTAGGGAGGTCCAACACCGACTCCTGAAGCAGTGATTATGGCTAGCCTGATCGCCACAAGGAGGCGGCCCCTCCATCAGGATCGGGCACTGTAGGCTGATACCCTGCACACCTTAAACACCTTCCCATTAAAAGTACAAAGAGAGAAACGGACCGGAATTTAGGAGAAATAAAAAGGCTTGCCACAAAATGATTTTTGGAACATGGAATGTATGTGGATTGAATGGAAAAGAACAAGAATTGACGGATGAACTAAAGAAGACCAAGATTAGATTTCTAGCTGTAACTGAAACCAAGAAGAAAGGTCAAGGATGTCTGACTCTCAATGATGGCTACATATTAATATTTAGTGGAGTTGACATGAACAAGAGAGGAAGCGCTGGAGTTGCTTGTGTGATTCATAAGGACAAAAAAGAGAACATAAAGGGGTGGAGTTTCATTAATGAAAGGATTATGGTTGTAGATGTATTGGTCAGAGGAAATCTCATCTCAATGATTATAGCTTACTCCCCCTGTAATGACGAAAATGTAGATATAAAAGAATGCTTCTATGAGACTCTACAAAAGACAGTGGATGAAGTCAAAGGCAAGGTCATGATTTTAGGAGATCTGAATGCCTGAGTGGGAAGTGAAGCTGATATGTAGGAAGGTGTAATTGGACCAAATGGTGAATCCACAATAAATGATGATGGAGAAAGACTCCTCAGATTCTGCATTGCAAATGATCTGGTCATAACTAACACCAAATTCATGCATAAAGACATACATTGTTACACCAGGGTCAGGCCTTCTAGGAATGAGAAGTCAATAATAGACTATATTATTGTAGAGAGAAGAGCCTACAGTTCGGTATGTGACGCAAGAGTAAAGAGAGGACCAAACATTGATAGTGATCACCATCTCTTAGTGGTTGTGAGAAGGTTTAAAACGAATATTTCTCATAAATTAAAGAAGAAAATCAACTATACTATTAAACATCACAAACTGAAGGACCTGGAGATACAAAGAATGTATAGAGATGAAGTAGAGGAAAAACTAATTTCAAGGTTGGAAATATGGAACTTGGAGTCTCTAGAGGAAACTTGGGAAATATTCAAAACAAGTCTTCTGGAATTGGCTGAAAAAGTCTGTGGTTTAAAAAGAGTTGGTTCTCGGGAGAAATGAACAGCTTGGTGGACAAATGAAATTAAGAACCAAGTTATAAAGAAAAAAAGAACTGCGGCGAAAATACTTGAGCTCCAAAACTGATGCAGACTATAATAATTACAAGGAGCAGAGAAAGACTGTCAAGGAAATGGTACAAGCATCAAAGAGATAGAGCTGGGAAGAGTTTGGCAGGTTCATGTAAGATAGTAGCAAGGAGAACCAGAAGCTATTCTATAGAGTTCTCAAAAACATGAGGAAAGCAAAAGAATGCCCCTTGAAATTTATAAAATCCAAGAATGGGGAGCTTCTTATCAGGGAGGAGGCAATAATGAACCAATGGAAAGAATATTTCTCTGAGCTTCTGGAGGGAGTACAGAATCCAGAGAATGATCAACATATCCAAATAGAGGATGAACCTCCAGGCATAATGCTCATAGAAGATGACATCAGAGATGAAGAGGTAACTGAAGCGGTGAGAATGATGAAGTTGGAAAGAGCTGCAGGGTATGATGGTATCACTCCAGAGATGATTAATTTCCTGGGGCCCTTAGGAACAAAGTTGCTTACAAGAGTTATAAGACTTGCCTGGCGTCTCAAGAGAATCCCAAAGGACTGGGAAGTGTCTATCATAGTGCCAATATTCAAGAATAAGGGTGACAACCGTGAATGTCAGAACCACAGAGGTATCTCACTTCTCTGTGTGGCAGGTAAAGTATATTCAAGAGTGTTGGAGACACACCTCAGACAACATATAGAGCCATTGCTTGAAGAATCACAGTGTGGATTTAGAAACAACAGAAGCACTCAGGATTTGATTTTCACACTAAGACAGATATCAGAGAAGGTGACAACATATGGCCAGAAAGTGTGTTTATGCTTTATTGACTTGGTTAAGGCATGTGATAGGGTTCCATGGAGAGAATTATGGCAAGTGCTTAGGAACAGAAATGTGAAGGAGAATCTGATTCAGGCCATACAGAGTTTCTATTTCCGCTGTAGAAATTATGTAATAACAGCAAATGCAGCATCAGGTCAGTTCTATACACATGCTGGAGTGAGACAAATTCTATTGATCTACCTGTTTGTCATACTGTTGGATGATGTAATGAAGAGCTGTCATGAAAGAGTGAAGAAACTGCATTTAGGAAACTGGAGGATGAGACCAATCCTTATATCAGAACTAGCATTTGCAGATGACATTGTCCTGATAGCAAAATCTGAGAGGGATTTGCAATTCAATGTGAACATCTGGGTGGAAGAGCTGGATAAGAGAAACATGGAAGTTAGCATAGAAAAGACCAAAGTACTGGTTGTATCCAGAGATGAAGAACAGATGCACATTGAAATAAATGGCACACAACTAGAACAGGTGAGCTCTTTCCGTTATTTAGGTTCTGTGATAGATGATGCCGGAAGACTGGATGAAGAAATACATGCCAGGTTGGCAGCCAGTGGCAGGATGTATTATGCTCTTAACAAAAGTTTCATAGGAAAACGAGAAATCCATCAGAAGACAAAGGTAGCAGTGTACAAGTCAACTTTCTTACCTATACCAACATATGGCTGTGAATCATGGACAATGGCAGAGAGGCATAAGAGCAGAGTTCAGACACAGGAGATGAGATTTCTAAGAAGGATCCTTGGAAAAACAAGAAGAGATAGGGTAAGAAACACACATATAAGGTCGACCCTGCAGGTGATGACAGCCGTACAAAGAATAGAAAGCCAACAGCTCAGATGGCTGGGCCACCTAATGAGGATGCCAGAGGAAAGAATACCCAGAAAGGTTTGGGAAACGCGGGTTGATGGACGAAGACCAAGGGGAAGGCCAAGAGTTACCTGGAAGGAGGGCGTGCACGAGATGGCATGGGCAAGAGGAGTGGCAGTGGAGCAAATTGCAGCAATGGCTCAAGACCGAAAAAGATGGAGATCTCTTTGTACCTCGACACCCAATGGGTAAAAGAGGATTCGACTAAGTAAGTAAGTAACTTCAGTTTCAATGCACGATCCGACAATGTGTGCAATCGATTTACCAAATGGTACAATCTGTCGGCTGCGTCAAACGACAATCTGTACCATTTTTTGACTAAAAGTATCACAGGCTGTCGTTGGTACAAAATGTCGGAGGTACAGAATGTCGCCGTCTCTACTTAATTATATATAAGTAAACTAGAAATAGTAATCAAACACAAAAATATTGGAAGATTACGTTTTTATAATGTAAGCAAACGAACACTCTTTCTGTTTGGTCGATAGTCGACTTGACGATCATTATTTGTCTTTGTTGAGTTGATTGTCGAGTGAATTGCGAGTAAAAGGATGATAAATGAGGATGATTCATTATTATTTTATCGATTTTATTTTATTTTAGCTCATTAGGAGGTTATTTGAAATTGTACGATATTTTTGTCTGAAATACGATAATTTAGGAGCGCTTGTACGATATTTGACTGATTAATCTGGCCACACTGTAGGTCCGTGACAAGCTGACAAGTAGAGAAGTTCCAACACAACAATACAGAATACACAACGTTAGCGTTTATGTGAATATTTTGTCCGTCTGCTGCTAAAAAGACTATTATTCAGAAGCCGGGATAAATTATTTCTCAAGATTATGTATTGTAACAGATGTGAATTTACAAAATTGTTAGTTTATTGTGAAATTTCCTTCGAACAGTTGCGGTTTTTATAACTAGTAGGTAACAGTGTGTGAGCGTTGAGTACTTTCACTCAGTCTATCCTAAAAATAAGGGATAGTTTATCCAGTTTAACATTTCTATAGTTTTATATATACATAGTGGACTTATAATATCCTTGTATAATTCATTTCTCTACGATCGTTATGGAGACTTTAGAATACTGTGTGTTTTTCATATTTCTAACCTCAATTTTTTCTGGTGCCAATGGTCTACGTTTCCACCTCAATCCTAACTCGGTAAAGTGTATCAAAGAGGAAATTAGACAAAATGTATTGACTGTTGGTGAATTTGAAGTCACGGAAATTCATGGCCAAAAAGTTGATTACATTGTAAGTGAAGTATTTGAATTTTTCCATTTTAATATTTGGTTTCTATTTGTTAATGTAACGTAGTGTCCTTTTGAAGGATCTTCATTTCCAGTACAATTCAATAAGGATTGAAGGATACAGTATAAAGGTTTTAGTCGTCATGAAACTGGTAGGGTCCTATATATTATCTAGGGAGTATTCGCTCCTTACCCACATTTGTGGGATCGATTGACACATAGATCACAAAACACATAGGCTACCGGTAATCAAACAAACACATTGTTGAGATGGCTGTGATCTAAACAGTAAACAACTTTTAATAAAAGCCTGTACAATAATTCAAGGGAATAGTTCTTTTCATTTGAGAAATTCAACCCTGAGATCATGTCCAAAAATTTACTGTTGAATTGCTTCAAATGATTCATTTTAACTGCTTCAATGAATAATTTCATATTATCAAACTTCTTGATTATCTGATGATCTATTGACGAACTTTTGATTTTTGACAGGTAACTGACAGTAAAGGGCATATTTTAGCTCAACACCAAGACATTGGAAAGGAGAGAGGGAAATTCACATTTGTAACCGAGACTTACGACATGTTTGAAGTCTGCTTTACATCACGTGTTCCACCTCGTAAGTAGTAATTCTTAATCAATCCAGGCTACATTGTTTAAAAAGTTTTCAATGTAATATTCTGCTAAAATTAGATGTCCCTTATGAGACGTGCATAGTAATAATAATATTTTTTTGTTCATGACATGAACATACCACTAGGACATGTCCACTTTTGAGCAAGTCAGAAGAAAGGAGACTTCAATAAGGAGAATCAACCAGTAAAATGGTGAAACAAACACAAAACATGCATTCATATCACAGCGGCAAGCAGCGGAACTAGAACATTTTTGTAAGGAGTAACTACTCATTTTGATAATTACAATCCTGGTGTCCTGGCCTCTGGCCATAACCGGCATTTTGTTCAAAACTTTGGTAGGTTTTTATCCCCGATGGGAACTCCTAGCAAAGTCCTCCCTAATCTGTAGTATTGGAGGTCCAGCCTCAGCCTGTTTGTATATTATAATAGTGAACATCACCCCTGGTAGATACAGTATAAACACTGTGGAAAGCTCTTCAAGCTGATTTGTGAATGAAAAGATTGTATACATTGAGAATCCTTTTACTCACAACAAGAGACCAATAAAGCCCTCCATTCCTGAGGCCAAACACAGTCCTCAGGTCTTCCAACTGTGAGCCAACATGATTAGAAACAGTAGAAGCCCCAATACAGTAATATTAGCCTACTCCATCAATGAATGAGTTTTATTGATTGAACAAAAGTGAGTCACTCTATGGTCACACCGTGAGTAGCCTATGCAGTCTCTGTAGGCGGGGTTTTAGGTTCAATTGAATTGCTTCATTTCAACCTAAGAGGGCGAAGTTAAGTTAAATAGAGCGAGGATGAGTGTGTAGACTACATGAGTGACTGCGTGAGGTCTAATGTTCACAGAACTTCTAGTTAATAATTATTTTAATGGCTCATAATAAATTCAGCTTGTAGGATTTTTGGAAAATACATATAGAAACATCTTTAGCTCTACTAGTTTGGGTGTTTTTATGTTCCATTACAAAACAATATAGAATAGTGTATAATATAGTGAGGTATCATTTTGAAAATATAACTGGATTGTAAAAAGTAGATATTGAAAATATGTAGTGTTTTGAATTTATCATCTGGATGTGTCGTCCATCTTGAGAAATTAAATTATTATTGAGTTGATGTATATTAGTTTTGTTTCTACAGTGTAAAATATTTGTATTTGAAATTCTACTTTCAGATGTCAGAGGTGAACAGCATGAAGTATATTTGGTTATCAAACGGGGAGTTGCAGCGAAAAGTTATGAAGGGGTAAGTTTTATGCTCGCTTAGAAATAATGGAGTTGCGTACCTAGCCTAGTCACTGGCATTGAACATCATTTTCAATATTCAAAATGGAATCTTGATTTTATCTTCTCATCAACTGAGTTACCTAAATATTTTCATATTTGTCAAAACAGGCAGAATTCTGAGATAAAAGCGATATCTACATGTAAATACAGTAATATTTATTGCTGTACCAACTACTCTGTAGGCTTGATTAAATATTCAAGAGAAGAAAATATCGAGTTCAGAAAACAACTTGCTGTATCAAAGCTATTCTGGTATTTCTTTCTTGCTCCAATCTGTTGAAAGCTTTCATCTTGTAATCTGCGAAAATTGAAAAACCCGTTATTGTTGTTGCAATTCTTCTTCTTTCTTGATCCAATCTACAAGAAGTTCCTTTTGCGCTCCAAGAGCTGATGTTTTCAATTAGAGTTGTCATTTAACTATGCTTGGATAATGTTTTTGGAATAAAAAAATACAGTAGATGCTTCACATCAGCCGCTGTTACTTGTGTAGTTATAGTCTGACCAAGCAAGGAGGTCTTCTCTGGCAAGAAGGGAAAATAATTCCTGCTTGGTCAATATTTGTTTAAGGATTATAAATGTGGTTTTAATTGTAGATCAAATTGTTTCTTACAATCTAAGATCAAATTGATAACTTTTGAACCGATATTGTGATACTCGAATGACTCAATATTGGTTCAAAAATCATAAATTTTGACTCAAATTGTACGAAAAATTCTTATCTACAATTATTTGAGACCAAATTAATAATTTTTAAACCAATATTTACCGAGCTTGAGTCATTTCCCCATCTTGCCAGAGGGTCTTCTTTGCTTGGACATCACTAGGATACTGGATACATGAACATCAGTAGGCCTACTTACAAGAGAGAGAGAATAGAATCGTTAGGCGGTTTCGTTCCTCTCTCTCTAAGTGTATTGAACTGTCTGGGGATTGACCCAGTTTAAACTTTTTTAGAAAAATGTAACATATCTTACTAATTCATAAACATATTTGATTTTTTTAGCTTGGTGAAGCAGCAAAATTGAAGCCAATGGAAGTTGAACTGAAGAAGCTGGAAGATTTATCAGAATCTATTGTTCAGGATTTCGTTCAAATGAGAGAAAGAGAAATAGAAATGCGTGATACTAATGGTGAGTTTCATTCGTTTACAAATTCTAGGATTCTGGCTATTTTATAATAAATTGAATTTTTAATATCTACCACTGATATTATTTCAATGAATTGAAAAACGAGGTACATTTTACTTCATTTTGGCGAATTTTTTTCCAAATAACAAGAGTCTTCATCAAATGCTTTTTGATATTTTCTCAAGAGTTGTAGAGTTCAATAGAAATGGTTTTTTATTCCATTGATATTGCATAGTAAATTTTGGAATGTATCATTATAAATGAGATTTTATGCCTATGCAGTAAGGCTGTGTGGTGTGTCTGGTTGTTAAGATGTTTGTGATGTTAATTCACAAACAGTAGGCCTACAGCCTGATTTTGGATGGGTGTCCAGAATGTTACCAAGGTACTGGAACCGAGCTGAGGCCGCACTGCCGGTAGGTGAATAGAGTGTTGAATATGGAAAATATAACCTTAAATCAGTATCAGTAACCATTAATATGAGATAATTATGTATTACTATTGTTGTTGTATCACTCACCAGCAGTGCGGCCTCAGCTTTACGGGTAGCTCCCCACCAAGTATGAGCATATCCGCTACATATAATTAATAATAGTGTGTTCAAAACGTGTGTAAGATACTGTATATGCAAAGTCTTCAAAGTGAGAAATACTAACTTTTTGTTCGTCATTGAAGAGCTTTCACTGTCTACGCCTCGTTCTAACCTAGCCAATTCTGTGTGAATTGGGCCGTAATAAATCGGTACTTTGTAAAATGAAGATATTTTTCAAATGTATGTATCATATTACAGATATTTTCCTGACATTGAAATAATGTGTTTCAGAGTCTACCAACAACCGTGTCCTGTACTTCAGCATTTTCAGCATGTGTTGTCTGCTAGGCCTTGCAACATGGCAAGTACTCTACCTGCGGCGATTCTTCAAAGCAAAGAAACTTATCGAATAAAAACATTCGAGTGAATAAGAGAGATGCATCAATTCTTTCTCTTTGTGTATATATAATTTTCTCGTAGTGGTTGATGTTTGATTATGGAGAAATTTTTGTTTGTTTTTGTAATTCAAATAACTTTCACTTCTGATTTTGTGTTGTTGATTGGCTTGGCGAATAAACTTTTTTCAGAATAACTGCATTGTCAAAATTATTTAAATTTTGTTATTGTTATCAAAATCAATCTTAATAATATTGATTTCAAGAGAATTAAAGTGATACTCAATACCGTATTAAAATTATTTTTCGTTTTTCCTCGTTATTTCTTCATCTGTTATTCGTGATTTTGATGGATAGATAATAAACAAGATAAGTGTTGTGTTTTCGGGGACAGTAGAACAGTGAGATGTTCACCTCGAGAAGGGTGTCTGTCTAAACTTGTGGGTTAAGTGGAAGAGGGGAGTCTTGTGCCTCAACTTCGCCCACATCACTTATGTATTGTACTAAGTGGAAAATAAAGGCTTCTATCTATCTAAACTCTAAACCTGAGCTTTCCCTGAAGCTCTGAACATTGAATTTTCTGCATCCAATAGCTTCAAGAAACCGTTCAAGCTGAAAATGTTAATCTATTATACTTTTGTAATGCTGACACCACGTGGTTAGGCGGTTGGCGAATGACTGTTATCAATTCTGTTTGTCAGGACAGTCGGCGAGCTGTCTGCTAAAGTAAATCGGACCGAGAGCACCCGTAAAAATTTTACTATACTAATTTTCTCTTGAAGAGACTGTCCTGACAGAGCTGAGAATTTATAAGTCATGCACCAACCGCTCAACTACGTGGCGTCAGCTGTGCTATTGTCAAGCGCTCTGAGAGAGAAAAGAGCAGCATCGAGTACCCAAATTAGAGTGCATTAATCATCTCTAGGTTATAACAAGTCACTCTTGGCTGAAACTCGACATTTTTTGTGTGAATGACCGGTAACTTCTCAAAGGCTACTTCGTAAATTTGAGGCTCTAGCTTCCATTTTTATCTATCACTGATTGAATTTCTTGGATTATCGCTTCCGTCAACTTGGCCAGCTTATGCCCAGAAACAGGTACAAGCAAAGGTTATAACATAGTTCAATGTTTGTATAAATTATATCATTTACTAAATAAAAGAACAGAATTAACTAATTCACTGTCAGATAGACTTTCTATATAGATGGATAGATAGAATTTCTATATTTTCGAACGTAGCAAAGCATCAACAGTAATATAGTCTGTCCAAGCAAAGAAAATTGGCATACGGGGTAAGTTGAAATACTTATCAATTTGGCGAACAATTTGATCTACTATTAAGACCACATTTATAATTCTTGAACAAATATTGACCAAGCTGGAGTCATTTTCCATCTTGCCAGAGACGCCATCTTTGCTTGGTCGGACTGAATCAATACATAAGAGAGAGATACCATTGGTTAAATTATGGAGAAGTTTGGAAAAATGATGATGATTCAGTATAGGCGAAAGATAGCATAATAAGGTTACTGGTCTAGCTGTTCTTGGAACTGATTAACTAATAATTTATTTTGTTTTCATTGATATTGTGTGCCGAAAATGAAGTTCGACACCACGGGTCGAATAAGTAACCGATCTCTAGCCGGAAATCCGCCTTTTTCGACCCTAGGTGCGAAATATACTATACTTTTCCGGGGGAGACTTCCGGACCCCTCCCCCAAAACGTACCGGAACCTTTGATTTTACAAATTAAACACTGTTGATACCTACATCTTGACTTCGTCAAGAACGAAATAATAACTGGAAAAATAATCATAATAGTTTGCAAAAATAGACAAACTATTCAGATAGTATTGATTTATTAACATCAATCGATCAATAATGCATATAAAAAGTACAGCGTGGAAATAATTCAAGATTTAAAAATAAAAAAGTCAAAACAAAGACCAAAACTTATAAAACTTGTTCTGGTTGATCATACTCCTCAATTATTCAGTAGGTAGTATTTGTACATCATCAGGCTAATTCAAGAAAAACAACTTGACTAATAAAATTACTGCTTAGTACAAATAAGCGTCAACTTATTAACGTTAAGACTAATTTTAAATCACAGAAATTAAAACGAAAATGAACCTTAACCTTCTATTTGGTTAGAATACTTGCACATGGGTATCTCGTTGTCAAGACAATTAATTGTCTTTCCTCACATATCTTCTTCCTGAGCGAAAACCTTGAAATCAGAAAAGAAAATAATTGCAAAATAAAATTATATTGAAAGTATATAAACTTACAGAAGACAACTTAGAAAATAATTAAGTAGATAGAAACTGGATGATCTTTAAAGCGGTGGAACGCAACGATGAGATGAGCTATAATTGTCCTACAATAAGAGTTGACAGACTAAAAAATAATTCCAATTTAGGCACTATTGAGTGTTTGAAGCCTAAATTACCCCGTGCTCGTACACATTTAGTTCTTCTACAAGAAAGTATGAATGTAAGTCCTAATGTTAGTATAAATACTTCAAAATTGTATTAAAGACTCTATGAGTTGATGCTGATTGGATCTATTATTCTTACCAAACAGTGAAAAATTGATTCAATTCCATTTTTAAAGAAACCATACGCTTCTTCTGCTCCACACTATTTCAATATTTAACTTGAATTCATTGTCGAAGCGCTTTAGCACAATCTATTGAAATATAAAGACTTCAACTCCAAATATTCCATGTCTACTCAGTCTTGTACAAGAGAGAATTCAGCAAAAAGTATAAGTAGTGTTATTGATTCCCCGTGGCCTACAAGAACGATATTGATCGAAAGTCATGTAGAAAACATTATTATGAAATATTTTAATACGTGTTATTAAAATATTGAAATACGTGTAATTTTAAAATAAATGTGTTTTAATATTAAAATACGTGTATCAAACTAAATTGATTCCCGTGGCCTACAAGAACGATATTGATCGAAAGTCATGTAGAAATAGTAGTTTATGCAACGGTTGTATAATAGGAGCCTTTATAGCATGAGGTGAGATGTAAGTTAGAGCCACGAGCGAAGCGAGTGCTCTAAATATCTCACGAATGCTATAAAGGCCTAATACAACCGTTGCATACACTATTTTATCTACGACCACCAGTGTAGTTATCAGTATCAGACCAGTATCAAGCTATCTGTAAGTGTACGCTATTATAAAAATCAACATACCGTCGTTTATTTAACTTCTTTTGTCTTCATCCTACTTGAACTGTTATGATAATCAACTTATTACTTGTTAAAAATGTTAAAAATAACATATCAGTCAGAACCACAAAACGCATTTAACAAGCAACAAAATCGTGAGTGTTGTTGTAAAAGTGAAAGTTATTAACATATTCACTAACAAAGTTATAAGTATATTAAACTATTTAAACTTTGGACTATTCAAATTATTTAAATATTCAAATACGTAAATTGAAATATTGACGAAAAAATATTGGTAGGCTACTCAATCCCAATCGCAGTTTTGATTTTGAGGTTAGTTGAACACTGTTTACTTTTTATCACCTGATTTCGAAACAAAACAAGGAATGTATCATAAAGTGGAATTTGGACTGTATCGTAAAGTTCCTCCTGTATCGAAAAACGTTCATTACGACACGGTTCTAAGATTCCATTTTGAAATGGTAGTCATTTCGATTTCAATTGTAAAACTGAAATAGGAATTTTTCAATACGCCCGTAGATAAACATTATTATGAAATATTTTAATACGATAATAATGTATTATTATCTGGATGTGGAGCTTAATTATTATAATTGGAGGCTTCATCAATTATAAAGAGCTTCAAAACATGAACAATCTATCTAATTCAACGAATATTTTCAATGAAATGAATATGGACTCAAACAATTTTTAGAAGTTAGCTTTTCTATCATTAAGCAATAGGTAGCATATTGCTATATAGGTAGCATATTATTGTTATTCAAGTATTCCAATTTCAAATGATTGAAAAAACAATGTTTAAGAAAAGAACTCTACAAAATCCAATGATGTTCGTATACTGAAGTGGAATTCATACCAAACATCAATCGTTACGTTAACGTGTCGTGTAATGATTAGAGCAATTTGAATTTTCATGTTTTAAACTTCTTAGTAATCTACTTGGATTATGTTTCAGCATTTTTTCAGGGAGAACGGTACCCCAGCTCTCCCTAAAAATGATCATGATCAAAACGTAATCAAAGCAGGGTACATATGAATTACAATAACAATGAATTACCGTATATCACTTCAAGTAATATCTGCTGAGAGAGTTGAATATAAATATAGAATGTCAGAGTTTAGAATAGCTCAACGTCTACACAAAGACATACCGGTAAGGCGGTAATTGCATTATGAATTAATGAATTCGGATTCTTTTCAAATACCAATGAGGATCAATGAAAAAATTATCAAATTTTCAATAATTTCTCAAGTATTTAAAAAAGTATATTATTTTCCCAATAACTCACAATTCAATAGAAGTGACGCCTCCTCATTCTGCCTCTCAAAATTTTTCTTCCCCTCTGTCGATGAACGGGGGCGGAATTTTGATTACGATTCGTTCTTGGTGATTCTTGATTGGCACCTAGAAAAGTACGTCAATTAAAACAGTAACATAGTTCAAGTTTTATTTTGCCGTCGTGTAGCAAAAAGACGTGCTTTTGTTTCGAATTGTATCTTGTATATATTTTTGTGCGATAAACTATTAAGCCGCGTATCGACAGTACGAGGCATGTGCCGCGAATGTCTCAAGGTACAGTCTGTTCACGCAAAGAAGAGTCTAAAGCCGCGTATCGACAGTCCGAGGCATGTGCCACGAATGCCTCGCGGTACACGGTTGACACACCTCGCGGTTGACGCAAAAAAGACCCTCTGGCAAGATGGGAAAATGACTCTAGCTCAGTCAATATTTGTTAAAAAGTCAAAACAATCTGTTCTACAATTTGGAACCACATTTATAATTATTGAATCAATATCGACCGAGCTAGAGTTATTTTCCCATCTTGCCAGAGGGTCTTCTTCAATGTGAACACAATAAGTACATAGACTAATTATTAGATACCGTACTGCAGTTTACCAACTGTTGGATTATAAATAATAATTAATTCGAATTTCCAATGATATTCTTAGTAGTAATTGTGTGAAGTGTGTAATTATTTGATTACAGAGCAGTTCTTACAAGGTTAGTTAGTGATCTAAAGAGAGTCATCTTCTTGTATGCTGATATTCCATTCTCTTTAAAAAATGTATAGAGAAAACAATCTTTACTGTCATGGAATTTCAAGGTTTCAAAGTGTTCCACAACACAAATCCTAAAATTGGTAAAATATTCGTAGATTAATAATTCTTCTACAATATTAGTAGTTATTCTTCATTCAGATAAAACAAGTAAATTTTGTTACATTTGAGAAGTACTCGTATATACAGTAATATACAGAAGATGGATGGTTGAAATTAAACAATACTCGGCCATTTTTTAAATTACTTATTAATGCATATTTTTTAAAACGAAATCAAAGCTCATTATATGCCAGCATTTACGTTAACAAAGCTCATTACCTGCAATTTTAGTTTCCGGTATGTAAGAAAAATAATGTAGTCAAGGTGATGTCCATCATTTCGAATGCAGGACTCAAATCTCTTCTTACGGTGTCTCTTCTAAAACGATCCGACGGTCGGTCGCAATCGTACAGCTGTAGCCAATTACAGCTCTTGCCTTGCCCTTGAGCATTAACAACAAGAGCTATGATTGGTTACAACTGTTTGACTCATGCCGGGGTTTTCCAAGCACACTCAAACTTGAGGGACC
Source organism: Sogatella furcifera (assembly GCA_017141385.1). Classification (NCBI taxonomy): domain Eukaryota; kingdom Metazoa; phylum Arthropoda; class Insecta; order Hemiptera; family Delphacidae; genus Sogatella; species Sogatella furcifera. The sequence goes on from CM029550.1 coordinate 44,619,352, forward strand.
TTCAAATTTTGATGAACAGCTGACATTTTCTATGATAAGTATAGGAAATGTAGTCAACTGTAGTAAACTTGAGGATCCCTCAACTTTGAGTGTGCTTGGAAAAACCGGGCATGAGTTTTGCATACAGGAAAACCTACCTTTACACGCAAACGCTCGCAAAAGTTTCATTTCGTCTCAAGTGATCGTGAATAGGGTGTATAGTTATCAATTTGACAATTTCAATAATGAATTCACTTCAGTTTATAGTTTTTTATAGTTTAAACTTTTTGACTGCCAATTTTATCAGCCTCTCTACAATCTACTGAGTATATCTTATTGAACACAACTTGACTAACACAAAACCGACCTAATGTGTTCGCCCATTACTTACCAAGTTGATTATTCATCACCACTGCTGCCTGATTCGCCTGATTGTCTCCAGTGTTGCCATTGATGGATTCACCTTGCATGTGTGGCTTCATCATATTCATCAACTGTTTACTGGTGTAATTACCCGGCAACTTTCGGTTCCAAGACACCGCTGAAATAAGCATGCACATAATTAGGAAGATATTTTTCTCAGATGTGCATCTCAAGTTCCATAGTTAAAATATTATTGTCAGGTCGTATCATTATTGTCGGGCCGCATTATCAATAGTAGTTCAACAAACATTTTGTTCAACCCATCAGCTGACTCAAATGAAACTCATTATACGAGTATAAGTGTGACGATTTCTTGATTTAAACATCGATTAATTTATTTTTGGTTTCAACTAATATTGATTATACGGGCCGAAAAGTTATTATGTGTAATAGGGTTACGCATAGAGATATAGCATTGTCGAGCACAGAAGACATTCCTCTAAGATGATCACTTGAACCGAGAGTGTAACTGCGCATGCTCAAGATCTGAAAATTCTAGTGTGAAATCATTTTTGTCTACCTACCGCTGGTGATATGTGATGGAAGACAGATGGTAAGAGTAGGACTATTTCTATTTCGTCTACAAGCAGCATTGAACAGCTGCCATTTTGGAGGAATGTCTTCTTTGGTCGACAAGAGTATACCCTAATTTTTCAATGAAATGGTTTCCCAAAAAACTTACAATTTATTGAGGCACATGAACTGACTATGCATACTTCCTCATTGCATACTTTTACAATGATCGAAATATATAAACCCATATTATATAATTAATCTATGAATATACTCATCAGGTATATGAATAAGTATACCTGATAAGAATCTATCCGCTATGATGCAGACATATTAATATCGTAGAATGGATGAAATCATACAGGCTACACTTTGCAGAAGATGATGAGAAGATGTAATCAATCAATCATAATTTATTCGAAAATATATTTTGGTGAGTGCAACTAGGGCTCATTCCCTCAACTGCTCCTCTACCAATTTATACTACACAGTCCAAAACAAGGTTATGTTTAATCATAGAACTAATATTAAAAATTTCCTCTTAAAAAATCCAAAATCCACTTCAAACGATTTAGAATTTTGATATCAGTTCACTACAAAGTTTCAATGCAACACCAAATGGATAATTCAAAATATTTCAATATTTAGAACTCACTTTCAAAATATTATGAGCTAAATAATGACTATTAATCATAATAATTTTCATTTTTGTCTACTACTGCACCGTTTAACTTGACAATGGAATGCGTCTAGTTCAACTTCTCAGAAGTTCCTGTGAAGGTAGATTTCCATTACTACAAAAGTCGCTCGGTTACATGTGCCCAAGATGCAATAGAAACATGAACTTGTATAGAGCAACTGGTTAGATCATTTTTTATTTGTGTTGCTCCATACAACTAAGCATTTCTATTGCATTTTGTGCCTGCGACTCATAGTCATGGAAATGAGAGAATGACACAATATTGGTTCAAAAATCATAAATTTTGTCTCAAATTGTACAAAAAATTCTCATCTACAATTAGTTGAGACCAAACTAATTATTTTTAAACCAATATTTACCGAGCTGGAGTCATTTTCCCATCTTGCCAGAGTGACTTCTTTGCTTGGACCGACTATACTCACCGATATGTGTGAGGAGCAGGTTGGTTATATGTCGCACAGCAGTTTTCAAGAAATGAATACCGTCTTTCGCTCTCCTGAAATAAAAATATCAAATCAGAGTTGCACCATTCATCATTCATTTACGAGATTTAAACAGAATAGGATTGAAACACAAAGTTCAAAACGACTCTTCTTCCCAATTTTCATTTTAGTTGAAATTGAAATAATCCCAGTGTATTTTCAATGAGTTATTTCACCATGCAAGAGTTGGCTTCATACGTTTTATTCTAATTTATTCAGTCGCTTCTTTACTAGTTTTATAAAATTTTCAAATGAAATCTAAAATTGTTAGACGATTTTTCACAACTTCAATGTAGAAGTACATTGTAGAAGTACATATGTAGAACTTTACAGTTGATTCAACATTATTGAAATCTTCTACAAAGAAGGAAGCAACCCAGCATTGAAATTTTCAACTAGACAATTGGATGACTGATAATGAAAGCAAGTAGGTTTGAATGGATTAGGAACTTCCAAATAGTGAATCTGAAGTAAATAATTAGACTGTTTTCATGGATCTTAAGTGTAGAGGGAGAACATAAAATTAAGAGAACATGCCAAGAGAACATAAAATTAACTACTATTTAAACGGTCGTACTTAGGCCCTTACTCAAACTTTTTTTGGTGGAGTAATAATTGATTATTTGAACTTTTTAAAAAAGCTTTAGCCTCTTCATTTATCCGAGACACTTCTTCCCTAAACTCTTATATTTGAATAAAATTATGACCAATATAAAAGTTATTTCTGTACGGTTTGTTTTATTTTGCAAATTTAAAGACAAAAAGGATTCTTTAAATTTCTATTCTCAAGTTATCATTTCCCACAATCCTTAGGACCAAAGTTCAACTTCTAAATCTCCTTTCACTGAAAGAAAACACTCAAGTTCAAAATGGTAAATTATTAAATTGGTGACAATTACCTATGAATTTGCATTCGCATTTGATAATGCAAGTCCAAAACGTCATATCCGTGAGAAGATAAGAGGCGGCTTGCAAAGAGGTTGCCTTCCATCACTTCAAATCGCATTGTGTGTTTCATGAATTCAATCTGCAACATAAATTTAGGAAATTGGTCATTCAATACTGATTTTCAAGATTGGCAAACCTTACATAACTCACTTCAAAGTAAATATTCCCATCTACTTGGAAAAATACAAAATGCTGGCGATTTCCAATCTTCAAACTCTCAATTGCTATATCCTTTTATGTGTTCTACAAAATTTCTAATACAATTCGTAATGAAAGATTTAAAAATGTTACTTCTAAAAATGATGTAAGTTAACATGGTGGCCGTATTTATTTGATTGTGCTGTGGTCAAGAATTGTTTCCCGGTCGAGACTCGAACCCGGATCCACCTGGTTATCAGACCGGCGCGTTATATCTTCATGTAACGAGCCACCCAATGATATTACAAAATCTAATTGATCACATAGCTATCCAAAATAATTACAACATCAAATTTAAATGACTTAGGTAACAAAATATTCCTATATAAAGGATGCCATGAAAATCTTTGAAGTTTGAGTGTTTTAATATTATTTATTCTATGTTGAAAATTAAAAAATTATCAAAGTGGCTTTTGTTGAATCCTTTCTATAGTATGAGTTTCTTGAAAATGCAATTTATTTGGAAACTTGGTGTAGTTACGCTCATTTTGTTGTTTGTATCCATATACAATTTAACTCAAATATTAATACAACATAACTACAAAACAACTATACAATATTATAACTTATTAACTATTGATTCTTTGTTTTAAACATTGTTTTTTTTTTTAATTTTTAATTTGTCGATCTTGACGTTGTCCATGTTCTATGAATTTGATGGCAATAAAATTATATTTACTTTATTTATTTAAATTTTTAGCATCATATTGTATTGGATTTGTTTAGAACTAGTTGATCTAAGTATTCCACAAAGTACCAGTTCTTAAGTATTATTTCATAGTGAATAGTATTTACAAATCAGAACAAATTTATCGAGTCATGAGAGTTTTTGTTAATTTCAAAACTGCACCGACCTGCTTGATAAGAAAACCTCCGTTTCGTACATCTGATGATATTGGGAGAGTGGTTCCCCAAATTACCAATGTTTTTGATGGCAAAGTACTCTTCATAAGCTTCATCAGTTTCAGCATATTTTCTTTGTAAGTAGCAACGCCATCCGGACCCCATCTGAAAACAGAGAGTAATACTAATACTGTATATCTTATTCCGTTTTTTCAACCTGATTCATAAAAGAAGAAGGAAAACAAAAAAATTATTATTGAAAAAAAAATCAGAGCACACTCGATTGATTTGTATTTGCAATTAGAAGCACATATAGATTTACAAAACCGGAAATCGTCCATGTTCCACAAAAAAATGTGAACAATTAGTTTGGTATATTGAAAAATGTTCAATAGGAATGTAAAAAAACTTGGGCGATTCTCAGATCTTTATAGATGTGGATAGATTATTATATTAAAAGTTCAATGACAAAGCTTGACGCTTCAGTCTTGAGCCGAGTTGGTTAATCACCAGTTTCATAAAACTAGTTCGAACCCAGTTGTGACAAATATATTTTTCTTGGGCCACTTCCGAGTTTCGGAGGGAACGAAAAGCCGTCGGTCCCGGCTGCTTGAAAATCACTCGTAACATTCATATTTTATAATACATCTGTATTTTGCACAAACACGCATTAAGCCATAGCTTCCTATAATAGAAGGTCCTGTCCCAATAAAATGGCAACGTCGCACTGTAGGTCAGTCCAAGGTGTATAAAATAGTAGAGGTGGGGCAGAGTAAAGCAGCTGGCTGGGGGAAGCTATGATACAGACGTCACGGAGTTCCTCTAGTCAAAAATTTAGCATTGATTTCCCTATCCTTGACGAAAAGTCGTAAGCTTTTTTCCAATTTGCGAAATACAGAATAGTTTAATAGATAGAATCTCTTGGCAACAGACATCTGAGTGTTATTAACTTCATTAAAAACATTGACTGCTGCTCTAATCCACTGTCTAATGTGACATTATATTTGCCTAATGTTTTTTTTTCTAAAACGGTTCCCGCACTATGCCCCTCGCCTGGGTCAGCTGGTTCTGGCTGATGCCAAATTTTTTTGCCCAACTGCACCCTTATTGAAGCATTGAGGACATTTACAAATGATGTATGTTGACTTGGCTTTTCTCTCTAATGATAATTTTTATGAAATAGTTTCATAAAACGTTCCGTATAGAATTAATGTTGTGCTTTCTGTACTGGGTTGTAATAGAGAATATCATAAATTAATAGTTAATTATGTCTTTCAAGATAGCTAAGATCTGTAGCAAGCCAAACGTGAGAACGCACACAAGAAAAAACAGCTTAAAAAATGATTTCAATGCTTTTAAATGGATCAATTTTCCTACTGTACATTGTTGCCACTTTCAAGGTCATGGCCTTATATTAAAGGAAGCTATGATAGAGCCCTAGTGGAAATTAGTCCAAGTGAAAAAACATAATACAATAATCTATTATAGATTTTGATAATACTTTGCAGGAAGTACGTAGAAAACACATAAGCTGGCATCATTAACAAATTTCTAATCGAAGTAGGAAACATATTATGTTTTGACTTTCTTAAATCAGTACAGTGAAGTAACATTTTAACGAGTTCCGCTGAAAACTCATATTGGAACACAACAGCCCTGATACTTTTTGGTAAAAGCAGTCCATGTTGAAATTGTCATTTATCAATAATAATTATTATTAAATATAAATTAAATTAAATAAAAATATAAATTACTCAAATATTTCACTTGAATATTTAAAATACAGATTGATTCGAATAATTGAATATTGGACTAGATATTCACCTTGATATATCCCAAAGCAAAGATGAAAAATATATCACATCTGGATATTGGCGGTTCGTTTTGAATGATAGAAATAATTTCTCAATGGCCTCATTGTAGCATCGAGTGATGAATTGAAAGTGTACTTTCAAGTTGTTTTGCTAATAAAATAAAATAAAAATGATTCAGCCAAAAAATAATAAAGATTGAACCAAATAAATAATAAAGAGTTGTGTTCTGACTTCTGAGATAATGAGTTGTGGAACGAAACTTTGATTCCAAATAAAAAAACTAAAGAGACAAGAATATTTCTGGGTCCTGTTTGATGAAGTTAACAAGTGTTGTAAAACAGAAAAGTGATAAACTCACACTAAACAGACGGATCAGCTGTAGTAGGTAGCTTATAGTAATAATTACATTTATTTTTCTAATTTTATCCATATGTGAATGTCAACAATACACCAGTTCGAATTGAAATCAATATTGATTAGATTTTGTGAATACAGTATCAACAATAATTGTTATGAATAATTTATAAACCATTTCAAAATGCTACGATTTCTAACACTTACTTCAGCCACAGAGGAGCTAAATCCTCTATGCGGTGCTAAGCAGCTTGATAACAGTGAGAGTTTGCCATCTTACAAGACATCTAAACTTTATGAACCAGACCGCAGATGCTGTTGGATATCTTAATTAATAAATGATAAGCTACCGTACTGAGTCAAGTATTTGAAACAGAGAATTTAAAATAATATTCTTTTAAATATTAAATATTTAAAAAAAATTCAAATATATACATATATTCAAATAATAAGATTAATTAAATAATATAAGAATAATATTACATTGTTACAATATTACATTATTTTTATAGTGAAACGTTTATTTGAATAATACGGTATACGCTGAGGTTGAAAAAGTATGCAACCGAAATTTTCGGCTTTTATGTGTAAATTTTTAGTGTATAATAATATTTAAAAATCTTTCTATGTATTTTATGGTGTTATTCTGATATTTAAATAAACATTCAAAATTCCAAATCATAGTATTTAATTCTTTAGTGTAAAAAATTGTGAATAGTGATAGTGATCAAGAAACAAGTGAACCTACATTTTTCTAACTTATTCATCTAAATTTGGAAAAAGAACGTTTTGGGTTGAATCGCCTGTGTTTTTACCCTTCATTGTAATCTCTTGAATGAATAAATAATCTGTCAAAGAAAAGAAGACATTCTGGCAAGACGGGAAAATGACTCCAGCTCCATCAATATTGGTTCAAAAAACTAGTAGTTCTGTGAACAGTAGACCTCACGAAGTCGCTTATGGATGGGGCAACCATTATTCATGAAGGGAATACTTCGTTATGTTGAGTTTCATTAATTGCATGCGTCATTGCATGCAGTTAATAATAAACTCAACAGCTGGTTCATCATGAATAATTCTATAGTGTGAATTTTCCTATGTTCAGAAGTATAAATGTATAGTAATATTTTAGTATGGAGGTAATTCCTTTTCCTTTCATATTATCCTTAAAATGCAATATTCCAAGAAACCTTACATATACCTTAATCGACGCGCAATTTCAAGAGGAACATTCCTGTCAAATTTCATCCGAATCTATTGCCGGGTTTTGTCGTAAATGCGGAACAAACATACATACATACATAAAGAGAAATGCAAAATCGTCGTCTTAAATCTAGACCTCACTTACGTTCGGTCAATAAAACTTTTGTCTCAAATTGTATGAAACATCCTGATCTAGAATTTGAGATCATATTTAAAATTTTTGAACCAATATTGACCAAGCTGGTGTCATTTCTCAATCTTGCCAGAATCTCTCCTTTGCTTGGACAGACTTTACCAGATATTGCAAGACTTGAAGGTTATAGGTGGCTTAAGAGATTCGAATAAGCTTGGAAATTCATTTGAAAATATTCAAATGAAAACTATCAATTTAAAAAAAAATTATGATGAATTTATCTCTATATACAGAGTGTTTCAGGAGGAATGTGCAATACTTCTCAGGCTGATTCCTTACACCAAGTAGACAAAAAAGTTCCGTGGGACCAACCCCCAGAAACGCTTTGTTACCGAGATAACAATGGCGGAAAATTGAGATTTTTCAAAATATATTATTTTTCTAATTTTTTTAGAGGCTTTAGTGAGGTTCTAAAATAATCAATTCCTATGTGAAATTAGAATGAGGAATAATCAGTTCTATTCAGGAATGGAACAAGTTCCAAGTTTGTAACTTCAACGGTTATTCAGATAATTGGAAAAATATTCTATAAAACGCCATTTTTCAACAATAAGGGTTATAACTGGATAAGGAATCATGAAAATTGTATTTTTATTAATGGAAGTTAAGAGCCGGATTATAAAGAAAATGTTAAATGACGGCGATTGTGTAAATCTTACCCAAATCTCAGAAATGACGATAAAAAATCGCTACTAAACACAAATTCATCACTTGTGCTGTTTTGTCAATTTTGCGATTTTTAATCGTCATTTCTGAGATTTGGGTAAGATTTACACAATCGCCGTCATTTAACATTTTCTTTATAATCCGACTCTCTTCAACTTCCATTAATAAAAAATACAAATTTATGATTCCTTATCCAGTTATAACCCTTATTGTTGAAAAATGGCGTTTTATAGCATACTTTTCCAATTATCTGAATAACCGTTGAAGTTACAAACTTGGAACTTGTTTCATAGAATTCCTGAGCTAATTTTACATAGGAACTGATTATTCTAGAACTTCTAAAAAATTAGAAAAATTAATATATTTTGAAAAATCTCAATTTTCCGCTATCTTTATCTCATTAACAAATCGTTTTTGGGGGTTGGTCCCATGGAACTTTTTTGTCTACTTGGTGTAAGGAATCAGCCTGAGAAGTATTGCATATTTCTCCTGAAACACCCTGTATATATTTTTTAAATAACATAATTTTGCACTTGATAAACTATGGTGATAGCAAGTGGGAATTTCGCTTGAGAAGCATTCAATGTAAAAAAAAATACAAACAGAATAATTGAATGCAAAACATACCTCGAAATGACGAGTTTCTTTGTAGTTCCGGCCCTTGTGCAACTCACTTCTCTCTACTAGTTCGTCTCCCAGGAAACTAGGTTCCAACTGTAAAGGTAGGAAATCATTAGGAAATTTAAAAAAGCTATTGCAAATGGAAGAAAGTATTACATAATATATAAAACTTTCCAACAGATTACAATATATTACAGATAACAATATTATAGGTAGCCTATTATATAAATACTGTATATGAAAATGATTCAAATATAGTCACAATAATTGACTGTTGCTCAAAGCTTTGTATTATTCTGTTCGAATACTAAATATTTGAAATCAAGGCTATAGTCTTATAATTTTTAGTAGCAATTATCAAAGAAGTAAAATTGAATAGAAAGATGAAAATGTTAACATTTCAACTAATCTATTTATGAAAGCATAGCCCGAATGCAGCATATTACATTAGTATGTTTTCTAATGGTTCTATCTTTAAATTTTGTTTTTTATTTACTATTGTCAAAAATGGAGAAACCTTGGAATTCCACCATGTCAAAGTAGGCTAAGCTATAAGAATGCATTGTGGGTTGAGACATTATATTATGGTGGAATTGTAGATTATACTTATTGAAAAATGTTTCATAATACATATGAGTAAAACTAACCTTTTGGCGGAGATTGGCATCTCCAATTAAAGTGCCACGTTGCAGGAGACAAAGCAGATCCTTATAAATAGCTCTCGTGTCTGTAAAAGGTGAAAATTGTCAAATTCAAAGTGACCCGGAAGTAGCCTAGTTGAACTAGAACCACAGAGAAGGTGAAGAGATTAAGTTTGGAAGAGATTCAGCAGAGGAGGTAAATAAATATTATATAGAAGATTTACCTTCACTGTGCCAGTAGGCAAACCTATCTACCAAACGGATAGTATACCGTAAGTTACTATAAAATAATGATATAATAATGCAATATTTCACCACTTATATTCTAACAAAAGATAGTGAAGTAAAAGCAATCTGCAATTAAAAACAATTTGCATTTGCCACCACCTGGTTCTAACAAGACATACTACAAAAAATACGCATTTAAATGGTAAGTTTTGAAAGTAGATTAGTTTTGAAAATTAATATTATTGGGACAGGGAAGTATCCCAAGTTTTAAGATATCACTGTGAGTAGTGGGAGCATGCTGGAAGATTGGAAATACGATCGAATGACGCTGTAGCTTAAAAAGTTAAAAAGTTTTAGTAGGTAGCCATGTGAGTTGTAGACATGGCTTGGTTGATTGCGCATGAGCAAAGCGCTTCACCTTCGAGGTATATTTTCCACAAAATCAAGCTGTTGTTGAAGTACAGAGAGTTTTACGAGCTCCTTATCGGATCCACTGTCAAAAAGCTATTCCTGACATTCTTCCACTTTTTAGTGCCAACACAAAATCAGGGATACTTCCCTACTGTTTTATAAATTTTTTGAAACCTTTAAAAGTCCTCAATTTTTTATAGAACTCAAATAAAAAAAACAAAATAGGGCTTAAGGTTATTTTAATTAGAGACACATCAACTTTTGACTATTCTAGTACAGAATTACTCGGTAGCAATCGCATACACAATACACTTTGTTACCCAACAAACTTCGCCTGATGAGGCGAACACACTAGGTCGTTTTTGAGTCAAGTCGATTTTATCTAGAAGATTATTTCCGATTGAGCAGATAAAGTAGTAGAGAGACTGATAGATAGACGAGTCAAATTATTAGCAGAAATAAAGGAAGAAAAAACTGGGGGAAAAGGAACCATTCATCATCAAAATTGATAATTTGTATGCAGGGAATGCATTTTGCTACCTTTATAGTCGGCGGAAAGGCACATCCAGACATCTGCCTCTTTTATTATGGTCATGGAAGTTACTCCTAGTCTATAGTCGCCCACAGATCATTGGAATGACCAAGGTCAACCAAGTCTTTCACCACCCTTCCTCGGTTCTCCCTCCGATGTTGCCACTTCATACTCAGGGGTAGCTATAAGTAAGGGAGTGAGTGAGTGTGTGAGAGAGAAGGAGTGATGTTTTGTTTGAGTGAGGAGAGGATATTGTTCACCTTCCTTGAATTGTTTTGTAGGAGAAGGAAACGATCATTCTAGGCTAGCCGAATGAGTGTGGACAACAGTGGCAACAGGGCTCACCATTGCCAGTGACCTTGGTCATTCCAATGATCTGTGGGCGACTATAGTAGCGTACTCATGAAGGGCCTAGGCCTACCAGCTGGTTGCCAATTCCACTCCCCTATACAGCAGAGGTGAATAATCATCAACCACGATAGAGGTAACGAGTGGTTAGCACGTTGATCCTCTCAACCATAAGCTATTTTCCATAACTAAATGACGACGTAGAACACCTCTGAATAATATCAAGATAATGAGTTGGAGTGTAATGCAACAATTACTATTCCTCCAGAGACAGGAAACGACTGACTATCTTTATTAACGACAAGATAATCTCCCAAAGAAGGGATCCTAGTACACATAGTGACTATAAAGTCATTAATTTACTCCATGAAGAGAGGTCGGCAATACTCAAAGTATCCACTGAGAGTCATCACTCGTATCACCCTCTTCTGTAGCAAGAAGACGTCGTGACTAGCTGAAGCATGCCCCGACCCTAGAAAAGCAGACTAAAGCTGAGAATGTTATGGAAAAAAGCATAATACAGAGACAGAAGGTAGGGTATGCTCAACATTTCTGTGTATTTCCGCAGCAGGTAGGTGGCCCTTGCCAGTCTCTTACAGATGCCCTTGTGATGCTCCGTGAGCTTTGGATCAATGATGAATTCAAATAGGGGCACTCTTCTTGCCGATGTCCCAGCTGCAACTCAGTGAACAAATCAGTCTCTGAGTATAGTCCACATTGAGAAGCAATATGTTCACCTCTAGCCGCCTTGAATAGGTTGTCAGCTTCTTCCTGTTATGTTGCAGTTGGGTTCTGATCAGTTGAGACTGTTGAAATGATGGTGATGACATCAACAAACTTCAGCGCCCTTCCCTCCAGATCAAGATCATTTATAAGAACCAAAATAGTGAAGGTCCCAGTACTGAGCCATGCGGGACACCCCGCTGCACCATTCGAGCTCTCGATGTCACCCTCCTAATAGAGATTGCCTAACTTTTCCAAATCAGATCTGAGGGTGACTGCAGCTGACTATCTGCAGCCGTCGAAAGTTGCAAATTGTTTTTTTTTTGTTAAGTTGCCATTGTTTCTTGAAAATTTGACGAAATCTGTCTGTTTAAGGATGGAATATACTGAATTACTGGCTCTTCTCACATCTGCAGCACGGTATATGCAGTGGCAGAGCTATGGACAGTAGGCCTACACTGGGCACTGAACGCCTCAATAAATAAACTGTATTTCCATAGATCAAACCAATAAAACATCTCACTAGCCCAACACTGAGTCAATGATATCAGCTAGAATAGAGCATTATAAAAAGTAAAAGTCACAAAATAATGTGACTAAAATGTAAGCTAAAATTACATGAGTGAATGTTAAACCCTCTCTATTCTATTTACTTGATCAAGCCCAGGGTGTATAGCTAGAATATTCTATACACCTTGAATCAAGCCAACTAGAATAAAAATCGACCTGTGGACAAAGTCATAACAAAACTTAATAGACAATAAATTTTGTTACTATGCCGTACCTAATTTTATGAGCATAAACAAGAATCGAAAAATACCCAAAATGAATTACTTGAAAAAATGTGGGGATAGCAATAAGATCAATAACATGAAATTTGGTTGAATACTTAATGATGATTGTGTTATAAATAATTACTTGATTCCCCGAGGAAGAGAATGAATTTGTCTCTCAAGAGTGATTCGGCATCAAACCTAAAAAATATATCGGCCATTTCGATTGTAGAAAATTCAAGGCTCAAAAGAGAATAAAGTTAAACCGTGAAGAAAAACTTGATTGATCTAATAAACACGGTCCTATTTTGAAAACCAAGAGAGCACAGTCTAACTTTCGAACAGTACATGACATGCCCAATCACCCATGTGCACTATCGCATCGCATCGCCACTATCTGCTTGAGTCTGCTTCTGCTTTTTCCTTTTGGTTCTGGACTCTGGTAGCTGCACTTCCTCACAGTTTTGAACATTCGGTAAGTCTTGGGAACATGAAATAAACCTACCGCTTTACGGTAAATTGTACCATGTCACAATCTACCAGTCAGGAGTGGTGGAATGTGGAATGCAAAGCCAGGTGAAAAAGCTGGAATGCAAAGTTGCAAACGCCTTGGGTGGAATGCGCCATATATTGATTGAACACATAAAAGCATAATTAACTTATCAGTTATCGAATATATTACTTTTTTAGACTACCGTACCGGTATTTAGAATGCAATACCAACCATCTGAAAGAGAAAAATTTCCTCTACATTTCAACATTAGTTTCAGGAATTCCGATACCAACCATCTGAAAGAGAAAAATTTCCTCTACATTTCAACATTAGTTTCAGATTTTTGTGCCCACAGGTTCCCGATTGGGAGTGAATGTAAAAAATGGTGTTTTCAATGAGGAGGTATTAATGCACACAGTAACATTATAACCTTAAAATTTGAAAATTTCCATCAAATTTGACATATAATATATGGATTTATACCGCCACAATGAGCTGAAAACGATGAGCTATCACATGATAAGATCCGATGTACCGTTCAAAAGTTATGAATAAATATATATAATTTAAAATATAGGGGTGCTTTTGACCCACCCCAAGAATCCTACAATACATTTGGTCGGATGAACATTGCTAATGGCAGTCTAGGTCTCAGGAACAGTATTCAACAAGTATAAGCAAATCCCAACTTTTTAGTAAGATTCTGTGTTGAAATATGCAATTTTTGGGGGTTTGGGGTTAAGGATTTTCTAAAATCGCTGTAGCACAAAAATTATTGAACATAGAAGTGTGGAATTGGTCTCAAATGAAAGAGAAATGAATTTTGCCTTGAGCTTGTTCTTTTTTGCTCGATTTGACTGGACTTTTGTGGTAGAATAAGCAGAATTTGTACCAGTAAACATGTAATTTTGAACAAACAATATTTTTTCCTATTTTCTCCCTCAAATATCTCCACTAATATTAATCCTAGCGGAAAAAATGCAAATACCTATGTTGTAGAGAATTTTATGTACTTTAATTTTGTATATGACAATATTTTCGCTACAGGCCATATTTTTTGAGTTATAAGCAAAAAACCTAAAAATGGGTCCTTTAGACCCCCCCACACCGTTATTCCCCCACACCAGGACTTTTAGTATGTTGTTCTTGGACCAACTTTACCAATTTTGGTTTCTACATGAATTTTTTCCTCTCAAAGTCTTTGTTGCCTGGACTATAACCTCTGAGAGAGTTAAGCCACATGAATTTTGATGTGCAATAAAATCGCGTTTAGTTAATTCTTGCACAGAAGGCAATTTATAGGGATGGGATTGAGCTCTTCATAGAGAATTAGTCGAACAGAGGTGTCAGAAATTCCCATAGCAGCTGTCTTTTGTGATGGACGCCATGGAGAACGCTCAACTGACTGCCCAACTCTTTAGATATTTTCCAGAAGTTTGATGGTCCATTGAAGTCTGTTTCTGGTTCAGTTACAGTTCCAAAATGGGTTAACCCAACAGAATCAAATTAATTAAGGAACAAGTCTGAGAGGAGGAATTTCAAAGCAAGCACAGAAGGCACTTCTCATAGTGGTCATTAAAAGAAAGCTATTGACTGCTGAGGCCCGCTGCTCTCTAGACCAGAGCATGATGGCAACTGACTGGAAGGAAGAACAAATTTGGTAACTTCCCTCTTCAGTTGCACCCTCTCACTCCACACTAACAGTCCAACTCACTGCGTGGGAATTATTTCAAATAAGTAAGTTTCTCTGGCTCACCTTGTACTACATTTTACAACTTTAAAGGGATAGAAATAGGATATTTAATTTTTGACTAGAATTTTTGGTTATTTTATATTGTAGGGAATTCAATTCTGAAGGAAAAATGTTCAGTAACATTTTGTTCCACTACACAAGTAGCTATAGTCGCCCACAGATCATTGGAATGACCAAGGTCACTGGCAATGGTGAGCCCTGTTGCCACTGTTGTCCACCCTCATTTGGCTATAGCCTAGAATTATTGTGTGAGTTTTGGGAACTGGTGCATTGTCCCACTGATCCACTGATCCATTGTCCCGTGTCCAATGGGAGCATTTTGACAGTAAATGTTCCAATGGATCAGTGATTGGCAGACGACAAATGTCGTCTGTTCTGCCTCATATCTCAAGGCCGATCCACTGATCAGTGATCACTGATCCATTGGATCAAAGAGCTCTCATTGGTCAAGATCTGCACATGCGTCGGATGAGTGTTCAGAGCGTCTGCTTATCTTCATCATAGCATTGATATTCAAAATCAAAACAAGGAACAACTAGGCCTAACAAGATGTTTTAAAATTGGAGTTGAGTTGGTGTATGAATATAAGAATATTCTTTACAAAATTTTTGAAACAGAAGATGTACACATTTCTCTTTGAGGTAGGTGTAGTTTATTTTAATTTATTATTTGTGTAAATATTTTAGTAAATTATGTATTTATTTCTTGCAACCAAAATGAAGAAAAGGATGTGTAGCACATCAACAATGCAGCCCTTGAAAATTATTTTAGCAGTCATTTGTCAGTGGTAGTTAGTAAATTAGTATACAGTATTTAATTTAGCTAGTTAGCTATTTTTGATTGATTTCAATTGTTTAATTCTATGCTCAAACTATTTATTTAACCTACTTGAAAAATATACATATCTTATGCAGGCTTTTGTGGTAGTGAGCTGCAAATAAGGGTAGGTCCCACACAGCTTGGTCACATTTTGGTCACCCATCCAAAAGCAGTCCATAGCGTTTGTCAAATTTAAGTCTTATTGTTTAAGTTGTTTATGTAAATATTTATTATATTTATAAGTCGTTATGTCTTATTTTGTAATTGAAATTATTATAATAGCCTACAATAGGTTTTCTTCCTATACGCATTCAGTGCAGCATACTTCTTTGTAAACTTATTAACTTATGCGCATTAGTTCATTTCCTACACAATTTAAAATTCACGCCAAAGTTGTGAACTTAAACATTCAAAACTGCGTCCAATGGGAACATGGTACATTGCACCAGTCACATGACCCGATTGTGACATGTCACAATAGATCTGTTCCAGATCTACATGACTTGATCTTGAGGGTTGGTGCAAGAGCCAGTCACGGCTCTTGTGGCTTCAGCACAAAGACAAGACAGGAGCTGTGATTTGATCATGCAGAAAATCGTTGAGTCGTGTTGGAAAATGTATCCTGGAGTTTCCTTATTTACACGACACAACGATCGGCCGCAGTTGTGAGCACTAACAATAAGAGCTGTGATTGGCTGCAGCTGTTTGACTTGAGCCACCTGTCTTTTCATATGCAACTCCTCAGAGGCTTTCTTACCATGGTTGAATAGTTTTGTATAGGGCTCTATAAACGGGGTAGACACACGGTCCGCCATTCTGTGGTCAACTTTTAGCACCAGGTTTGAATTCATTCAATTCAACAGTCAAACATATGATTAATGATAAAAATCATGTTAGAAAAAATACTCACTTCACAGGGCATTGAATTTCCAGTCTGGCAATTTTTAAGTCAAAATATTATCATTGATTCATCTTCCTGAATCTGGTAAATTTGTATTTTTTCAATTTCAGTTTTATGATAAAAATGGTTAAATTTTTTGCAATTTGATGCTAAGCAATATGAACCATTTTATATGACAAATTAACCTCCAAGATTTCAAAACAATAACTTAATTCAATTTGCTAAACTTGATAAACATCTGTTGAACGTCTCTATCATCAAAAATATTTATATGAATTCAAACCTGGCGCTAAAAGTTGACCACAGAATGGCGGACCGTGCGTCTACCCCCTTTTTATAGAGCCCTATACAAAACTATTCAACCATGGTAAGAGAAGGCCTATGAGGAGTTGCATACAAAAAGACACAGCGGTGGCTCAAGTTGAACACCTGCAGCCAATCACAGCTCTTATTGTTAGTGCTCACGACTGCAGCCGATTGTCATGTTGTGTAAATAAGGAAACTCAAGGTAGTTACATTTTCCAACACGACTCAACGGTTTTCCGCATGATCAAATCACAGCTCCTGTCTTGTACTTGTGCTGAAGCCACAAGAGCCGTGACTGGCTCTTGCCACCAACCGTCAAGATCAAGTCATGTTAGTCATGTAATAGAAAGCGTGCTTTTAAACAACAACTACAGCTTGAAGAAACAAATTAGGCTCAAATGGAAGGGATGGTTTATCACAGATTCCAATATTGTACATTAATAGAACCTGACATTGGAAAATTGGTTTTCTACTTTGTTCTTCAGCTTCTGCTATCAAAAAACTTTGACCATTACCCACAATAATAATAAATAAATAATATAATAAAATAAATTTTAGTGTTGAGACACTGATGTCAAGGGTTCTAATATTGATTGCTTTATCAATTATTAGTGCATTTCATTTGAAAAATTGCACTATTGGTCTTGACCAGATAATCACAAATATATCATGCGATAAATTTTTAACACATTTCCAAGCCCCCAGAACACAAATCTGATGTCCGTTCAAATTCATATATCTCTCTATATATACAGAGTGTTTCAGGAGGAAAGTGCAATACTTCTCAGGCTGATTCCTTACACCAAGTAGACAAAAAAGTTCCATACGACCAACCCCTAAAAACGCTTTGTTACCGAGATAACAATGGCGGAAAATTGAGATTTTTCAAAAAATATTTATTTTTCTAATTTTTTAGAGGCTTTAGCGAGGTTCTAAAATAATCAATTCCTCTGTAAAATTAGCTGAGGAATGCAATGAAATCAGTCTGAAGTGTGTAACTTGAACGGTTATTGAGATAATTGGAAAAATATTCTAAAAACGCCATTTTTCAACGATAAGGGTTATAACTGGATAAGGAATCATAAATTTGTATTTTTCATTAATGGGAATTGAAGAGAGTCGGATTCTAAAGAAAAAGTTAAATGGCAGCGATTGTGTAAATCTTACCCAAATCGCAGGAATAGCGATCAAAAATCGCAAAATTCAACAAAACATTGCACAAGTGATAAATTTGTATTTAGTAGCGATTTTGGGATTTTTGATTGCTATTCCTGAGATTTCGGTAAGATTTACACAATCGCTGCCATTCAACTTTTTCTTTAGAATCCGACTCTCTTCAATTTCCATTAATGAAAAATACAAATTTATGATTCCTTATCCAGTTATAACCCTTATTGTTGAAAAATGGCGTTTTTTAAGCATATTTTTTCAATTATCTCAATAACCGTTAAAGTTACAGACTTCAGACTGGTTTCATTGAATTCCTCAACTGATTTTACATAGGAATTGATTATTTTAGAACCTCGCTAAAGCCTCTAAAAAAAAATTCGCTCCGCAGCTGGCTATTGAAAGAGTGCATTTCAAATTCTATGATGGCTCGAATCATATGACTCATAATGAGCTATTCAGGGTATGAATTCAAAGGTGCCGTTTTCGAGAAACCCATAAAAAACACAATTTTCGGCATATTATTCGCAATTTTCTCCGCCATTTGATTGGATTTTTTCCGTTGATGGCTCAAATTGTAGGGCATAATAAGGCTATTATACACACCAATTTTCAAAACTATCAAGTCATTGGTCATTTTTTAGTGATTTTTCAAAATTTTCATCCCCTAATTTCACCCCTTCCCTTGGACCAATTTGGCTGGTTAACGAACTTGACCGAGATATTAACACTAATGATTTTTGTGCAAAATTTGGTTGCTCTCCGACAAGCCCTTCCGGAGTTATCGTGTTAACAAGAATCTGTACATATATCTGTATATATATATATATAAATATATATATAGAGATATATGAATTTGAACGGACATCAGATTCGTGTTCTGGGGGCTCGGAAACGTGTAAAAAGTATATCGCATCATATATTTGCGATTATCCGGTCAAGACCAATAATGCATTTTTCAAATGAAATGCACTAATTAGAAAAATAAATATTTTTTGAAAAATCTCAATTTTCCGCCATTGTTATCTCGGTAACAAAGCGTTTTTGGGGGTTGGTCCTATGGAACTTTTTTGTCTACTTGGTGTAAGGAATCAGCCTGAGAAGTATTGCACATTCCTCCTGAAACACACTGTATATATATATATATATTTATATATGTACAGATTCTTGTTAACACGATAACTCCCGAAGGGCTTGTCGGAGAGCGACCAAATTTTGCACAAAAATCATTAGTGTTAATATCTCGGTCGAGTTCGTTAACCAGCCAAATTGGTCCAAGGGTAGGGGGTGAAATTAGGGGATGAAAATTTTGAAAAATCACTACAAATCGACCAATAACTTGATCGTTTTGAAAATTGGTGTGTATAATACCCTTATTATGCCCTACAATTTGAGCCATCAACGAAAAAAATCCAATAAAAAATGGCGGAGAAAATGGCAAATAATATGCCGAAAATTGTGTTTTTCATGGTTTTTTTGGAAACGGCACCTTTGAATTCATACCCTGAATAGCTCATTATAAGTCATATGATTTGAGCCATCATAGAATTGCATTCCGCCAGCTGCTGGAGCAAATTTTTTTAAATTGTTTCTTTCAGTAAAATTAGATCCACATATATTTTCCTGTATAATTTAAAAGAAATGATTCAATATCAAGGATGAGAACAAAAAATAAATCCAACTACAGTACCAATCTCAAATAATCCACACTACAGAAACTGTCACTTATACAGAATACTCATATGTGTTAAAAGAAATATATTGTAAGCTATAGTGTTAACTCCTAATTCTTTAGACCAAATCCCCTTGTTGATAGAAGTTTCCAGAGGTAGGCTTCCTTTCATAATGTTACTTCTTCGTTATACAATAACTTTAATGTATTGAGCCTGATCAAGTCAAATCAGGATATTTATTATAGCCACAGTTTCATGACTGAAAACATCACTTAGATTACATATTTCTTTCAACTAAATAGGAAAAATTCACTTACATTTCACCATCAAACTTTGCTGTTGGTTTAGTTGAAGATTTTTGGAGCAGTATCAACCTGTATCCCGACTTGTCTGAATTTAAATACAAATTATTCAATAATAACTTATTGTACCAATTTTGTTGCACAGAAATCGCCCTTAAAGTTACATCTCGAATTTAGTATCTAGACAGTTGAATACCTAGATTTTTGTTGCAATGAAAGAGTGTTGATTGTATTCTTTCTTTCTTAGTTCTTTGAAGGTATTAGACAATAACATTGAATGATTGTTGATAGGTAGCATAACTAGGCCTATAATGTCAACTATTGATAAAACATTTTATTGTCCTTAAAGTTCTGTAAGTTACAATACAATTTTGAAAAATTACATTTTTCATGAAATGTCCATTGATCTTCAATATTGCTTATGGTAAATTAATAACTCAACTGAAGAAGGCAAGTTTAATCAAAACTACTTCTTGTGGAAAGGTTGAAAAGTTTTTAAGTAGGTAAAGCAATTAAAATTGTTGGAATTGTAACAAGTCATCACCAAATGTTCATAATAGTGTTTCCTCAAATGTTCCTAGTTTTATTGATACTGAAGCATGCCTGAAGCTTTTCGGTACATTGTGAAATGATCCAAGTATTGATGAATAGTGTCCATAGGCTGATAGATATCGTTCATACGATTCTGTAAGTACTGTGGTGGTATATTTTGCACACAAGTACCCAGAAATCCTTGAAGAAATTCTCTTAGTAGTTCCCAGCAATTAGCTGGAACAACACAGGGTCTGTATTCTACTTCCACTAAAATACCTTTGAAATTCTGGCTCATAGTTACACTACCTAATTTGATAACAAAGTCAGCAAGTTCGAAACGAGGACCTTTCGATTCAACTTTAGTTTGCTTCTTGGAAGTATAAATTGGAGTCATTTTCAACATTAGCAAGTCAAAGAGGCCATCAGCAACAAGAGGAATAGTTTTAGTGCCAGTTTCTAACAGAGAAAATACCGATGCAGGTTGTTCAGAGTTATGAAGAACATGCACTGTTCGTGGAGTTCCTAATGCTGGTACTGACATATATGTCTCACAATCCACGAGAAACTGACCGCACTGCACTGCTCCTAATGCAACCACTCTTTTTGTTAAAAATTCAATTGTTTGAGGACCAGTTCTATTCTCTCCCATAGGAAACTGCTGTAACACTGTCACTCCCATTATTCCAAAGTTTATAACCTAACTTCCAATCACTGAAACGTCTTTCTCATATAATTAATTAGTGAACAAGCTGTATAGTAAGTCATCAAGAGTTGTAAATCACTTTAATGTCACATAAGGTTAATCCTGTTGTAAAGTTATTGTTCAAGAAAAACTTTTAAATATGAAACTTGTTTACATTGTTTTTGTTGACTATCTCCGCTCTTCACTTCAGTCTTCTGTCTGACCGGCTGTTGTGGTGTTGTTGTTTGAAGACATTATTTGACAATGACTATACATAGAGAAGTCCTAGGAAGTTGAGGAGGAGTAGACAGAGTGAATCAACGACAAACTGAGTGGATTCTGAAACTGACGTTGAGGTACAGTTTGGATTGTGCGTAACGTTACGTTAATTGGTATCAATTTATTTGGTAAAATATTATTATAATAATCTCATCTTTCTATTCAAAACGGATGCATCAATATATTGAGGCTCAGGATTTCCATTTAAAGAACTGACATAGAAATTTTGGTGCGCATCGTCAAGAAGTATGGAAAGAGTTAAAAAGCCGCGTATCGACAGTCTGAGGCATGTGCCATAAATCAGGACCTCCTAAATACCGGACCTGAGTGTACAAACAAGATGGCCGCCATAGGTGATGGACTAACTTACTGCCGTCAGCTACGTTCCAGCTCTCTCTAATAAGTTATTACTGTTTGAAATCATTTTTAAGAGTTCAAATGAGGTTTTTATCAAAGAAGTAATTATTTGATAGGGTAACAGAACTTTATTTATTCTCATCACATGCAAATAGCTTGATTATCTTTATTGTATTCTAGCCTAAGCATTCAATGTTCTCAATTATTGTGACTTTGCTTTCTTGGGCAACTGATTATTTTTCTTCATGTTGCAGTAATTGATCTACATGTTTGTTCTTTAGTTCAGAAGTAAGCTCCTCAAATCCCATCATTCCAGTCAACTCCTTGTGATTGAATTAATCACAAAGTAATGCCTGATTCAGGTTCACTGTGTTCACTGTGTTGTAAGAAGGCTGATTTTGAAAAATTGTAGAAAAGGCAAAGTTTTACATCACATAGTTTTAATTTTTTCTTGGAACAGTCACATAACCATCTTCACACAAAAAATTGTCTTCTTTAATAATGTCTGATCCTCTAGAATGATTGATATACACAGCCAAATTATTAGTGACTTCATAATCTTTCTATGGATACACCTTGTCCACTTTTTCCTCAACTCTATTTCTTTGGGAAAATTAAATATTAAAATTAAATTGAGGTCTAATAAGATTCAAGTTGACAATTTTGCATTTGTTTGTATGTATGTATGTATGTTCCAAATTTACAACTGAATGTGGCAATAAATTCTAATAAAATTTGACATGGATGTTCCTCTTGAAATTGTGCATTGATGTATATGTAAGGTTTTTCAACAATTTTGATAATAAGGACAAAAAAAGGAAAAAAGGATTAAACTATTCTCTGATATAGGTATACTCCATAAATTATTTGGTAGTATATTTATGTTGATATTACTAAAACATGTGATATTATGACATTCATAATAGAAAAAAATTGAAAATTTTCTACTTCAGATTATATACCTTCATTGAAGTCAGCTGAGATATTTCAGATAGGTTTTAAGGTAAGTTTTTCTTTTTGCAAAACGGTCCAATGGTTGACCACAGGCTAATAACATAAGCTGTGATTGGCTACAGCTGTTTGACTGCAGCTGACCGTCGGACCGTTTTGCATGAAGGAAAGCATCATTAAAATAATTATAGAGACTGATGCCCAGTTTTCCAAGCACCCTTGATGCTGACATAGAGCATGACTGTGGCCACTGCATTGCTGACTTCCTTGCACCAAATTTTGGAATCAATCCACAATCTGAATGTCCTGTGATTACAGACAGTGCTTTTATGATGTAGGGAACATGGGTTACTTTGTGAGGTCTACCGTTCACAGAACTATCTGTTCACAGATATTGTTGATTGAAACACTTTGAATACTGAACACTCACTAGGCTATACATTTTGAATTGGTAGTGGCTACACGTCCATCAAGACATACAACGGTATAGGCATCTGTCAATCAATATGACGTGTCAATCTGTGACATCATGGATCACATGTATGCAAGTTTGACAGATGATTGATGTTTGTAGATGCATTCTTTGAATAAATAATAAATATTCAAGTTATACTTTTATTTTTATAGAAAATCATTTTGTATGTTATTTTATTATAATTAAATTTTCCTCTCAGCCATCACAAGACTTAATTCAGTTCTGGCTACTATGGTAATAAAAAGATGGAAAAGTGCCACTCAATTAAAAAATCTTGTCTATTGTCAGAGATGAACTCTCAATGTCTCCTATCCAAATAGCCAGGAATAAGAGTAGTTGTCAGGCATATTGATATTGTTGCAAAATTATTTGCAAGTTGGCTATTGTCAAAATTAAAAGTTTTAGTTATCTTTGTGCTTTTTCTGCCTCTGAGAATTTTATAGTAACAATAAAGTATTTCAAGATGGAATTCAATTGGATTAATTAATACATCAAGTTATTCATCAATTTATTACTGTACATTCACAAGTTTGAATCTATGATCATCTTCTATGCTCTTCCATGCCTAAAATCTTTGAAATCAAATGATCAATTTACAATCCACATACCATTTTACCAAGACAAGACAGTAGGACTAGCAAAACCAAAACCAAGCCAAGTGTCCGTCAAGAAAGTAAATACTGTATCAACCTCACTACTGTGAGATGTTTACTAGTCTGTCAACTTGTGACATCAATAGTTGACGGACACCTACATCAGCGTACATCTTGACAGATGTGCAGCCACTTTGTTTTGAATAATTATTAAAACTTTACTATTTACACTTTAAATACTTTAAACAGTTACCACACACTCTGAATACTAAAAAAACAAATTTGAATCTCTATTTCATTGTAAATAAATCAATTATAGAATGATAATCAATCAATTTATTATAAGACTTGCATAACTTTACCATGACACTTGTAAAATAAATAAATAATCATTTTATTTGTTCACAGACAGGCCATACAAATACAGAGTTTGAGACAAGAAAAATTACGTTACATGCACAAATTTTTTATCATAACTTAAAGCAGTTGAATTGACAAGCAAAAAGCACAAAAAATATAATATGCAATAATATGGTAAGTTCAATTTTAAAGAAAATCAATAAATTTATGGGCCCAAAATAAATAAATTTAGAGAATGCATTCAAAAGACAAGCTTGATAACAAGTAGAATAAATTTAAAAAGACAATGTCATTTTGGGTGGCTTGTTGGAGGAGTGATAAAGTGCCGGTCTGAAAACCAGGTGGACCCTGGTTCAAATCCCAAGCGGGGAACAATTTTTGACCACAGCACAATCACATAAATATGGCCACCCCATCTTTCAGAGGAGACAATAAGCCGTCGGTCCCGACTACCTCAAAGTAGTTGTCATCTATCATCCATATTATAGATTGTGGGTTATTACCCACACACAAGCCTATGAGCTCATGTGGGCTTCACCCTCATAACAAACAAACATTTTAAAAGACAACAAACATAATGATAATAAAAAAAAATTAATTGAATAAATCTACAGGCCCAAAAAAAAGAATAGAATATAATAAATCCAGGTAAAATGTGATAACTTGATAAAAATTAATCAATGAATTGGCATGCATATCACAACTAGATTTGGACGGCTATTCATTAAAACTAGACCTCAAATTGTTTGAAATTCCATGCAAGAGCAGAAAAAAGGAACCCAGACACAAAACTTGAATGACAAACAGGAAATTGATGCCTCTTATAGAATTACCTACCTAGGTGTCAAAACTGCAGATCAATCTGCATTAATCAGATAATTTTGTCTTATCATTTCCTAATAATCATTGATGATAATCATAATAATTTCTGTTTCTCTTTGCTTTCAAAGACAATAAACTATCATAGTTAACAATGATATTGAAGCTAATATTATCTCTGTTGAGAATGAGTAGGCAACCAGTTGCTCTGCCTAGCCTGTTATCTCTAAGGCTGAGGCCGCACTGCTGGTGGGTAGAGCCTGGAGGGTGGAGGGTAGTTGGTAAATCTATAGAACATACACACCATCCACAGTAATACATTGTATGAATGATATGACGTCATTCTGTTTTTTGAGGTTATGTTGTCCATATTTAAGAATTACAAGATGGCGGCTGAATACATACCATTCATACAATGTATTTCTGTGGATGGTGTATATGTTCTATAGATTTACCAACTATCCTCCAACCTCTAGGCTCTACCCACCGGCAGTGCGGCCTCAGCCTTATAGCTAATCTTGCACCAAGTTGCAATTCTTGAACAGAGCTAAATCTTGTACCTGATAAGAACCACATATTTTTGACAGTGCAATAATGTCAAATAAATACATTATGTGGCACTGCTGGCAATTGATCTTAAATAAATTATTTAGTCCGTGACAGTTCCAAAACATTATTTTTAAACAAGAATTAGACAAATCATTAGATCTCTTAGCACAAGTAAAATCACAACCAGCAGTATTGTTCTTGATACCATCATTGTTAATCAATTCCTGTGAAACAAGACTTTGACGCTTGCTTGCTGGAATCGCCCCCTCTCCAATGGTAGACCCTCTCTGCTTGCTGGCTGATTAGCATTATCACTTGTGCTTAGCATTATAGCAGGTGTATGTTGTGCTCACTTGTTCAAATGCAGCTCATTCAAACGCAGCACATGGTGTGTGGCGTTGTTGCTGAACCAGCTTAGCAGGTTAGGTTACCGTGCTGTTGCCGCCCCTTGCTGCCTCCGCCTCCACAGATTGACTCCGCTGCCCACCTTCTCTTGCTTTCCAGTCCCCTCTCGCTCATCCTCCCCCTTGTGCTCAACTCGCCACATTTGTTCTTGTTGTTCTTCTCTCAGTAGTACGTGTCTCCTGAATATCTGCATTTACAGGGCATGAAAGGGAGTCAAGCATAGACTCAGATTGTTGGTGGGTAGTTATCTCTTGAAGAGTGAACGCCTTTTTGTCAATCAGGAGTTTATTGAACCAAATAACAGCTTTATGATCTGCAGCTCTTGCCAAAACTAAGAATTTTTAAGCTCTTTTCTAGTACTTCTAATTGAACTGGAGTAGTCTTTGGATATAAAAACAGCTGTTCCTTTTAATTTATGGGAAACTTGAAGAGCTGATGATCTGTTCTTGTAATTATGAAATTCAACAAATATTGGGCTAGCATTCTGCAATTTTTTCCCCAACCTATTAACTCTCACTATGATTGATTCCAAAAGATTCAATTTCAGTTTGTCTCTAATAATTGACTTAATTAACTGCTCACAATTATTATCCTGTCCCTCTCCTTCCTGTTCATTAACTCCAAAGAAAATTAGGTTCAATATGAAAGATGTTCTAATTGATCTACCTGTGACTGTAACCAAGCCTTATCCTCTTGTAAAGTGTTGCATTCACATTTTAGAAAGTTCAGCTTTGTCTCCTTGACCCTGACACCATTCAATAAACTTTCAAAATTTTCTTTAATAAATGCAACATCTGCTGGAATTGTGGTGAATTGCTCCAGTTTTGTAAGAACGTCCTCAATTGTTTTAGCTGGCTAGGTGGTCCTGGGTTAAGCTCGATTCCACCAATTATGCATTACAATAACACAGTACACTTTTTTACTACACGGATTTTGGGATGGAATTGCAAACTTATTTAAACTTTCAAAACTATGAAATAGGTAAGTCGACATTTTTGGCAAGTATTTAAGTGTTCCAACACTTGTAAATAAACTTCACTTAACTACAACTAAATATTTATTACTGATGATAGAATGGCAGTGTTAGCTGAGTTAAGACTCAACCACATATCGGCGCCATTTTACCTAAATTTTCATACAGGCGCAGGTCTGGTATTTAAGAGGTCCTGCACGAATGCCTTGCAGTACAGTCTGTTGACGCAAAAAAGACCCTCTGGCAAGATGGGAGAATGACTCTAGCTTGATCAATATTGATTCAAGAATTAGAAAATGTGGTCTTAAATTGTAGAACAGATTTTTTAGACTTTTTAACAAATATTGACCGAGCTAGTCATTTTCCCATCTTGCCAGAGGGTCTTTTTGCGTTAACAGACTGTAGCGTGAAGCATTCGTGGCACATGCCTTGGACTGTCGATACGCGGCTTAAAATGGACCAGAATGTCGTTGCAAGTGCATGACAGATTGGGACAGCCACAGAGAATTTTCTCCTCTGTGGGACAGCTAAGAAATGTGATAGAATCTGTCGGCAGAGTGGAAATATAAAATGTACCAGAATGTCGCGGTGAAACGTTTGTTGTACCACTTCTGACTTCCTCCATTCATCGTCAACTCATCAACTGTCATCTCTAATCTGATCTGTTGATTGCTTCTATCATTATCATTTCACTTTCTGCTTTCACTTTTTGTTCACTGACAAGTTATTTTTTGATTTGTTTCATTTCTAATTACTCTTAATCTGTACAAAGTTACTAATCTTCAATTTTTGTGATCAGGTAAATATAAAAATTATATATTTGAGCTAAATTTTTCATTTATAGAATTTATTCATTGAAATTATAATTAAAATTCTTACCGGTCAACTTACCAGTAGAAAGGTTATGGAAAAAGCAAAAAACTTTCATCTCTCATCTCTGCTTTGAGCTAGGGGGTGAAAGTTATCATATCAATCAGTATTTAATTTTTTATAGATATAATTTATAATTTGTCTCTTATTTACTGAATATGTTGTGAATAGTGAATCTCCACCTTCGGCTTCGGCAACCTTTTGATTAGATTTGCTTTTGCTTGAGCTACAAACTGTTCCTTTTTTACAGTATAAATTAATGCAGTAAGCTTTTTTGTTTCTTGTCTAAATTTAAGTTGAATTAACCTCATTTTGTTGATTCAGTCTGCATTTTTCAGAGATGTTCAATTCTTTCTAAGGAAAAATCTTGTTTGATTGTTTGATCTTGTTTGCGTGTCTCGAGACTACGCACAGGCCATAGTGCCCATGTAGGCTCATTTTATTACAGAATTGTAAATAAAAGTTGAATCTAGTATTTATAATATTGCAATCATTAGAAACAAAAATTTAGTCTGGTACTTTAATTATCTATAAGATTGTATTATTAGTTGATAAAATATTATTTCATGTAGGCTACTGTATATTGATTGTGGAATAAACGAGATTTTGACTTTGATTTGATTATGTTTCTTATTTGCAATTGTCAGGAGGTTTCTATTGCTCCATAATCATTCTATGTTTATTAATGGCTCAACATCCCATGAGGGGCCTAGGCCTACCAGCTGGTTGCCAGTTTCATATTCACTCCACTAAACAGATTAATAAGAATCATCAACCAGGATAGAGGTAAGCTTCTGCATAACCAAGTGACCGTGGAGAACACCTCTGAATAACATCCAGTTGATCAGTTAGAGTGTAATGCAACTTTTACTATACCTCCAGAGTTGGGGAAACGACTATCTTTACTAACGACAAGATAGGAGGGAATAATTATTCCATATTTAATGTATAATATTATCTTAATTACCGCCTAAAAGGTTAACAGCAAGCCCCCCCCCAGTTTTCATGGGAATTTTTCCAATTTTTTTTCTAGTTAGACGCACATAATATAATTATTTCTAAAATAATTAATTTAGTGTGGACCAAAATCATAAAAAATAATTTAATGGTTTATAGAATAGATAATATCTGTTATTGGAAGTTCATATGAACTTTCTAAGCCTAATTGAAAATCCTCACTCATGTTATCTTCCATGAATTAAGGTTATTGAGTCCTCCAATCTACAATGAAGATCATATCATATCTAAAATATCATTACAAAGTAAATACCGGTAATCAGTCTAACTTAATTTGATGATTTTTTTGAAGTTGAAAATCCTAATGCCTTGAAAACCTGGCTTTATTTTATTTAAAAATGTAGTCTTGAGGTTCAAAAGTAGATAGTTTGGCAATAAGTTTTACCAACTATTGAGTTAATTCCAAATTTTTCATACTACACAGAGTGTTCCAGAAAGAATGTGCAATACTTCTTAAGCTACTTGTTTCTTTACAACAAGTAGAGGAAAAAAGTTGGTGGGACATATCACCAAAAACGCTTTGTTACCACTTAGATAACAATTTAAATATCTCAAGAAATATTCATTTTTTCTATTTTTTCACTGGATTTATTCAGATTCTAAAATTATTAATTCCCATGTGAAATGGAGTTGTGAATATGAGGAATTCAATGACTGTTTTATGAGGAGTTTTTAACTTGAATGGTTATTGAGATAATAGAGCAAATATGCTACCATAATTTTTTATTTTCAATATTGATAGAAGTTGAAGAGAATCAGAAGATATTCTGAAGAGATAACAGTTGAATAGCGTTGATTGTGTAAATTTTACCTAAATCTCAGAAATCACGATCAAAAGGAGACAAAACATTGAACAGGTGAAAAATTACTGTAAAGTCGCAATTTTAAGATTTGATTGAGTTTATCACGTCGTAATTTGACATGGTAATAAATAATTTTATAACTTGAATAATTCCTCTAAAAACAATACTTTCTGAAAAATTTCAATTTCTCTCCATTGTTATCTCGATAACAAAGCATTTTCGAGGGTGCCTATGTTCCATGGTACTTTTTTCTCTACTTGGTATAAGCAAAGACAATGTACTATTATAGTACATTGTCTTTGGTATAAGGAGACAGCCTGAGAAGTATTGCGCATCCTTCTGAAACACTGTGTGCCATAGTATGAAACTATTGGATTCAATTCAATAGTTGTTAGTAGAAATTATTGCCAAATTATCTACCCTTGAACCTCAAGACTATTTTTTTTTTAATAAAATAAGGACAAGTTTTCAAGGCATCAACATTTTCAACCTAGCTCGAAAAATAATCAAATTGAGTTGGACTAATTATTTATTTTGTCATGATATTTTTAATTTTTCCCAAGAAAAAAAGACGCCTGGGAACCCTACTATCTAGAGTAGGGGTAAGGGCACCCACATATCCTTTTATAAACTCCAGCCCCCCTCCCCCTAGAAAATCAATCGTGAATTTGAGCCCTTGCCCCCCCAGTTTTTCGGGTCTGGAACCGCCACTGTTAATAAGGATGAGAAATAACAATGGCCCAAGTACAAATCTTTTACAGATCTTGTGGAACTCCATATGCCACTCTCTTTTCCTCTGAAGTGGCACCCATCACTGAAACAACCTGCCTTCTGTAATTCAGATAGTCTGCCACCATGTTCCATGCACTGTCCCTAATGCTATACTAAACTGATTACGTGTATACTTGAATTCTTTGTCGTTGACCGGTGATAAACCAGACAGCCTATGTCAGAGTAACAGGGTACTTCCCCATGGACTCATGGTTGCTAAGGCAATCCATTATTGCTCCTTAAATATAACAATTCAACAAGCAAGATGGCAGGTTAGGACAAATCCTCTTGTGAGCATTCCAGTACTCCTGCAAAAAGGATTCATTTTCAGCCAGGCGGAAATTCTCGTCCTGTAAACACTTTCCTGGAGGTATCTCACGTTGGCAGGCAGTGTGTTGAATAAGCGGAGCGCAAGAATGGGATAAGAATCCTTCTTTCGGCTTGTACGGCAGCGTGGTACATCCATCATATGTCTCCTTCTTGTGCCATGTTCATGGATTCCTGACCTCAGGACATGACAGCTCTCAGTCTTCTTGACGTGCAGCAGACTGGACAGTATATACTGGTTATATACTGTTAGGACGCCCAGTTGGATGAAGATTGGTCTACAGTGCTCACAATAACCTGCTGAGTTGATTATTATCATAAGTTGGCATGTGTCATAAACTTACAAAGTATGTAACTTATATTCATAAGAAACTGATTATCACCATCAGTTGGCAATCTGGTCAAACAAGTCCCTCTAATTAATCCTCTATAAACTCCGAAAGAGAATGAAACTGAATGCAGACCCAGCCAAAATCTTCGAGCCTGCCTCTCACCAAATAATTACTAGTTATTGCTTACTTGAATGTCTTCTATGTCTTCTCCACAGTCAGCGACCGGGTAGGCCTAATCGTCAGTTGTTAGGTCACAAGTGGTGCGACACTGGATCTGGAAAGCTTCAAAACGTGTCGTCCTCGATGAATTTTTAGCTTACAATATGCTCGATCTGTCAGGTATATCTTCCAGTAAGGAGATCTTGTGCGGAGATCTTTGTGTCCTCCATAGCTCTCAGGGTTAAGAAGAAATTGCAATTCTTCATCATGCTCAGTTGCTCACCCTTAGGATGGTTCTGAATACCTTCTTCTGGATTACAAGAATCTTGTTCAAGTGTATCTGTGATGCTGAACCCCAGGCTATGATGCCAGAACACCTCAAATGGGAAGCAAATAAAGCATGATACACAGTAAGATCTCATGCATACTATCAGCCCGAAAGTGATGGTTATCACTAAACTACCCGACTTGTTGGCTTTCCCAACAATTAGCTATAAATTCCGCCCATAGGTTCAACCCTCAACACTACTTGTTAGTTGAGGGGGGACGTTTGGTGCCCAAAATAGCGGTCAAGAGCTGTATCTTTCAAAGATTGACTGTTAATACATATTCACATTCAGGCTGTATGCACGAACACTTGGAAATAAGCTTTTCAACACCTCTTTCTCAGTTGAGAGGGGTGGGTTCAATTTTTTTAGTCCAAAGTAAGTAAATGTTTTAGAGATCTATTTTTAAGATTAATTAAAAGTACAGATTCAGGTTCTATACTGGACAACCCTCAGCAATCTGCACTATTTGCTCACCACTTGGGCAGGGAGGGGGGCGGGGAGTGTTCTAAACACCTTCTAAAGCTCACAACTCGCTCAGCTCTCTTCTTCAGCAAGAAGAAATCATGACAGGCTGAAGGATAACCCCAAAGCAGCAGGCCATTGCTAAGAACCCTATGAAAAAGAGCAGACTATAGCTAAGAATACTGACCACAGCTATGAAAAAGAGCATGATATGCAAAAAAACTTCCAAGAATGGATCAACTCACATTATTCTTAATTCATTCTTTATTCATACATTCTACTTTAATCGGGAGGGAAAAATAGGCATAGCCTGTGCTATTCCTCTCCCAAAAATTTTATAATAAAGTCAATATTCTCCTAAATGAGGTTATATGATATAATAGCTCTGAGTAAACAAATAATTTTCAATCCAGGAATAACACTGAAATTTTGAATTTGGAATGTTGATGGCCGGAATTAGATAAATATCATGCACCAAAGAAAACAATATTAAACCAAACATTCTCTTGAATGTTCTTATTTGGTATAGATTATATAAAGAACCTGATAATTGCTAATTTAATAATTTAGGCTGGCCAATAATGCTTTTGAATTGGAGTAATTGCCTCATCAAGCTCCTTGACCAATCGGCACCTTTCCATGAATTATAATTTAATTTGAATTTGCAACACAAACTCAAACAAGATAGTTGATATAAAGGTAAAATTCACAAGGGCACAAGGGTATCTATGGAAATGAAATAGCTGATCGCCTTGCAAAAAAAGGTGCAGATTCTCCATTTGTAGGACCGGAACCAGGTTGTGGGGCTCCTTTTAGCTATTGTAAAGTCCGTGAATGGGAGGAAAAGAAGAAGATTTTGATTTGGAATAGGACAGAAGGACTACGACAATCAAAAATGTTGATTAAACCTCAACAAAGGCTTCCCGCAATGTAATAAGCCTGGAAAAGAGGAGCTGAGGCAAATAGTAAGCCTCCTGACAGGACACAGCCCATTTAGGTATATGTTACGGAAGAAGGGACTATGTCAGGATGATGGATGCAGATTCTGTATAGAAGATACAGAATCAGCAGCACATTTGCTGCTGGAATGTCCAGCACTCTTGCAAATGAGGAGGAGACTTCTTGGAAAGGCACCCCTCCTACCGGAGGAGGCAAGAGAACTGGACTTCAAGGCCCTGAGTAAATTCTGCTCTGGCCTTGGATTATGGAACATGGCAAAAGCCAAAGAGGGGATGCCACAAAAGATCGAATAGCGGTCGCGGTGGCTAAGGGTTACAAAGCCCAACCCATTTAAAAAAAAGGTAAAATTCCCAAGCGACAGCTCGAGTTGCCCGGCTCCATTCCATTCTCATAACTATATATTATAAATGTTCACTTTATTATGGCAACAAATGTATAATAAATCAATAAATAGTGAAATTTACCCTTTTAAAGTCGTTTTCGAGTGAATTTCACTATTTATTGATTTATTATACATTTGTAGCCCTAATAATTATGGTGAACGTTTATATTTCATAATATATTTATGTGAATGGAGTTGTGATAGCTAGGCAGCTTAACTAGAGCCGGGCAGCTCGAGCTGTCGCTTGGGAATACTTCACTGGCGGCTCGTGCCCACGAAACAGTGCTGTTCAGTAAAAGATACGGGCACTTCACCTGTTTAGTGGGTACGAGCCGCCAGTGGAATACTTGAAAGTTCATTTAGTTTGAATACATTTTTTTATTACAGAATGGATGTTGATATTAATACTGACACAATGCGCCCACGTCGATCAAAAACTACTCCAGTTTCAGAAAGGAAATTGATGTAAGTACAGTATAATGGAATTGTTTTATTTAGAACATAGATCAATAATTCTAATTTAAGGCATCTTTTCTTGTTGCCATGATGTCATTATTACTAAAAGTAAGCGCTCTATTATCATACAGAGTGTCTCAGGAGGGATGTGTCTCATGCTGATTCATTATACACCAAATAGAAAACCTTCCTATTGGACATACCCCCAGAAATTCTTTGTTACCAAGGTAACAATTATTGCGGAAGATTGTACATTTTTCATCAAATCTCTAATTTCATAATTTTCAAAGCACCTAAAGAATGATGGAAATGTATAATCTCCGTGTAATGAAAAACCTCTGCATTCTAGGCTTTATTGATCAGTAATGAATTCATAACCGATTCAAAATTAGAATAAATAATTCAACATCTGATAACAGAAACATAAGAAGAAAACACTAGTCATATGATGATTCAATATCATCACATTCTTCCCATCTTTAGGAATTCAATGAATAGTCTTTCAAATAGGAAGGCATTTTGCGCTCTCTGTAAGATCTTTGCAGGGTGCCATCAGGAGGCTCTTCTTCATCACTGAGGGGGAATCCGGTATTTGTTTCATCTTGATTTTCATGATAATTTTCTTGATTTTTCTCAGGCTCTGCGTGATCACTAAGGCTTGATCCTGCATTTGTATCATCTTGATTTTTATCGCTATCTACTTGAATGCTCTCTTCTCCTCGAGGGGCAAGGTTTTTCAATGATACAGTTGTCTCTCTTCCATCACTAAGCCGTACCTTGGCATATTGTGGGTTGATTTGAAGAATATCCACCTCCTCGACCAATGGATCGAATTTACTTCTTCGTATAGGTACTTTCATTAGGACTTTGTTTGAAGGGGCAAGCCAGGTTGGAAGTGCTATACCATTAGATGATTGTCTATAGTGTCGGAACATCCTATCATGTGGCGTCTCATTAGTAGCCGTGCACAATAGGGATCGAATAGAATGTAGAGAATCTGGGAGCACAGATTCCCAATCAGATACATCCAAATTTCTATGCTTCAATGTAAGAGACACTGTGCGCCAAATTGTACCATTTTCTTGTTCAATTTGGCCATTTCCGGGTGCATTATAAGGTGACGACATGGAAGTGGCTACTCCTCGATTATGAAGGAATTCCTGCAGCTCTCTGGATTTGAAAGAGGTTCCATTGTCAGTATGTACATAAGAAGGTAAACCAAATGTGGTAAACAAGTTCACTAGGCACTGAATTACAGTTGATGAATTCATATTCGGACAAGGGTATGCAAACAGAAACCTCGAGTACTCATCAATTATTGTCAACAGATATTTGTTTTTAGTTTTTGATGGAAGAGGACCCTTGAAGTCCATGCTTAATCTTTCAAATGGATGTGTCGCCTTTATGAGAGTAGATTTCAATTTCTTGAAAAATTGAGGTTTTATGGCATTACATGTTTGACATGAAGAAGTCATTTTTCTGACATCCTCAACTGAATAGGGTAAATTATGAGTTCTTACCCAATGAATCATTCTGGTCACTCCAGGGTGACACAAGTCACAGTGTAGGGAGTGTAATTTATCGGTTCGAGTTGCATTACACACTCTGGAAAGTGCATCTGCTACTTGGTTGTCCTTTCCTGGTCTGTAAATTATTTCGTAATTGTAGCATGACATCTCCAATCGCCATCGTTGTATTTTTTCATTTTTTATTTTATTTTGATGAGTCATATCAAACATGAATGATACAGAGCGCTGGTCAGTGATAATTTTGAAGAATCTTCCAAGTAAGAAATGTCTCCACTTTTTAAGAGCACACACAATAGCAAAAGCCTCTTTTTCAATGGATGAATGTTTACGCTCACTATCATTCAGCTTCTGAGAAAAGAATGCTACTGGACGTCCACACTGTGATAGGACAGCTGAAATTGAAAAATCAGATGCATCTGTTTCAACCACAAAAGGTTCAAAGTCGTCAATTGTACTAACTACTGCCTTAGAAATCTCAGTTTTGAGTTGATTGAAGTCAGCTATAGCTTCAGAAGTCAAAGGAAAGGTCTTTGCTGTTATAAGCCGTTTAGCTTTATCTGAATAATTGGATATCCATTTGGAATAGTGTGCAAACATTCCAATTGTTTGCTCAAGAGCCTTTCTATTATCTGGGGGTGGAAGATTGAGCAATGGTTTCAGACGTTCAGGGTCAGGAGAAATTGTCCCATTTTCAATTTTATAGCCAAGCAAGCTTATTGAAGTAAGTGAATATTTGCTTTTTTCTGTATTGATTGTAAAATTATATTTTTGTACTGCATCTAAGAATTTTTGAGATTCAAATCATGTTCCTTCTGATTCTTACCACATATTGTCACATCATCCAGGTATGCATACGTTTTTTCAAGTTTTTCATTATTAATAACATTATCAATGACTCGCTGAAAAGTTGGTACACCGTCTGTCAGACCAAAAGCAAGCCTTCGAAATTGATACAAACGGCAACATGCCTCAAATGCAGTAAAAGGTCGATCTTTTTCTCGTAGGGGTACCTGGTGGTAAGCGCTTTTCAAGTCAATAGTGGTGAATACAGAGTTTTTTGAGACCTTAGAAACAATATCTTCAAGACTAGGGAGGGGATATGCGTCAAGATGTGTGTATCGATTAATAGTTTGAGAATAGTCTATTACCATTCGCTTTTTGTGATTTTCGTTCTTCACGACAAATGCTTGAGCTCTCCAGGAGACCTGCTTTCTTCAATAATTCCATCAGCTAGCAGTTTCTCAATTTCTTTCTCCATGAAACTAGTGTCTTCAAGAGAATGCTTTCGGGATTTAGTAATTATAGGTTCAATGTCTTTAGTTAAAAACTCAAAAAGTGGTGGAGGTTCTATCTTTGCTGGAGCCAGATAATTGATAGTCAATGGGGGTTTAGTTCCTCGAAATGAAACTCTAAGTTCAGAGTGTTGATTAAGTAAGTCATGTCCTACAATAACATTTGCACACAAATCAGGCAATACACTGAATTTTGTTTTGGGGTAATGTTCTAAATGAGCTACACAATAAAACGAAATGTTATTTCTTAGTGATGTTGAAGCCATGGACACTGCACCAGTTGTAGGGTACATTTCAAGTCCACATTTTTTAGCAAAACAGTGAAATAAAATGTCTCAGAGCTTCCTGTATCTATCAAAGCAGAAGTAGGAATGTTGTTTACCTGAGCTTGTACTGTAGCATTTTCAAGAACAGTAGAGGCTGCAATAAGCGCCGAAGATGAAGTTTTAGTAGATTTGCAGAAATTTTTCCAATGACCTATTTTCTGGCATTTTTCACATGAGTCATTTGGTGCAGGGCACTGTTGACGTGTTTTATGTCACTGACGACCACAAAAATAACATTTTTGAAAACTTGAGCTTCCAGTTTTTACAGCTGACAAATTTGTTTCTTTACATGAATTTTCTGAAGAATTATTTGAAGTGGCATTAAGAATTATTTCAGAAGAGTAAGAAGCTGATTGATTTCTGGCAGATTCCAAGGCACGTGCTTTTTCAATAGCTTCATCAAGAGTTAGCTTGTCAAACTCCAAAAGTCTCAGTCTTATCTGATGAGAGCTGAGGCCCCGGATAAATGAATCACGAATGTATGTTTTCCGATGAGTTTCAGAATCAACATCTGCAAACCCACAGTTCTTACTCAGTTGTTGTAAAGCTTGGTTATATTGGTCAATTGTCTCTTCTGAAGACTGTTTTCTAGTTGCCAATTTATGTCTAGCGAATATTTCATTTATTGGTTTTACATATGCAGATTTTAGTGCGTCAATAGCCGAAGTATATGAATTTTTGTCGGCAATTATTTGATAAACAGAATGAGATAGAAAGTTGGTAAGCAACCGCAACTTACTTTCGTCATCGATGTCTTCTTCGTCAAAAGATGCGATGAAATTCTCAAAAGTCTTTAGCCAGAAGTTCCATTCTTGTAGAGCTGTCGGAGAATTCGGATCACCATCAAACTTGTCTGGTTTCAAAAATTTGTCCATCGTAACGCGAATTTTCAGTTTACGTTTCCAGAAAAGATTTGAAGATTATACATTTTGTTGTTGAATAGAAATTGTGAAATAGAGAATAGAAATTGATTGACTCGTATTTGATAAGATGAATTGATTTGATGATTTTGGATTACGCTCTATTATCATACAGAGTGTCTCAGGAGGGATGTGTCTCATGCTGATTCATTATACACCAAATAGAAAACCTTCCTATTGGACATACCCCCAGAAATTCTTTGTTACCAAGGTAACAATTATTGCGGAAGATTGTACATTTTTCATCAAATCTCTAATTTCATAATTTTCAAAGCACCTAAAGAATGATGGAAATGTATAATCATTCTAGGCTTTATTGATCAGTAATGAATTCATAACAGATTCAAAATTAGAATAAATAATTCAACATCTGATAACAGAAACATAAGAAGAAAACACTAGTCATATGATGATTCAATATCATCACACTCCGCCATTGTTATTTTGGTAAAAGAACATTTCTGATGGTATGTTCAGTGGATCTTACTACTATTTATTTTAAGGAATCATTCTGAAAAGTTTGTCTCATTCCGCCTGTAACCACCTGTATACTCTCTGAGTTTTCCTTATTTGTGTACAGTATCCACTCAGGGCCTATTGCCAATGGCCAGTTTTACAAATGCCAGAACTTCCTCTTTGTGCTGTTATTATTACGTATACTTTGAAATTATGTAAATACAATGTTGAGCTTTAACAACCTCTTTCATTTCCATTCATATTAAATATTCTTTCAAATGTCCTGCAAAATATCATTGGTTTACCCAGATTTTGTAATCTTGTGGTACTGTTGCAAAACGTTTCATATTGAGGACTTATAATGCACGAGATTCCATTAAATAACTTGTAGGCAGACTTACAGAGTTGAAGAGTAAATAATATCAAGATAATAACACTGGCTACATATCATTTACACAATAAATAAGTAGATGACACTGGCGGCTCGTGCCCACGAAAAAATATGGACAATTCACCTGTTTCGTGGGCACGAGCCGCCAGTATATAATAATAGTCGTAAGTGATAGTTCAAAAGTGAAAAAAATTAAATTAACTTACTGTGTTCATCAATCGTATGGGTTTTTTCGTTTTCAGTAACAGGACCACTACAAAGACCTCATCAGTCAAGAAAATATTTGTGAGTATTTTCAAGTTTTTAATAATAAATACTGCAGTTCTATACCATGAAAGGAAAACTTAAATAGGCTAATTGTCGCTTGAAAAGAATCAATGAATGATCTTTCAATATCGTATTCGATATTCATGATTTATTTACGAGATGAAGATACAGGAGGATTAAAACTCGACGAAATCCAAAACGTTACTCCTTCTTTATTTAATGATTGAATTAGAATATATTTTGATTCTAAAATTATTTAAAATATTATTTTTGAATTTTATTTAAATAAAATTTAATCCTTATTTTTTGAATAATTTGATTTTTTGTACTTTTTCCAATCGTATTGAAATACCCTGTAGACAAGCACTAATGCCATCCCTTCAATTCAATGAACTTGGCAAATCTCAATTAAATTTGAAATGTATTCTGTTTATTTTTTACAGGCGTCTCTTTCAGAACAGTTGAATGAAAACAATAGTGTGCTCGTTGGAGCCGATGATTCTCATTTGTCTATCAGAGAGGCTGATATGGAATTCAGTTCCCCTAGGGGACGTGCGGGAAGTTTCAATGACAGTGACAGTCCTTGGCAGAATGGCCAGTTCAAATCCCCCAAAGAAATCGTCAGATATTACAGAGAGCAGTTCGGTGATTGGTGGAAGTGAGTATGCCAGTGCATTTAAAAAAATATGATTAAATTCTTATGATATTATAATTACCTGGCTCAAGTCTAGCCTAGTTCAATACCCAACTCAATGATGTATTATCGAAAATACACTATGGCAAAGGATAAATATATCTACACCCTATTCACGATAACTTGAGACAAAATCAACAAACTTTTCACACAAGCGTGCTTGTAAATATGGGGTACCTTAACCACGACAAACCATTACTAATACTGAACTGGCAAAGCATTGGCAATGCTTATGTGTCCGCAATTTTTTTGTCGTGACTGTGTAGTATCATACTTTGTCTTGAGTTATCGTGAACAAGGTATAGTATTTTAGACTGCAATAGAGTGTACGTAGGAAGAAAGATGTCAATTTTTGTCCTGGGAAGAAATTATAATAATCAAATTTATTGTTCACATCATCAGTAAATACATTATAAATTATAGCACACCGCAACAATAACCAACTAAAAAGCCATTAGTTTTAACAATTAGTTAGTATTAATAATAAAAACTATTGAAAGTTGCATTTTCATCACGATGTGATCTATTCTGAATGTTTCAAGTCTCTAGCTTATGAAAATGCATACCGTACTTTCGGGACAGACAAGGCCCAAAGCAAGTACATAAAAACGTTTTAAAAATATAGCTTTTCGAAGATTCACGAGTTTAAAGTAGTTGGTGCTTGAAATTTCAGAAAAGTACTCTTGTTGTAATTTATACTTATTATACAATGGTTTGTATTAAAACATTTGGATTGTCATTGTCAAGTAGTTGTTTGATCTGCTTTGAACGTGATAGAGATTAGATTGTAAAGTAATACCATGGACTAGACTATCTAAGTATACAGGTCTACTATATCTACGGTAATATCTAGCGAATGAATCAAATTGTATTAGACCATCAATATATACATCGGGCCTAGATCAGTTTGCTTGAAAATGATAGTTTTATTTTCAATGATGATCACAATTTCCAGAATCCAATTCTGCGATATCTTCCAACCTTTTCAATTGTAGGAATAAGTGTCCAGATAAACTCTTTACAAACTTTTTATTCATTAATAATTATTTATTGACAATTATTCTATAGTAGGAAAGAGTTTGAATATGGACTCTTCACAAATTGATTATTCATTGAAACGAGTAATTTGTAATTGTCATTTTCTCATCATTACAGTGTTCTCCCGAAGACCGATTTCACATACGATGAAAGTTCCAAATGGTACCGGAAGGAGATAGCTCCTGGAATTCCTGTCATACCAAACTTGGCTCGACCCCCATTGCATCCCGTTGAACAGATATCTAGATTTAATCTATTCTCCAGGTCTTCAGGTATGTGTTGAGTGTTCGTTCATGTTATAAGGGTGTAGTGATTCGCACTTCACTTTCTTGTCATAGTATAAATCTCTGAATTAATTCTCTTACTGGCTTATGAAATGAATGATATTTTCCATAGCTTCCATTATATAATTTCCAAAATACAACTCTTCTCATAATTCCAAGATAAAAGGATTAATCAGAAGATCTTGTTGTACATACTGTTGTAATGGATGCTTCATCAGTGTTATTATATTAAGTCTATTAGTCTATAGTTTTAGACAAATATTGTTCAGTATTGAAGATTTCTTCATTTCATTTAACTATTCATAGATCTTGCTTATGTTCCGATAAAAATGAAATTATTAATTGTGATCTTGCAATAATTATTTTAATTATCACGCAGTAAGTTGAGAAGCATTCATAGTGATATACTGAGGCTTGAAATATTTTTTGTGAGATAAAATAATATCTTGTAAGATAAAATAGAACTGATAGCCTGCGATTCATTCAATTTGGTCAAACTCAATTTAGTAGAAAGGTATGATCTATCACCAGAAAATTCGAAATAAAAAAAATTATTGCACATAATGGTAGAGATTTTCGCTAGAATAAAATTGCTATTTCTGATTTTGTGAAATATTCCATGTTTGTGCATCAGTCAATATCGAATCCTGTTAACTAGCTGAATTACGATTGTTTGAAATGTTTTCTCAATTGTGTTAAACGTCAATGAAAATAATTCAGTGTTTGTTTCAGGAAGCAGTCATGAAACTTCTTCTTCCAATGGAAAATCTCAATTTTCTCGATTTCCAATTTTAGAGCGAGACAATAGATCGTTTCTATCAAAGGTTTCCGATTTCATTATTGATTGCTTGTTGGGATTGCTATGTCTTCCGTACGATCTGTTATTTGGAAATTATTGGAACTCGAAATCATCCTCAGTTACTGGTAAGAAATTTTGTACTTCTCATTTATATTTGACACCTTCATAAGTAACCTGGTCATATAACTTACATCGTCACAATTACGATATTATTTCAAGTGTATACTTCATCACAATTACGATATTATTCAAAGTGTATTTCAATTCAATCACTGTGATGCCGTCATTATTATTTTTTACGAGCCGCCAGTGATTACTACAATATTAGTACTATAGTTATGGAAATTCATTTCTGGAGCAAGAAATTTCATGAGTAGTATTGGCAATACTCTATTAATATGTTGAAATTTTCTTCAACTCAAGAATGGGTTCCAGTTATAATGGGTGTTAGGCCGGGCGTATGCTTGTCTTGTCATTTAGCGTTAATAACAAGAGCTGTGATTGGCTACTTCGCGTGCGTCCCAGCATACGTGTCCGGCCTAATGGTTCTGTATGGTTTTCTGCGGATAGAGTAGACTGCGGATTCCTGTTTAAACTTCGCCTCGTCAAAAATGAAGTCTTTAATTATATAAAATTGTTCTGTTGTTTTTTATTGCTATTGCTATTTACTCCATCATAATTATTGTTATTGTAGTCCAAGCTGAATACCAATATTGTAGGCTACTGTTTGCAATCACGAAATCTCGTTATCGAACCTACTATGTTATCTTGTACTGTATTAATATTGTATCTTGGTAATTATTCAATATTAATGTTATTAATATCAAGTACCTATGGAATAGTATAAACGAGATTGTTTTTCTGAATATGGAGCATCAGTAAGATGTTGACGATGATAATTATAATAATTATTGTGTAAATTATAATATAATTCTGGATAACTTAACATCAAATATTTCCCCATTCTTGTTTCAGGACGCAATTCAACAAGCAACAAATCCGTTTGGTGGACTGCTCCTTTCCGCTGGACGTATCAACTGATGATGTTGCTTTTTTCCTGGGAAATAATGATTCTGGTTACTGTGCGAGGATTCTTCAAGAATCTCGGATTGCGAACCGCTTTCAAGCTATTTCTATTCCTATCAATAGTCGGCTCGATCGTATGGGCATATGGTGAGTTGATCAACCGAAATAATTTTTTTCAACTTTTTATGAAGCTTCTCTTCTCAGCTAGTGCTAACTATATCTTTAATTCAATTCATTTATTTTTGCCATACTTCACAGAAAGAAGCTGTTTTCCGGTCCCTAAGTAGATTGGGAAGTCTTAATTTACAAACGCCTTTTGTCCACGCATTGGAAGAAAGCCTTTCGAGGCTACTATCCTTGAAAGAAAACAGCTGTCAGGAATAACCTAGTAGTTATCATTGTTATCAAGCCGTCCGCTAGATCGGGTAATAATGCAATTCATTGCAATTATAATACGATCTCTGCGAAAGTAATGCATCTTACAAAAATAAAACAATAAAAAAACACTAGGTAAAATTGTCATAGCCACAGTTGAAAATTCAAAAGTTCTAGAATTAGTTTTCAATAAATAGTATGTCACATAATACTGCAGTTTGAAATTATGGATGCAAAAGTTCAACAACCATATCATAAAAACAACCTATTTTCAACCACAACTTCAATTGATTTTTGAAATCTGAAATTACAATCAGTTCTCGAATTTCTCCTGGTATTGCGTTGTACACTTTTGTGGTCATGTTTTGGATTTGAGTCGAAAAATAAAGTTCTGTGTGCATACAGTCTCTGCACCTCCCTGCTTCTGATGTTGTAAGAATGGGTATCTGCACCAGTTGTCCAGCTAATTATCCATTTCAATGTCATAGTTGCCAATAAGTAAATGTTGAAGCCGGGAACTGTAAGGATGCCTGCGATCATAAATAGCTCTCTGCTTGGGAAGCATGGCGGTTTCTTAAAAATGACTGATGTCTTTACTTTCATGTACAGGTATTTTCCCTTCTTGAATCTTGTCTTGTCTTGGAATTTCCCAAAGATTTCCAAGAGATGTTTTAAGTGTGTGATTTTCTTCCACAGGGCATTTTGGA
Organism: Sogatella furcifera; assembly: GCA_017141385.1. Classification (NCBI taxonomy): domain Eukaryota; kingdom Metazoa; phylum Arthropoda; class Insecta; order Hemiptera; family Delphacidae; genus Sogatella; species Sogatella furcifera. Next base: position 44,663,308 of record CM029550.1, read on the forward strand.
GTTGAGTTGAGTACCATACAGATCCCGTCAATCAACATCTCTGATTTTCAGAACTTCACGGAATGGGACTATTCTGGCGCTATTGAAATGCTTAAACCATTGAATTTGTCATGGGCCTATGATCAGTATGAAAATTTGGTAAATATTGGATGGATTTATGAATAATTACTTCATGAGTTGAACGCCAAACCATGTATGTCTTCACTTTTACAATTTATTATTATCCTAACATGGAGACTTTTACTTAAGTTTTATAGTTGAGTAGATAAATACCTATAATTGTGTGACTGAAAATTATTATCTCTCAAATGACTCAAGTGGTAATTGAATTTGCACATCATTGTAATTACATGTGCCTTGTGAATTGCTTTGTAACGAATTATTTTCTTATTCAAAATCTCAGCATGCTATTTACGTGTAATGCTATTGTATTGTTAGATAAAATTGTGACTAGAAATATTGACAGATTGTCTTTCTCTTACGATCTTAAAATGCTTTATTATATTTTTGTATTCATATTATTATCAATAATGAAGAGTAACTTTAGGCTAGTGAGAATAAAATGAGTATCGTCTTATGTAACTTCTGGAATATTAATTTTAAAGCGAAAATTTCATTGCACAAGCCTATTTTCAGCAAAGAAAAGCTTTTAATGTTTAAAATGTCTTCCTTTCTGCACTATTTTCATACAAAAGTTTTATAAAACTTATATACAATTCATATTTTGCCAAATTTGGAAAAGAGAAAGATGATCGATTGTTATTGATAGAGAAAATTATTTTGTACCTGTTTCAAGTATCTTGTTGTCAAGTTAGATTAGCTTACATGCAGTGCTACTACTAAATTGGCATAATAGTGACATGCATCAGCAATGTATTTGAAAATAATTTTCAATTTCATAAAACTCCCCACTCATGACATTGGTGCTAAAATGATCATCAAATAATCTCTCCCTTATATGCTGGTAAATATTATAATAGAGTATCTCTTATCATAGACGACCTAGTAATTTTTGTCATTTGAATGTATTTTGTTGTATTTGTTTTTTGTAATTTAATTAGTAGATGAATTTTCTATAAGTTTCTTTAAACGTAAGTAACTAACCAAAGTAGTCTAGTTCATTGATTGTTTTGTTAATTTTTTCTTGTAACATAACTTACCAAAGCTTGTAATTCCAAGCTACCAAGCTTGTAGACTAATTCTATATTTAACATGCATCATCACTTCTTTCTGAGTAGCCGGCAGGCTCGCTTCGCTCGGCAGTGTGGCCAAAAATGAGACAAATATAGGCTCGCTATAATCTCAAGCTTGTAGACTAATAAAGGCTGCTGATACTATTAAATTTTCAATTAATAAACGTTTTAAATATTCTAAGGATTCTTATTTATAATTGACTTTGAAACAGCTTGGATATCTATCATATTTACGTACTCGTAAGTTTTTCTCCTCTAATCGAGTGAAGAGAGTCCTCGCTGCAATAACCGTTGGAAATGTTTTATTTCTGTAAAAATTTATAGTATTTTGTTTACTAACTTTGAAATGAATTCAGAAGTTGAGGAAATGGACCCAATACTCGTGAATCCTTATAGAAAGCTAATAAGACACGCCATTACAATGTAAAATGCATTATGACGACGTGCCTTCTCATCTTGCGCGAGCTTTAACAGTATTGTGAAGTCTACAAAGACTATCCCATCACACATACCTTGCGAGGGAAAAAGTTCTGTAGAATAATAGAAGTTTAATGTCTAACAAATAATTATTATAATACCCATTTGATTAACTTATTTGTTTCTTACCATTTTTTGGCAGCTGAATTAGTGATTTGAATTCTATTTTATTTGTTTTAAATCGGACTGTTTATTGATTGGTGTGCCTTCAGTACAATTCTAGTATTATGAAAAGCTTTTTTATTACTAATAACTTGAAAATTATTTTACTAACATTATAAACTATAAATTTTATTATTATTTATTGTTTGTTATATCTATCTTATTATACATTTTATTAGTATTTATCTAGATTTATTGCAAGTTACCGAGAAAAATATATTAAATATTATGTTACTGATAAAACTTTATATCCTGCAAGTGATCTTGACTGAAATTATATTACATAATTGATCTTTCAAATTTTAATAAAATGTATTGTATACGTTCAATCACAAAGTGCCATGTTGATCTTTTTTAGTTGAAACTCTTTTTACAGTCTGTATTTTATAATAATAATAATATAGGTACTTATTTCACCTACTTAATTTCAATTGCTTAATTTTACTTATCAATGTGGTAGATAATACTTTTATTTATAAAATATATCGTGTTTCAAATGAGAATATATATTTAAAATAATAAGTCATATATTATGTAGTCTAAGGACTATCTCAATCGCAGATTCATTAAAGATTTGTTAATCGCAACAACTTTGAAACCAAAGTTTGTCTTATTTTTATACTTAAGGTTGTGGAATTCGCTCAAAACTGACAATTGTATAATCTCAAGATCTGATTTTCCATTTTTAAATGTATAAAAAACAACTTGTGATCTTGTAATAAATAAATGTATTATTGTCAAAATTGATTTCTCATTTTTCGGCCGACTCTGCTGCATACTTGTCAACGCTTTTGTCAGTCTCTTGTACTTGATGTAGCCTACTATAGCCTGTCCAAGCAAAGAAGACATTCTGGCAAGATGGAAAAATTACTCCAGCTCGGTCAATAATGGTTCAAAAAATACAAAATTGGTCTCACTAAATTATTAGATCAGAATGTTTTCTACAATTTGAGACCAAATTTATCATTTTTGAATCAATATTGACTGAGCTGGAGCCATTCTTCAATCTTGTCAGAAGGTCTTCTTGCTTGGACACACTATACTACCAAAATGGAAATTTATGAAGCAGGTTCCAGAAAATTAATTCATGGGTAAAATATCTACTAGGACTAGAGATAGTCAACTTGAACAACAAACGCGCCACAAAACTACAAAGCTTGATGATCTTGCTATCAATATGTTATAACATGATGGTTTTCAGTGGTTTGGAACAAGGTAATTAGAATAGAAAGGTATGAGTCATCAGCATCGTAGCCGGGAGGAAACAGTGAATTCTGACGTCATTGGCACCACAGCTGTTTAGCAAACCTAGAAGTTAGGAACTTCGTCTGCTCCTTGTGCGTTCCAACTTGGTTCCAAACGCTGATGTTGTAAATTGATTTTTCTATGCCTATTTGAAAAACTTTTTGGCAATAGCTATACGGCCCATATTCATATTATTTACATGCAATCTATCTATTGCCAAACCTATTCTCGTAACCTCTTTTCCCATAATGTTTTGAAATAAAAATTTTTGCCTCTTTATTGTCGATATGATGAACTCATTTTCTTGAAATCACCATATAATAACAAGAGTTCATTTTGCTTAACACAAAACTTGTTAACACAAATCTTGCTTCACACAAGATTATATAACCTACAGTTTGAATGCAATTGGGAAAAGATTCTGTACTAATAACAAAAACCACATGTTTGCAAAAAAATGATGCAGTGATAACATAATAGCCTGTTCAAATCAGAGTGCATATTTTCCGTGACGTCAGAAATGATTTTAATCTAATTACTTTGATTGGAACGCACAAGGAGCAGACGAAGTTCCTAATTTCTAGGTTCGCTAAACAGCTGTGGTGCTAATGACGTCAAAATTCACTGTTTCCTCCCGGCTAAGATGCTGATGACTCATACCTTTCTATTCTAATTACCTTGGTTTGGAACACAATCTACAAGTGGGCTATTATCAATTTCTGAAACAAATGAACATATAGTTTAAAACGCTAACTTAAATCGGCTTTAAGGTATTCTTCAATAAAAACAAAATGGTTTACTTTTATTCATTAACTTTCATTCATTACTTGAACTAGGCTCATTACATAGTACAGTGTTTTTTTCTGTAATTTGACAATAATAACTCAAAATGACCATAACTGATAATATAGTTCAATTTTTATTGAACAGAAATAACATTGAAGGATACAATAATTTCAAACAAAACTACGGTACTTGATTTTCTAAAAACTAAAATTATCGATGTTGCTTTCTAAAATATTCTGTTGGATAAGAGTGTTTATAACTTGGGAGGTAGATCCTCCAATAAGATAAGAGATGGAATGGTTCAATTTGTTACAACTTATAAAAATAGCACCAAAACAGAACAATCATAATAATTTAATTCGATTCGTGGTTGTAGTGATATAACAACAAACCTAATGTAATTGTGATAACTGCGTTCTATTCATATTCAAAGCGTACCGGTACTGTACCAATAATGTTGAAGTTGGGCGTTGCATGAAAAGTGACCAAAAAAGGTCACTAGACTAATGAACTGGAGTTTAACGCCAGGATAAGATATTTCCTTCAATCTAAGAATGTCGGAATTATTACAATACAAAACTCATCAGCCCTTGAAATTTCAAAACGGAGATCCACCAAACATCAACTATCTTACCAAATCAAATTGAGTTATGCTCGATCATATTCCCAACTATACATTTTTACACAAGTACAAAATCAGTCTTTTTTGTGGTCATACAAATATTTAGTTGCTCAACATCATTACTGTATGTACAAATCTTTGGTGCTATCAATACAATAGAATAGATGTAACTACAATAGATGTTATATTGTAATGTCAGTTATTTATCGAAACAATGCTACTTGCACCAATATTTGGCAAATTTGCGAACAAATCATAAAATAATTGCAAAATATTTATAACTTTGCACATAAGTCAAGGATTAAAGAGATGATCAAGAAGAGATCCTGTATCTTACATGATATCAATTCTAGTCAATGCTCCGATTCTATTTGAGCCACTCAATGTTCTTCTAGTCATTGGCGTGTCACATTCATGACAAGTTTATAACTCATCTATCAGATTTTCTATTTGACCAACTTTAGGACAAATTCTGCAGTCATCCTTCTACAAATATGATATAATTAACCTAGTATATGATAATTAAAAATTCAAATCACTATAGAAATGGAAGAAGAGATTACAATATGACAATTTATTTTTGGAGGACAAGTTTCTTATCAAGATGGTGATGATTATAAAATTTCTGGAAGATATTCAAGGGAATTTTTAATTTTCAACGAATTGACTTTCAACGGAACTTTCAACGAAGTGACTAGAAACAGCAATATTAAACAGAATAGCTGCTACATTCAATTAAATTTGGACTCGAAGACAAAAATACATAATGTGTAACAATATTCTGTCATTTTTGTTGAGAAGTATGAGATTAAGAAATCGCTCAAACGATTTCACAAAATTTGCCAAGAACAAAGCAAATAAATAAATAATAAATTGGAATTTTTACTAAAAGCTTAATATCTTATGAAGGAATAAATAATCTAATTATAAAATTCATTCACTCCCTTACATTCTGAAATCTCGCTTATTAATTTGTCCTCCTTCATATTGTAACAGGAAAAGCAAATACGATTTAAATATTACTAAGCCTATTGCCTTGCATACAATAAATAGTATTAAGTAACAACACAGAAATTCTCCAATAATTTCTAACATCTGTAGAATAAAATTCTTGTGCAGTATTCAAGAAATAAAAGAATGATACACATGAAATTTGAATCTTGTACTCTATAGTCCATTCACGATGGCTTGAGACGAGATAAACAAAAGCTCTGCATGTGTGCGTGTGCGACTGGAGTGGCTTCGTTTTAGCCACGACATAAACAAGTCACAGCAATGCCAAAATCCCGAATTTTGCTGTCGGGACTGTAACCAAAGCATTGACACAAAAACCTTTACTATAATTGTTTGTTCATTTTAGGTTCATGCAGTCGAGGGAGAACCGAAACAAGCAATTTCCTAATGTGTATCTATAAAAAATATTACTTGAAGATACTTATTCTGAACAAAATTCGGGATTTTGGCATTGCTGGGACTTGTTTATATCGTGGCTAAAACGAAGCCACTCCAGTCGCACACACACACACACACACACACATGCAGAGCTTTTGTTTATCTCGTCTCAAGCCATTGTGAATGGACTATAGTGTAAGTAGAGTAAACCTGGGATTTTCAAGGATAATAGTAGAAAGTAATAACTGGCTGAAAACTATACAGAATTCTATTAACAATATTTCAACTAAAATATACAGTAATGTCTTACATTTGAGTGTTTGGACATTATCAAATATCAATAATATACAATAACAATAATCATGCAGGTAAGGTAATAAATTATAATGGTTTGATGAATAATATTATCAAGACTAATAATTAAATTATTAATGTGTGAAACGCACGTCACTATTGTTTTAAAAGGATTGTGGAAAAGCTATTAATACTGAAATGATTTTTTTAGAGGTGGGGATGAATATCCAGACGGATAACAGTAATATTATTAATGATGGAAAACCCTGTCTATCAATAAAATAAGTGATCCTAGATAATGGTTTGGCGTAAATTTCACACATTGAGTTTTAGTTGAAAATCGGTCATAGAATTGGACAATTGGGAAGAATGAAGTTGGAAAATAGATAATGATGTCTAGCAACCAAGCATCAAAAGTGTAACATTATAGCTAGTACAGCAAAAATAAAGTAGGCTATTGTTTCACGCTGATGTTCAATTGCGACAACATTGAGACATTCGTCTCAAATGCCTAATTCTTTGGCCGCTACAATAATCACAGTTCTAGCACAATAACAACAACACTAAACGAAAAAATGGCGATATCATACAATAGTACATGATAATTTGGATACTGCAAGCATTGCATTAATTAGGTTAACTGTACGCTTTATTATAATTAAATGGCAGTATATCAAATGATGGTTATATTTTTCGACTATTCAATATAAAAATAGTAGCAAATTGCCTAATATAAGAATGGTAGTGGAAATTTTATGGAAAATAATTACGGTATTGTATTACCATCGACCAGTATGATATGATGCTTAGCTTCAAATTGCTTCCAATACCGTCTTTAGTTCTGCAGTAAATTTTTTAAGCTAACAAAAGGTTGACCAGAGTAGCGATTTTCTGAAAAAAACAAATTTTGAGATAAAAATAAGAACCCTGTTTTGAAATTAATATTCTTGATATTATTCTTGGTTTGCTAAGAATATATAGCACAAAGTGAGACCTACGCCCGGTTTTTCCAAGCATACTCAAATTTGAGGGACCCTCAAGTTTACTACACTTTACTACATTTCCTATATTTATCATAGAAAATGTCAGCTGTTCATCAAAATTTGAGGGTCCCTCAACTTTGAGTGTGCTTGGAAAAACCTGGCACTAATGTTGCTTTTAGCAATTCTATAGCAATGTAGAACTAGAAACCTCTCAATTGGCAAGGTTCAAGTTGAATAAATATCACCGGGTGCGGCAGTGAATCCAGCGATTTTGAAAAACCTAATGTAAAATCATGAGATACACCAATTTCAATAATACTATACCAAAGTATGTTCTTCATTATTTTCTTAAATTCCAGCAATCTTGTGCAAATATTGATAATTCAAACAATTAATTGGAAAACTAATAAAAAAGGTCATCAACAACACAATAAAACAAATATAAAGCAATAAAAATCAATCAATGACTTCCATATTTATGTTTGTTTGAACAGTCCACTAAGGGAGTGATTTGTCCAGGCAATATTAGTAGTTCAAATTGATTAGTTGAATAAATTAATAATAATTAATAATCAATCTCTGCACAAGTATTAGTATCTTTGGTAAAGTATTAAAACATGGTTAATATGTAAGTAGAGTGTGCATTGCTCTATTGGTTTGTTTGCAGAACATAATCCATTCCCACGATCACACATTTGTCCAAAATTTAAATTGGCATCTAAATTGATGTAATGTATAATTAATGTACGATTTAGAGGCACGATTTCCACAGAATGAATATCGATATAGATTAAGACCAATGTGCATTGCTCCATTGGATTGTTTAGAGAAGATGATCCATGTCCAGGACCACACATTTATCCAACATTTGAATTGGTCTCTAAATTTATATACTGTATTGTATTGAATTAAGAAATCCAATTTCCACAAAATGAATATCGATTTAGACAAATGGACCTATCTACATAGACCAGTGTGCATTGCTGTATTGGTTTGTTTGGAGAATATGGTCGTGGACATGGATCATCTCTAAACAAACCAATAGAAAAATTCACACTGGTTAAGATATGAAACAACCAACTGATATTAATAGAAAAATAAAAAGAGAAATAATTATTATTTAGCGTATGGCTTTTAATAGTGGGGAGACCCAAGTGTCGTTCCACTTCGCCAGATAACCTCATCTTCCACAGAGAAAGAATAAAGATAAGATACTCACTATGAAACAACGTGAACTTGGGTTGGAGAGGCGCAAAGAAGCTGTGTGAGAACAGGCATAGCATCAGCAGCAGCTGAAGACGACGATTGTGATGACTTATGACACAAAGCGGCCTCGCTAGACGCCTGCTTGATTGCCTCCTTGTATTGGCTTGACTTCTTCTTCTTATTGAAGCGCGACTGAAAACGAATGCCAAATTGAATCAATCAACAAATGACCAATACCGATAATGTATTTAGATAATATAAATAACGTAACTGAAAATGAGCACATAGCAGTTTCATAAATGCACACTTTATAGACTCTCCAAGTCTCAATACAGTAACCTATTCTGATTTATCAACATCCATTATAGTCTGTCCAAGCAAAGAAGACCCTCTGGCAAGATAAGAAAATGACTCCTGGGCCCTGGCTTATAAACATTTACAGCTTGTTTTTCTGAAGAAAAACAAGTGATTGGGATTGTAGATTCACCAATAAAACGTTTGATTTACAATATTCTAAATTTTGGAAAAACAGCTGCTGCCCTAATATTGCAGACGTTGAAAGTACATCAATGGCCGACTTCAAGGTTTCATATTTGTAGGTTATGATATTATTTTAGCGACAAAAATTATTTCTATTCAAATTTCACAATAAAAATAATAATAGATATTTATATTCATAATAATATATCAATTTATTCATCAAATCATCGCATTGGAAGCAAAGTTTTATGTTTTTTCATGTCATAGCAACTAGCCAGCTGAGGTTGTAAAATTTCCGAATTATGGGAAACGTATATGAGACAGAAACACCAATAATATTCACGAATTATGAGTAATGTGGATTGTAAAATGTTTATAAGCCAGGGCCCAGCTCGCTCAATATTGGTTCAATAATTATTGATTTGGTCTCAAATTGTAGATCAGAATATTTCCTACAATAATTGAGACCAGATCAATAATTTCTGAACCAATATTGACCGAGCTGGAGTCATTTTCCCATATTGCCAGAGGGTCTTCTTTGCTTGGACAGACTATATCTGCACTAGAGTTGAACGCATGAAAATAGTCCAATGGAGACTTGAACAGTAGTCCCTCTCACCCCCCACACGTTACAATTTCGTCAGTGTATTATGAAAATACAATAGAAAATTTTTTTTATTTTTCAAATTAATGTTTTTTAGCTGAATTAACAGCGTTGCATCGAGTCTCACTGGACTATTTTCATGGGGTCAACACTAACTATGACAACAGAAGACGCGTTCTGTTACGCAGTGATACAACCGCTAGAAATACAATACAAAAAGATGCTGATTCAAGATGCACGATTGAACGAATGAATAGAATAGAAAGATCTTGTATCAATAAGGAGCTTCCTTCCAGTAAAATTAGTGTACAAAATTATGAAATTGAGTATCTTCTTCCTGCAATTTTAAAACTGTCTATGAACGGTTGCACACATGGAATGTTCGCCAGGTTTCGTTGCTGACAATGTTTTTGCTAGGGGCTCTAATTTCTTCGATAAAATTATTTCCAGTAAATTTCACAACACCTATTGTCTGAAATTTCATTCAGTGTTGCCTAATTGCTCTAAAAATCCCATTTAATTTAATTTGTTAAATAGCTCTCTGTCTTGAAAACTATAACTTAATAGAGAAGAGGCTAGCGCTAAAAGTTATAGTTGAAACAACTACAACTGTTCATATTGAAGATTACTTCGGTTGAAGCTGATGCTTCAAAGTCAACATTTACCTTGAAAGTTTCAAGAAAAGGACTAAGCTGATCACAAGGCATAAGAGAAGACGTTGAAGATCCGTACCACGCCACATGAGCCTGAGAACCTGAGGCATCTTTCAAAGTTATGTTCAAAACCTGAAACAATTCAAATTACTTTCATCTCTTTTCAAGATGTTTGAGCAATAAAAAACAAACAAAGGCTTTATTGAAAAATGGAGGATACGGGCTTTGTGGTCGTACGAGGCAGTGAATAAACTGTACTGATTAGCAGTAAATACAGATACAGTAACTATTTACTTATTCTGTAATTTACAAGTACAGCATTTCTGGAGAGTAGGTTAACAACTTCCATCTTTAACTTAAAATATGAGCTAATACTGAACTATGGATTTCAGTAGATACAAAATTTAATTCAACTAAACTCTGTCATTACTAAGGCCGGTATTACACGATAATAGTTCTATGATCATAACTATGATCATCTGATCATATGGAAGGAGATAAAAATAGGATTTCGTATTTTCATCTCTTTCCATATGATCAACTATGATCATAGAACTATTATCAAAGATATTATAATATGTTCTCTATAGGAGAACATATGACATAGAATATGATCATTTATAATATTTGGTTCATTGCACGGTAATATTTCATCATCATAGATGTTTGATAATAGAAATATGTCATAGAACTATAATCGTGTAATACCCACCTTACACGGTAATATCTCATCATCACAGATGTTTGATAATAGAAATATGTCATAGAACTATTATTGTGTAATACCCGCCTTACAATTTAGTAGGCTATTGATAAATCTGTGTAGTTAAAAGAAACGCCAAGTCAAGTAAATACTTGAGCAAATCAACGGAGTAGGAGTACTATGGCTTTATTCTCCTATTATCCAGTATTAACTTGAAAACAACAAGTAAAAGTATTTTGATACAGTATTGAACGAATTATAATAGATAAGAAATATAATAGATAAGGAAAATGATCCGCTAAACGATGATGGCCATTACAATATAGAATTGATGAGCATCAGAATCACTTTTCGCTTGCTAATTTGGAATCCAAGCAAATCAAATTTTAATGATTATAATAAAACTTGAGGGGGTTCTACACGGTAACATTTACTCAACGTACAAAATGATAATATATTCAAGAACTAAAAACTATATTCATTATAAAAACAGCCTGAGCCAATGATTCATGATTTATCAATTCGATACATGTATCATCTTGTGTATCTTCTCGAAATTAATTTTTTTTATTACGGATGATGCCCACAAAAGCATTTTAGCTTGTGCGTGGGTTTTGGATATTGAGTGCGAAGGTGATTGATGAGGTGAATTGAACCGTGTACAAACAAATGCTTAGCAGGGTATTACTATTATCTATCTATCTATCTATTACTATTATCTAATTGTAACTTATTTATAAGTAAAATGATAATTTTTAGTAGGACTAGGCCTATGTCCAACTGTAATATCTACTTATCTAATAAAGTTTCAACTATAACTATTTTTTTATCCAATATCTATAACATTTCAAGTGCTAATCTGAGTACCAACCTTTCCAGGCCACCAGGGAAAGCCATGTATTTTGCCCCATACAATGTCACCGACATTGAGCAGCCGTCCGTCACTGTTGCGAGTGGACAGAGCGACGGGGTGGGGGGACAGCGGGTGCGGTGGCGAAGGGGGGAAGTCGGGCATCGCCTCTTCCGAGCTGTGACTGTTGGCCGGGCTGCTCTCACCCCCCGCCTCTGCCCTCGCACTAGCGTACGCTATCGAATTCAGCCGACGCAAACTTATCGACAGTTTCTGCTTCAAACATTTGTCCTTGATATCAGCCACAGTCTGATTTGCCGCCGTCGATTCATTCTCTTCCACTGGTTCGAATTTACGCTTCTTCTTGTGCTTAACCTTGTGACGATGTTTACGATAGTGTAGAGCCTCATAGACTGGAGAACTTCCCGGCGGCGCCGCTGACAGCTTCCTCCTCGCCTCCTTCTTAGCTTTCTTCAGCGCCCTCTTAGCAGCCTTCGCCGACGCCACCTTCTGCTTGTCCTCCGCTTCACTTTCACTACAGTTCTGCAATTTCGACGGTATCTTAACCACTTCGCTCTCCCCTTGACTTCCAAACGAAATTTTGATCACAGGCGTTGTCTTCGTACGTTTGCCGGCCTCCTCGAAAACACTCTCATCCCACAGGTCCTCCATTGAGCCCACACTACGTTTTTTTCGCAGCACCATTTTACTGTCACTATCGTCTTCGCTATCGTCAGGCTTATCACATGTTGTTGGTTTGGAGTTGGCGGTCTCGGTTGGTTGCAGCCAATAATTTACATCTAGACTAGGCTTGGGCAGTGGAACTTTTCCATTGATGGCGTTGGTGATTTCATTGGGTTTGAGCCGCGATAGTTTGGGGATGAGGGTGGCAGCGGCGGCCGCGGGTAACAGTCGCACATCCAGATTACTCGTTTGATTCTCGGAAAATGGTGGCGTCTTCTTGCCGCGCCCCGCGCTATGGTCCACGTTCTCAGAGTTCTCGTTGCAGATACTGCGGCACTTGGAGCAAAGCACCTGCCTAGGGCGTAGGCGCACCGTCATCTTGGCGCCCCGAAACCGCGCCGGCGGTCTGATGGCACGCCGCATGTGCATGTTGACAATGCCTCCCTTATCCTGCTGCTGCTGTGGCTGCGGCTGGAAGTAGGTGAACCTCTGGTTGACTGTGAATAGTTTATCATCCTCGGCATGTTCAGATTTTGGACTGAAGATCTTGTCTGGGAAGTTTGGAGGTCCATTTATACCACAAGGTAAATTCCTGTCAATGATAGAACATTTGATTAGTTTTTAAGCAGACCAACATCTATCGAAATTCATACAACAAAATCCTTAAAATACTTTAGGCCTATTTGGCCTCTACACTAATCTAGTCAGTCTTGAGTGGTAAATTATTTATAATGAAGACAATTCAAGAAAACCCAACGTTCAATTGAGTCCATTCTTTTTTGGTCTCTCAACAACTACCTATATTACTACCTAACTTAACATATTTGTTCCTTATCAAAGGAAGGCCTGGTCCCTTTGTTAATAATCAAGTTAACATCAATGCAGTCATTACTGAAATGTTTGATTAAGGTGTGTAGGTTTAGGTATGACATTTTGATCTGTCAGGCGTCAGAAAACTTTTCAACATTCTATTAGGATTCATCCAATTGTCTTGGGCAAAATATAACCCAACTTACAAGTTAGCTACTTCAGTTAAAATCGAGATAATGATAAGCCTAGAACAATTGGTTCAATAAAAGAGAACAGTCACTAAGAGGAAAACAGATAAGCTGACTCACTAGGCTATCATTAAAGCCTACATAACTTACAATATAACTTGATATCAAAATTCTATGGCCTTCAAACCTCAAATACAATTCACATTCTAATCTACAACTGAAGAAGCCTCATCAACAACTCAAATCTTAAAATGCGATAAAAATTGTGTGAAAATTGACATTCTGTCTTGACCAACTTGAATGTAACCAAAAACAGAGGTAGGTAATGAAATTGATAGAATATTTCTTACCGTTTGGTAGAGTCCAGCAAGACACCCTTGAATACTTTGCTTTCGAAAGAATATGTTACAACTAGAATATCCGGTAGGACTTCATCAACATCGACGGATATTTTGGAGTTTTTCAATAATTTCAACCGAGACAAAATGTCCAAGTCAGCCATTACGGCTAACTGACGACAGAACTTTTGTTAGCATGAACTGAGCTAACATACCCAATCTTGCAGAGAATATTGTACATTTTGATTTAATACATGAACAACTAAAGCTTCCAGATTGATCACTATCAATTACAATGGCTCACAAGTTTACCTGCAACCCAAAATACAATAATTATACTTCAGCAAATTTTGAAATAGAGCACAGATAACCCGAAACATATGAAACAACGTAAATTGGAGGTTGGACCTTTAAAAATGAAAGGTACGGACGTACAGTAACATAGATAGCAGCACGAGTCATAATGAACTTTTGTAGCTTTCGTTTTGAATTTTCGGACCAAGTATTTTTTAATTATTCTTTCATTGTCATAATCGATATTAATTCAATTGATTCATAAAAATTCAATTATATCTTAGCCAATAACCCATGAGACAAAAGTGCAATGTGCAATCGAGGAGATAGCTCTTCAGGAGAGTTTTCTTCTGAAGAATTAACAGATCACAGGATCCCTTTTTATCTTTATGTCACGTTTACACCGGAATGTTAATAGCATTTGTATAAAAAGTTACATAATTAAGTCTATATAATAATACGTTAATCACAAAAGCTATTAACATCCTGGTGTAAATGTGGCATTAGGTGAAGCAAAGCTGAAGAGTAATTTTTTTCTATTAAGTACCGGTAGCCTAAATTATAAAAAGGAATAAATCAACTCACCATCCCTTGTGGACGTGAATAAGTGATCAAAAAACAGAATAAAACTACCAACCACCGGAATTTCATTATTATTATTCTTTCCAACCAGAAAAAAACTATTCTATTGTTGAAATGTTTCTGAAAGAAAAATTTTAATTCAATCACTTTGTATGAGAAGCGGTTGGTTGTCTTCGTACTCGTGTGCTTTATATACTGATGTAGCATGTAGCCCAATCAGATAATAAAAGAAAAGCTACTACCGATGTAAAAATGGCCACTTTCGATACGGTACTTTTTCCGTAAAATACTACTTATCAGAATTGAAATCAATTCCCATAATATTGACGATTGACGCTTAGTGATAATATTGACGATTCCCCGGTCACCGACGGTGGCGAAGACGAAACAAGTAAGATGAGTAAGTAACAACGCACCGGTCTGATAACCAGAGGTTCCGAGGTTTGATTCTTCACCAAGGAACAATCTTTGACCATAGTAGTACAATCGGCCACCCCGTCTTTCGGAGGAGACGATAAGCCGTCGGTCCCGACTGCCTAAAAGGTGCCTAGTCGTCATTTCTCATCAACATTATTTCTCTCATTACTCATTACCCACAAATATGCCTTAGAGCCCATGTGCGGGCAACACCCTCAGAAATTACTATTAGGTACATAGGTAGTCGGTAACTTATAACATATCTATCCTCCTTCCTATACGCCAAAGTTTTCATGGGCATTATACGAACTAATAAAATAATGATCTCTGACTATGACAGTAAAAACATTGTTCAATAACATGAAATTATTTTCTTTATCGAGCTGACACAATCTTCGTCCAAATCATGAAATGGTATGCAATTGTACGTGCACTTGTGTGAGCAAGTCTATATTAATAAGCATGCATGTAATCAGGAGTTTAAAATAAATAATACAAAACATTACATACAATGAGTTTTATTTCTATAAATTCTGTTTCCAGTAAAATATAAATAACCATTATAAAATTTGAGTTCTCATCATAACTACGTTGACCCACCATTTTTTGGCAATATTATTCCGAAAGGTATTTGTTTTAAAGGTAATTGTTTGAGAAGTTTAATATTAGAACATCAAACGCTCGGTAACTCGACGTTCTAAGAAAACAAAAATATAAAATTCATCCTCTTTCACAGCCTTTAATTCGAAATGAACTAGCCTACTACACATGAGAACTTTATTATAATATTGAATTTTTCTCATTGAATCGTAATAAATTTGCCAATCAATCGATGTGAACTAATTCTGGACAGCAACTCTAGAAAAGTATAGATATTTAGATAGCCTTTAAAATAATGGTGAACAGAGCGTGAGTATCTATAACATAAGCACACTAAAAATAAAATACTGTACACAATTGTAACTTATAAAACATCATTATCTATACAGATCTTTTCAAAGTAATGCTATTAATAAAAATAAGTAACAACTGTATTTAATGTGCTGAATCACACAATATGTAACAATATTTTTGCAGAAAAGACTCAACAGTTTATTCATTAGAAGTAATCACTGAGACAAAATCAAACAGAAAGTTTTGTACAATTCAAGAAAGCACTGATTTAGTTCAATAATATCATAAATCATTTCAATTAATAGCAATGTTTTAAAAATGTATACTTATTGCAAAAAAATATCGATAAAATCAAATTTCAGTTTTTTAACAATTTTATAGAAGCAGTTGGAATTTACAAAGTTAAAAATCTCATAAATTTCAGAATTAAACTCCATAACACGTCCAATTTGTATCAAATGAGCTGAATTTCTATTTCGGAATGACAAATCCTAGCACATATCACATTAAAGCATTTCCGGATAGGAAAGCACAAGCTTTAAATGTCTTTTATTAGTATTTCGACATGCCGGTAACTTCAATAATACAACAATGCAAACATAACACAAATAAAAGAAGATACTAATCTTGTGAGAGATATTTATAATATAAAAAAATTAATCTTTACATAATTTATTGATAGTAATCTAATGATATAAAATAGGCTCTGTTCATGATGTGCTTTTGGAGTGGAAACTAACGTTGAAACAGATTATCAGAGATATAATAGATTTATCAAGTATAACTAAAGATAGATAGGTTTAAGTGATTACACACACTTATATATACTAGAGGCTACATTTACATCAAGACACAATCAATATATTGAATAAGACATTTATGTATGGGTACGTATGACGAAAGTTATTTTTAATCGATACTTTATCTAAATAGAATCCAAGAACCACAAATTTCAAAACCCAATAGTTTTACACTACTTTCTAAATAAATGCCCTTCTACAGTAGTGTAAGTGTTTTTAAACCATTATAAAAGAGTCTAGGCACAATACCAACTAATATCAACCCTTATATAGTTTAAATTATTGAAAACAAAGTAGGTGACTTGTTCAATATAGGTTCAGCGATGGAAAAGAGAATTAATCAATTGGCATTAACACTATTGAAGCTGTGGTAAGAGTATTATCGGTATTACTATTGGAGTTGATGCTTATAAGCATTAGAATTGAAGTAAGACAAACTTCATCTCTAGAGCTTGAAATCTGATGTAAATGAATGATCTACACCAGTGAAAATTAAATTTGGTGTTGGGCAGAAACCTAACTCATTTGACAATACGCATTGTTTTATTCATAATCTCGACTTTAAAAATCTGATTTTTATACTTCTAATTATCATACGAAAATAAGAGTCATCCCTCACAGAAACTCTGACAATACTATTATCTTCCAGCTTTCATTATTGGACAAATTATACAGATTAAAAAGTACCGTACTTGGATTTGCAATATTTCGAACAATATTCAAAACTATGGTGGCTTTTCAATTCAAGTACCAAGCTTGAAACTATCTTATTCTGCAAAACGATTATTTAGAGTAGGACTATAACGACTAATTAAAATAGCGTAAATTTGAAGAATAGAAATTTATAACATAATCTAATTTACAATCAATAAGAACTTCAATCAAAATTTCTGATACACATCAAACCAACAACTTTTTCATAGATATTAATGAAAACTTGTTTCAATTTGTTCTCACTTACAAATATCACATATTAAATCACTCATGATAAAAGGCTTACCCAAACGATATCATTAAAAAAATCCATTCCAATATTTTCAATGATTAATAGATACAATAAAACTAGGTGGTTCTAATAACTACTATTCAAATGACTATTCTAGATAAAATTAATAACTAAAACATTAGTTCACTTACATTTTTTACAAATTGACAAAGCTTTGAAAATCGATGTCAGTTATGCATTTTAAATCATTCCAATGATTAAGGCGGTTTTTTTATTATTGAGCAGATGAATTCTTAATCTCAACTTCAGGTATTAAGCTCGTTTAAATAATATATAAATTGACAGCATTGAGTAGAAAGCTTATATTTATCTTCTCAAACTTGACTTTAATCACAAAACTTGGACCTACTAAATAATTAGTTGGCCTTACCAAGATTTAGCTGCATAATATCAGGTACCTATTGTAAGTTTCAACAAAGTTTAGTAAAGAAGATGATGGATGAACAAGAAATTACATTTCTCGAATACTGAACAGTGAATCCATGCAATAATAAGAAATGAATATCTACAAGCATAAATACCATTGTCGAGAATATTATTGTACGTAGTAGAATTGATATAATTTTCAAACGTATGTGACATCCAATGTCATTGAAGATATCATTTGTGTACTATTTTGTTAATTGGGAAAGATGATAATATGACGAAGAGCTTGATAATGTTTATTTGAAATGAGTGAATATTCTAAACAGCAATAGAGCACTAATTTGAATAAAAAAGTGAATTTTACGTAAAAAGTTCTCATATTATGTGTAACATTATTTGATAATCCTTCAACTAGATACAAACTCTCAACTGATTTGAAATTTAGCTACATTATAACCTAATCCTATAACAGATGATAGCAGAAGAAGAAAGAGGATGGATGCTCTTTAAGAGAGGATAGTGAAACAAATATTATTATAGATACTGTAAGTTACTAAGACACAAGTTTGAAATAATGAATAGTTATGAGTATCAATAGTGAGATTGGACTTGAATTTACTGTTATAGTCTTCCATATAAAATTACCCAATAAAGATTATTATTAGAAATGAATTATAGTTGGATATAGGATGAAACTGCCGGCCCAGTTGGCGCAGTGGGCTGGGGCGTCACAACCTTCAGTCCGCTAGCACTGCCGCTGGTCAGGGTTCGAGACCCAGTAGGCATGGCTGTTTTTCACCTCATCAATCACCTTCAAACTCATTATCCATTACCCAGGTACAAGCTAAAATGCTTATGTGGGCATCATCCGCAATAAAAAAACATAGTTGGATAGCTTAAAATTAGTGAATACAATATATTTTTGCTTTATAGTGCTATCAATAATTTTGAAAAATAGTCTGAAATTTAATAATATGTTTTATTGTAGTACATGTATTGGAAAGGATGAAAGTATTATTGAAATGAAATATGGTTAATTACACAATCATGTTGAATGGATTTGCAACATAATAACTTACATAGTTAGTATTGTATTAGTATAGAGATAGACTATAGAACATAGCATGAAGTATCGTATTTATTCAAATAAATGATTGAATATGGATGAATATTGGGCAGAGTAATAAACAATAGTTTAGTGAATCTGTCTGTATGAAATTGTATGGACATCAACTGTGGATAGGACATATTACTAGGATAGATACTTATAAAAATGAAATTCAGTTCTCAGAATGAATTTCCATGCCTACTCCAGAACGTGATAGTCCATGGAACTGAAGTTGATAAAAATTAGATTGAACTAATAAGATTGTATGTGATATCAACAATCATTCTTGTTCATCTGAACCTCGATAAAACCATAACATGGAAAGAAATTGATGTTTTTGAAAAATAATTACTGCAAATGTAGACTTATTCTAAAAGGAACTTTATGTAGTTATAATTACGGCAAGCTCTGATAATTGATAATTGTAGATCATAATTATTTTAACGAAATTCATTGATAAAAATACATACTGTACCGAAACCTTTCATACTCAAGAGTTTATGTAATTTTATGAGTTGGTTTGGAGCTATGGTAATTATTGAGAAATTTTCAATCCATTGTATACCCAATCTATTATTAAAATTGTAGAAAACTTTATACTTTGAAATAAGCTAAATACCATTATTTGGAACCACTGTAATAAGAGAGCAGAAACTATTCAAACATTCCTACAAACTCATTATTAATGTATTATTTATTGTCGCAAAAGTGTAAATAACTTGAGAGCTTTTAAAAATATTTGGGTTGATTCAAGGAATTATACAGATATGGTGTTTCATTCAAAATTAGGCCTAATTGTATTTATATATTATAATAGTGAGTGGTTGAGAGAAGCAGCAATTTTTCCAAATATTTATTTATTTAAGAAAGAAAAATTAACAGAACGCGGAGAACGCGAATGTTTGGAGAAAATGCCAAATGACATAAAAAAAAATTCCAATTTCTTAATCAATAGTTTTGAATTAACCGTGATACGTCGACCTGCGACCAAACATAAGCAACGAATCTAATATCTGTTGAAATAATTCAAATAACATCTACTATTCTAAAAGAATATTTGGAGAAAATGCTGCTCTTTAGAATAATGGTTTTTATGAAAATACAACTACATAATATTCCTTGAGACCACAATGATATATATATATACTCAGTGGTGTTTTCCTGAACAGCTTATTTGTATTCTTATCGAATAATTTGATCATTTATATACTAGCAAATAATATTTGTATGTAATTCATAATTAAAACCTACTGATAACGCTACAAAAATATATGACTATAATTCACTCTTTCTTATGATATAGCTAGACGAATATTACGATGAGTTGCATGTTTGAAAATTTCACATAATTATGGCATACCAGAGTAGATATAGCATTCAAATCATACGTAGTGAGAAGCAAGCCATTAGCGTGGATTATGGCACAGCAGAACTTCTTAGCTCGATTAAATCTCATCCAGTCCACCATTGGCCACTCCGCTCTTCACTTTTTCAAGAATTTTGTTCACAAAATCAGTACTTTGACCAGCAACCTTCAGCTCTGAAATTGAGAACGAATAGACACATTTCAAAAACTACTATTACAACCCAATAGCACGATAAATATCTTTCAATTGATCATTTGATGGATCATCCCTCGGGTCTCCCCACTAGTGAAAGCCATACGCTAAATAATGTAACAATTTGTTGAACTTCATTGATTAACCATTATAATAATAATATTCGTGCAACCTGGTTGGCTCAGGTCTGGTGTCTGAGTTTCAGGTCACTCCTGATCAATTTCAGAGCCTCTAACATGACTTAACGACTGTTTTCAGGCAGCCGGGACCGACGGCTTAACTTGTCCATTCTTTCTTTCAAGGATATTACACGATTGATTAGAACATGCTTTGGAAAGTGTAGTCGAGCACAATAACATTATTTAAAATTTGAAAAAGTGATAAATTTTTTGTCTGTTCATAATCAAGTATAAAGTACATAATTGTTGTGCTTTAGTAGAGTGGAAATTACTGCCCGAACTACAACATGTCATTCAAATGAAGAAGTCTCTGGAGGGTTGAATGTGAATAATTATACATTTGAAAAAGTTTTAAAATTTCTGAGTGATACCACGATACTAAAAAATATTATAATTTTTAAATGGTCAAATTAAATGGTCTGTTTACAAGTTTCAACTGCTTCTTATCCATACCCAAGTGCAATAGGAGTGAATCTTCAATAATGTAAAGGATGGATGCGATAATCTGATCAGGTAACTCAATTTTACACACAGGAAATTTAAAGTAGATCATCATTAAAGAAATGTTCTCTTGAGAGAAGTAGGCTAATAATGAATTTTCTGAACACATATTATAATATTATACTTGAAAACAAAAATTTGGATTGCTTCGATAAAATAATGTTCATTTCCCCTTTCTAGTAATGATGCAATGCAATGAAAAATTGAAAAGTTAACTCACTTGTAGCAGCTTTAGTGATTTTCTCACTATGCCTTCCAAACTCTTGAGGATCTCCTTCCAGTTCTCCATTGAATTTCGATATGTACAGTTGTTTCATCAGCTGGATTCCAGCCAGAAGTCGTTCTACAGAAAGAAACACAGTACATTTTTATATTCATATTTTGAAAATCAAGAAAGAATCATTGATTGATTGATAGAATGTTCTATTTTTATCCTGGCAAGGTTGAAGCCTTATGAACCTCCTGTTCCAATCAACCAGGCTAACATAATTACACTAAACAAATTAGTAGTCTACTTATTTCTAATTTAACTAATAATTAATAATAATTTTCTAATTTAACTTATTTCTATTTATAATTCATAAACAGTGATACAAAATAAGAAAGAATATTGCAATGTAAAAAATAGTCCTCTTTTTATAATTTAAAAATAACGATGAATTGTTCATATGGGACGTTCCTATTGATCAAAATTGAGCGAAACACCAATGATATATTAATGAAAATCGGTTCAGATTCGTTCACAAGAACTAAAACTGAACTAACGTCAGAATGATAATTTTCTATTCAACACAGAGAAAGTTCATCCTCCTCTATTATCAATAGTGATTTTCATGCATGAATGAAAAGCTTTTCTTGGATACCCTTACCCCAAAATGGGCATTGATAAGTTCATGCCTTTATTGTTTCACAACTTCACACTAAATAATATTTATTTATCAATTTTTACAAGTTAAATATTGGAAGTAAACTTTACAATTGCCACGATACACAATTCAAGCCTTTACGTTTTCAATATATCTAACTAAAGAATGTGGATTTTCAAGTAAATAATCTAATGTGAAATCAGTAAGAATAGAGGTGAAAATATAAAAAGCAAAGCTCTATTGAAGTTTGTTTGTTATGAGGGTGAAGCCCACATGAGCTCATAGGCTTGTGCGTGGGTAATGATATGGATGATAGATGACGACTACTTTGAGGTAGTCGGGACCGACGGCTTATCGTCTCCTCCGAAAGACGGGGTGGCCGTATTTATGTGATTGTGCTGTGGTCAAAAATTGTTCCCCTATTGAAGTATTGTTTGGATGAGTAGCAGGGGATTGTGGGAATGAATATCAGAAAGATAGAAGAATATCACAAGTCTTCCTACTTTTTTATCTGCTATGTTGGAAGCATCATTCTCTTTAAACATCAACTGACTGCTGGTAAAGTCAATAATTACAATTTATTCAATGCCATTTCCAATTCAAAAACCAAAATAGACATTCAATTTTCGTACATTCTGTAAGTTATAAACCGCCTGAAAATACCAATCAACATAGAAAAAAGGGTACTCACTGTGCTCACATTCAAGACCACACAATTTTATCTTATTTGCTTCATGCTGAGCCTTCTTCTTCAACCGACAAGCTCTGAAAACAAAACGAACAAGTTCAAGTTTCAATTCAGAGAAAAAACCAACAAAAAACTACAAAATCCTCTTATTCCTAGAGAAGCCGTGAGACTGTACAAGTGTACATGGTTAAATATACTTCCAAGATAATGAATGTATCAAAATAATGGAACAATCAAACTGGGAGGCTTTAAGTCATTACATGAACAAAACCTATTTGATTGTGAATTTGGTACATGTATCTACTTTTGTATTTTCTTGAAAGTAAATAGAACCAGAGTAGCCACAGATTAGACTACTTGATAACAATATAACACAGATTAAGTAATAACAATTCACTTACACTAAGTGTTGATGGATTTTGTAGAATTATGAGTCTTATAATTGTACAAAATTCATAATTAAAAAAATCTATGCAAAAAAATCTATGGGTATTGCTGTTAGGAGACCAAGTTTCAGTATTAAAGTAGCATTCCTAAGCGACGGTTCGAGCTGCGCAGCCCTAGCTGCCCGTCTCGAGCCGCCACAGCTCTATTTATCATAGATAATGATTATATTATATAATTCGCAAGCCTATAGACTTGCAGCTAGAGCTGCTCAGCTCAGCGTCGCTCAGGTACCTCTATATACTACCAACTAGGGAAATAACTATACAGTACAGATTTTTTGGAGCAAATTATGCTTCACTTGACGAGTTAATGATAAGATAATCAATGAGATGAAGGTAAAATTGGCAACAAAAGTTTAATCGTTGAAAAAATTGCAAGACTGATTGAAAAAAAACATCGCAAGCAAAGCAAGCGTTTGATTTAAAAAACATCATCTGGGTTTAGCCAAATGACAACTCTTAAGCCGCATATCGACAGTCCGAGGCATTTGCCACGCATGCCTCGCGTTACAGTCTGTTGACGCAAAAAAGACCCTCTGGCAAGATGGGAAAATGACTCTAGCTCGATCAATATTGATTCAAGAATTATAAATGTAGTCTCAAATTGTAGAACAGATTTTTTTGACTTTTTAACAAATATTGACCGAGCTAGAGTCATTTTCCCATCTTGCCAGAGGGTCTTTTTTGCGTCAACAGACTGTACCGCGAGGCATTCGTGGCACATGCCTCGGACTGTCGATACGCGGCTTTATAATTGACATCAGCTGACACCGTCTAACTTCTTGGAGTCAGCAATAACTCTATAATATAGTCAGCTGGCCCGGCTTCTCAGATTATTCACATACAACATCAGCTGTTGGAACGTACAAGGAAAAGACTAAAGCGTGCTGTACACGGTGACAGTACTGTCGGCCAGTTGAATATCTGTAGCCAATCATAGCCTTTGTCTTGTCATTGAGTCAAACATCAACAGCTGTGATTGGCTACAGATATTCAACTGACCGACACTACTGTCCCCGTGTACAGCATGCTTAACCGCCTGAATTTTTGGTGCAAACTCAGAACTGACCTGGAAGCGAGCTTATTCTTTTCCTTGCGAGTTTTGGTGCGAGCCGTGAACGGCAACTCGTTGACCGGCGTCATGTCGTTGATGATTTTGCCGAGCTTGTCGAGCTCTTTCCCAATGGCGTGCAGCTTCCTAGGATTCGGCGTCAAATCATTTCCATCGCCCTTCCTCGCCTTTCCACTGTACACAAAAACAAAATCAATGAGATATAGCCTACCATCGACATGAACGGTTTAGTGGAGAACAATAATTATAAAATTACTTCTATTTCAATGAACAACCTGACTTCTTACCTTTTCATTTCATCATTTTGATTGTTTTTAAAATAATTTATTTATTAATTAATTTGACAGATATTAATACTTTTATTGGTTGAAAACATCAATGTCCAAGAACTACAGTCAAAATAATAAGCATAAAATAATTACAAAATAAGTCAAAATGGTATACGGTACAAAAATGAATAGCGTATGTAAACACATCATATTTATGAACTTAAAAAATGTATTTATGAACTTACATACAAACGTTACAAAATGGCGATTTAAACCGCAAACACACTAATGAGAGATGAAAAAAGTTCCATCAAAATACGAAATAAATAGACAAGTCAGACAAGTGTTACGAGGCAAATATCTTATCCTTTCATTTAATGATATGGATTACTCTAGTCTGGCCGAGCAAAGAAGACAATCTGGCAAGATAGAAGAATGACTCCAGCTTGGTTAATATTGGTTCAAAAATTATAAATTTGGTCTTAAATTGAAAAATTACAATATGAGGCCAAAGTTATAATTTTCGAACCAATATTGACCGAGCTGGAGTCATTTTACCATCTTGCCAGAATGTTTTCTTTGCTCGACCAGACTCACCTTCACAACTACTCAACAAATGATAGAAATGATTGTAATAGAAATAGTTACCTGTGCTTGATGCCCTGTACAGAGCATTCAGGACTGAAGACAGGATCAGTGACCTGATTCAAGAAGTGCGGATCCTCGCTGCGCGTCTTCAGAACGAGACGCTGGCCCTTGGGTCCCTTCGCCTGCACATTGTACTGCCAGAAGAACCTCTCCTTCTTGGAGCCTCGCCCCCCTCCCACTCCCCCCTCACCATCGCTGCCCGATTCTGCAATTACATAATTTCCTCTTAACTTGAGCTCAATTCCTTTCAAGAACTAAAGATTCGTGTATAAAACTTTGAAGAAGATTTAATCCAATTAATATTGAAGTTCATCCAAGAGCATACAATTCCAATATTATACTGTAGTATAATAGACGATCATATAATAATGAAAACCCTCTCAATTTGTAACAGAGATTCAATAAATAAATTTTGTTTAAAAATGACTATTTTAAAAGAACTATAACCCACATGGATCTCCATGTTTTCATTCGTGAGAAATGAGGTTATAATATTGCGAAGTGGAACAACCCGTTGGGTCTCCCCACTATTGAAAGCATACGATAAATAAATAAATGGTTGCTTTTTTAATGGTTGCTCAAAGAACAATGAACCATGATTTGATTGAAACTGACAAAATTATTTTAAACTAAATTCCTGCTAAAAATAATTTTATTAGTGTGTCAGTGACTAAAAAAAATCGTCATTTTTCAAATCTAGTTTTATATTCTCTTTAGAAGTAATAACATTGTAGCACTCATAATATAAATCCTAAGCGATGCATGTTCTAACTATCAAATGATAGGTAAACAATTTATTATTCATGAAACCAGTTTTGGTTGATTATGCAAAGGAGAGCATAATTCTTCCTCAATGCAAATAGAAAAGTAGAACTGGCAAACATGACATTTTTGCATCTTGAATTCATTTTGTTGCATTCACAATGCGTGGTGAGATGGAAAATCGTTCAATTTTATCCTAATGAATCACAAGCAAGCGAGAAGAATGTGTCTATCGCTAGAATTTATATAATTATATAGATAAGAAAAGATTTCTTCAGTATATTGATCTACTATATACTCATTCATTGCGGTGATAAATTATAGTAATTATCGTGGTGAACCTAGAAAAATGTCAATGGACTGATAGATGAAACAATGACACTGTTATTTTCGGCGAATAGAGAAACCATCTTAACCCTTCAACAATATTCATTATTCACAACTGTTCTTCTTATCTATTGAGACAAAATTTACTATAAATTTGTTGTGTAGACATCTTCCCAAGGTCAACAACATTCATTCACAAACAACTCAATTGAGATTAATTGAAACAAAGGATAATATTATGCGAAAGAGTGTGTTAAAGATTAGAAGTAGGCTACTTCTAAACATTTAAAAAGATGAAACTAATCAATATTCAAGCTCAAGCACGAGAATGCGAAGAACTAGATTTGTATAATATCTACTTTTCGTCTTCTTTACAGGTTTTTATTGTCTATTCATAATTTTTTTGAAAGAATGAACACTATAGTCCATTCACGATGGCTTGAGACGAGATAAACAAAAGCTCTGCATGTGTGTATGTGCGACTGGAGTGGCTTCGTTTTAGCCATGACATAAACAAGTCACAGCAATGCCGAAATCCCGAATTTTGTTATAGGCAATTCAGAATAAGTATCTTCAAGTAATATTTTTTATAGATACACTACACATTAGGAAATTGCTTGTTTCGGTTCTCCCTCGACTGCATGAACCTAAAATGAACAAACAATTATAATAAAAGTTTTTGTGTCAATGCTTTTCTTACAGTCCCGACAACAAAATTCGGGATTTCGGCATTGCTGTGACTTATTTATGTCGTGGCTAAAACGAAGCCATCCCAGTCGCGCACACACACATGCAGAGCTTTTGTTTATCTCGTCTCAAGCCATCGTGAATGGACTATTGAAGAATATCATACATATAAAACAAGAAGGGTTTTCACATATTGAAATAAAACTTAAACAGAAAACTAATCAAGTAGAAAGGCTTATTTATGTTAATTGGAACGTAAAAGTATGGTGAAGCCACTAGATTTTTTTACTATTTAATAAATAGCAAAAACGTATTATCAAGGATAAATTTGAATAAGAACGAGACCTTATGTATCACCGTAGATATACTACTCTATAGTATGGTATTACTGATGAAATTGATTAATGTCTTACCGGCATCAGATGAGAAGTCTTCATAATGGTCGCTGTCATCTTCAGAGTCAAAGCCTTCATCCAATGAGAAATCGTGAGCTTCTGGACTCAAAACTCCACCTGAATGAATGAATTTCAAATTATTAAAATAATAGAATCTCACTCATTATCCAAGAACTAAAAAGCACACAAAGGTTTGGATGAAAATTTCTAGAATACAGTTATATACCGTACCCAAGTCCCAAACCATGCAAAATTATAAATAAGAGTACTATAGAAAAAATCAATAAAATTAGTAAAAAAATATCAACAAGATAAAACATTGGATGAAATGGAACAGCCATTAGGAGTGAAAATTATTTCTGAAAGATGAAAATGAAATAACTTATTTAGGCTAATTTCCAGTATTTATGAGATGCATGGAACTTGCATTGAAAAATATATAACAATAAACAAGACAAGGCAAATAAATTTAGTCATTTCAACTTTATTCTAATGAAAATTTTAAAGGAATCAATACCAAATTAAATACCAACATTTATTCCAAACTAAATGGTAAATTGAAGATATTAAAAAACTTTACGGAAGGTTATAAATCAAAAGGATAATCAGCCATGGAAGATTCAATTGAATTTTGTAACAAATACTTTATTGGTTTAAAGATTGAATTTTCATTTTACAAAATGATACATCCATACGATTTTAATTTTTATTGTGCTGAACCAATAAATAGGCTCAAGTTTAAGGAACAATAATTGACAAAGCTCATTGCGTGATAAGAACGAAAAAGTCTTTGTTATGAGAAAGCATTACTGTAAATTACTATCAAACAGGCCTCTATAAATTATTTGATGAATAAAATCAAATGTACGCTTATTATAATCCGGTTCTAGAATTATTATTATTATAAGGAAAAGAAGATTATCAAGTTAAATATTAAGGAAAAGATAATTAAAAATAGTGATAAATACTGTATATGAATAGGCTACAATATCAAGACAATAGAATTTGAATCCCTTTGTTCCATTTACACATGTATGCCAAATTTGCTAACTGTCAAACCACTCCGATGCTGGCAGAAAATAGAAGAGCATAGAAAAGAAATAGAACAAGTTCTATTTTCACTCAACAGTTATCAAATAAAGACCGCTGAAAGCTATTTCTGAAGCAGCAAGCTTTGTTTCTGGCCATTAATTGCAAGGCTAGACGTGTGAGCTGATACTGTATTTACGAAAGATTATCAGCCACGCTTCACATAAAGATGAAACACCATGAAATGATAGTAAATAAACCATTATAACATGAAAAATGCACATGGTCGTAATAGCTAAGCAATCACCACAAAGATATTTCAACTCGGAATGCAACTAATCTCTGAATAACTTATCTGGTTGAATAATTTTAAAACTTATTGACCAACAAAGAAACTATTATTTTCAACAACAACATAACGAAACTTCAATAAAGAAAACATTGTATGACTAATATATCAGCATTATCTATAAGTTAATTTATGGCATCTGGCATGGTAAGTATCCAAAACATAATTTTCCATAGCATATACTGAAAAGAGCGTTATGTAATGCATTTTACATGATAATATAAATAGTATTTCATAGATTTGACATGCTTATAACACGAGCTTTATAAATTCTGTAACGGTCAGTAGAAAACAAATCAAGAAATCAATAGGAAAAGGTTTTAGTGACTGAATGTGACTGAAGAAGGCTTTGTTTGATAATATTATCTGACAACATATTTCTGGGGTTATGGAATGAGTGAGTTAATGTCTCAAAGATGAATGAAGAGTGACTAGAAAATTTTAGGCTTCAAGTGAGGAAGAATCTTTAAATTTCTAAACAATAACAACAATCTTACTAACTGAAGAAGATTTATTGAAAAAAAAAGAAAAAGTCAAGCTATCTGTAGACAACAATTCAGTTTTCTTCCATGACAACAAAAGATGATACTGTACATGAAATAATCGAGTTGAAAGATTTTGTATCATTATTGGAATGTTGCTTGTTTTCGATTGTTATTATCTGTATCATCTGAAATACTGTATCATCTTGTGTATATTCTTGAAAGTGAAATATTTTTATTAAAGATACTTTTTCGATCAAATTTTATCAATAAAATATAGGCTACTATAAATATTACAATAATTGCTCATAACCATTACATTACAATATAAGCAAGGCTAAGTTGATTCTTCTTATTACAATTGAAAAATATCAGAAATATTAGGATAGATGTTCATTCACTGGTTTGCGGTTGTACCATTTTTGAATGTTTTTTTTAATATCCATGAGTTTTGTGACCTGGCTGGCCAAGGTCCAGAGTTATTTTTTTAGGTCAAACCTGAGCTATTAGGGTCTCTAAACAAAACTTGTCAGCTAAGAAAGGAGAGTAAACGAAGACTAACCAAGTAAGAGCAAAATATCACATGGAAAATATAAATTTATTGGTTTTTCGAAGATGGTTTTCAATAATTTTAGAATAGGTTCAGTTTAATTTATATTTTGTTCCCTAAAATTATTGAGATTATGATTATGCCTCCTTTGGGAGATTGGCTGTCGTTAGTAAAGATAGTAAGTAGTTTCCCATCTCTGGAGGAATAGTAATCGTTGCATTACACTCTAAATGATTAACATGATATGCTGCTGATATGTAACATGAGAGGTGTTCTGCGCCATCACTTGGTAACGGAAACTAGCTTATGGTTGAGAGGATCATCGTGCTAACCACACGTTACCTCTATCGTGGTTGATAATTATTCGCTTGCTGTATGGTCTGGTCTGTTCGGGCGAGGAGGGCATTCTGGCGGGGCTTCGGCTCGGTGAGTGTTGGTTCGGGGATTGTGAGTTCTGTTTAAGAATTTATGGCTTTTGGGCCGGTATTGGCAGGGCTGGAGTCGTTTTCCCGTCTTGCCGGGGTGTCTTCTTTGCTTAGACGGACTGTATAGTGGGGGAATATGAAACTGGCAACCAGCTGGTAGGCCTAGGCCCTTCATGGGCTGTTGAGCCATTGACAATGATTGAGAAGAGGGATTTAATTGGAATATCAGCGTTCAAACTGTTTCTATATCTCAGCCTACATCCCAATAGATAGATCATGGATAACTTTTTGAATAACTCTCATAGGAGAATTATTCCGACAAATTTAAATTTTGTATGAGAGGAAAAGTGAAATCTCAGCTAGAAGAACCCTACATCAATAGAGATGCGCCTGCGAAGTATTGCTGTAACTATTGAAGTTCAAAATATTTCTCATTAACTTTGAATTTAGAAAAATACAGTCAAGTTACCTATATTAATTAAAATCTCAATGTTTTGGACAATCATTCTCACAATAATGCAACCTATATTCTAATGGCTGTTTCTTACGGCATTCAGCATCATCAGACAAAAATACACAACTTACAGCCAACTAGAAAAGCTGATTTTCTAGATAATAGGAACATGGTAGGCTATAGTTCTATTGGTCAAGGTGGTTTCTTGATCTATGACGAGCTTTTATGGATATTCATTGAAATTTGTTACCGACAATGCAGTCAAATGTTTTTACAGTAGCGAAATTGTTTAAATTATCTTACTGAGGTGGGGGCATTTCGTGACGATCGAGCACACTGTCAATGAGTAATTTAAAGATTTCACTCTGAACTATTTTACACGACTCTGCAGTCAAAAATTTTGAATATTAGTGTAAATAAACTTCTACTGTGAGTCGAACTTCTACACATGTGAGTAGAAGATTATTTAAACTAATATTCAAAATTTTTGACTGCAGAGTCGTGTAAAATAGTTCAGAGTGAAATATTTACTAGCAGTTCGTAATGGAAAACAAAATAGATAAATGATTCAAAGAGTTTTCATACTGTAAAAACATTTGACTGCATTATCGGTAATAAATCCCGGTTAATATTCTATTGGTTGTAGTTTTGGTGATAGTTTTATTCATAACTCACCAGTGGATAGCGACGATGTGGATCCAGCCTCGGCGAGCGAGCTGGTGGAGAGCAAATGCGGCCTGGGCTCGCGACGCTGCCAGATGTGATCGAGGCTCAGGTGGGTGGGCGCCGACGAGGAGAGGCGCGAGGTGGAGGCGGATGCCGAATAGCGTCCACCCTTGGCAGCAAACAGGGGTGACACAGAGGAGGCCAGCATCGACGTGGCTCCGGGCATCGAGCCTACACTGTGACAGTCAGGTGACACAGAGCTTTTCATGAGTAGTTCGTGCAGCGTGCTGTGACGCTGTTGGAGAGGACTGACGCCCGACGGAGGGGGCGTCGAAGGCGACGAGCTGTGCTGACTGGCGGGCGACACCGTCGACTGGAAGCCGCGACTTGAGCTGGCCGCGTCCAGAGGACTCGAAGGCACGCTGGACGACGCACCCACACTCTCCTTGTAAAAACTCAGCCCACCATCGGGCGGAAACGAGGACGACGCATACTGTGCGGTCGGACTGAGACGATTAGACGCAGCCGCCGCTGCAGCCACTGCGTTCAACAGACAGCTGCGCTCGTTCGGCAACAACAGATCGTCAAAATTCAAATCCTCCAGCAGCGTTTCATCGTTGGCATTCAACTCAGCCAAGGTGGGACCTTGAATCAGATCCGCCTTATCCACTTTGAATATGTCATCATCCTCCATCCTAAACTCCAGTTTAACTTCCTCGTTTTCTGTCAACCTTGTCCCCCACAGTGAATTACTCGAATACAACGACGGACCCAAATCCTGGAAAGAAGTGTTCGATATCTCACAATCCAAACTGAAATCACTCATATCGTTGACACGACTACTGCGGGTTGACACAGGTATCGGCATGCTCACCGAGGCACTCATCGACGCATCCATTGCAATCGGCTCAGATTTCACGGGAAGAAAGCTTCCATCCACTGTGAACTCACTCGAATACATCGGATCACTCATTTTCGTCCTCTAACAATCTTGTCCAACGACAAAGCACCTATCTCACTGTATCTAGCTGTAGGAGTGAACTACAATTGCAGTCAGCTGCAAGTATTTCACCATTTTCTGAAAATAAAAAATAAAATAATTATGAATAATGTGAATTTGTTGAGAAAAATGATCTATGCATTACAATAACTGCATAATTGAGCTAGTATTCATTTCTTTAGATCTAGTAGGCCATCCTCAATAGCTTGTTTGAAGCTTGCTGTTGCTTCCAAATTAATGAATGCCTTTCATGAAAACAAGGACTATTGGCAACTCTGGTAGAGTTAATAAAACGAATGACAAATCATGAATTTATATTTGCACTAATCTATCCTAATCAATCGTATAATCCACACTAGTATTAAATAAGTTTGATTCCTTGTACTCCAAAATCGTTCTATTTTTAGATGCTAATAATATTATTAAGAAATTATCTTCAATAAATTTTCTTTTCTTCAAATTATCCTCATTAAGGGCATTTCTTGAAGTGAATCCCTTATACGAATACTAAGGGAGTTTTTTCTATTGTGACCAACAATCTGTGAGGTATGAAAGCATTTTTGGTTTGTTGTAGTTTTTATATTCTCTTGACGTGCCTTTTGAAGGTCTCTTTTCTGGCTTATTCACCCAGTGGTTCACATGGGACCCATGAAGACCACGGCGCTGTCGCGCTACTAGTGGGATATCTACAAGTATCAAGTATGTCCATGCCATGAACAAGAATTTATTATTTTTTAATTTTAAGCCTGCTGTAGACAGAGTAAGTAATGGCGGCCAGTCCAACAACTGTAGCCAATCACAGCCTTTGTCTTGTCCTCGAGTTAAACAACAAGAGCTGTGATTGGCTACAGCTGTTCGACAGGCCGTCACTACTTACCTGTCTACAGCAGGCTTTAATTAGGTTCCTGAAAGAGACAAGATGTGTCACTTTTCATTCAGACAATCCATTGTACCTATATGAGCAACATAACTTTGGCAAACAATTTCCTGTTAATTGGATTTTTACATAACTTACTTTTACATAGTCCCTCGCCAAATATAGTCCGAACAAACTAAGAAGAGGCGTCGTCACAATACTATTTTTTACGTCTCTTCTCAGCTTGCGCGAAGTAGCCTATACTAAGTTAGAGTTCATTGAAAAAATCAAAACTGTCAAACAGTATTGTGAAATTAAAAAGAATAGCCCAAGGGACCTTATACAATATGTGGTCCAAATTTCATCCATGACTATGATAGGCCTAAATGTTATTTGAAACAGTATTATCAAGCGCTTAAGTTCCATACAAGTAAACAGAGTACAAATACATAAAATTATCAACATTCATCAACGAATTATTCACGGTAATGCTTGATTCAGTGATTATTTAAGGTTGTGACAGTCATATTGACTATTCAATCGAGGAATAACAAATTAAAACTCATTACTTTATAATATCAAATAATATCAATTACGGTAGCTTAATTTATCATTGAATATTATTTGAATTTTTTCAGGCTAGATGAGAATATTTATCAAGTTATGAGGATTGAAATATTATACCGTTGACTGACGAAATACACAAATTATACTTCCAAGCAACAAAAAACAGTTCTCCAGCATAGGTTAGGTTTGCAAATCTTTTCTGGTGAAGCTAATAGGTCATTAAAGCTTGAAATAATAAATTGCAATGATACTAAGAAAACTAGGAACTAAACGTTCAATTGAAATCTTGAAATCAGTGTGAAAGACAATAAAGTTTCTTTGTCTCAACAGATGAATTCATACGAACAATGACAAATTTTGCTTTCGAGTAGCTAACTTACTGCCAAATTATCTTGTGTGAATATCTATGATTATGACAATAGTACGTGATAATGGATATTCATAATTTTCAATGTATTGAGAAAAGCACTAGAAAGGGATTAGATAGGACGAATTATTATTACAACTAATTGAATGTTTTGATTGGAATTTATCAAGTAGCCTAAACATTTTCAAAGGTCATGTAAGTTTCAAGAATCTTACTTGGAAGTAGAGGCACTTGGGAAAGACAACAATCACTACATAAGGTTAAAAACATTGTGGTCCATGCAAAACAATAAATATTGCTTTCCAAAGTAGGCTAGAATAATTGAAATTAAAAGTAAACACCAGTCATTCACTTTGAAAATTACTCACAAGATTCATCATTCATGAAATGTCACTGATTTAAAGCCCTTGCAGGAACACATCTTGAAAATCAAATGTTTTTTACCTGACTCATGTCACCAATTTGACAAACAAGATTGTAATATAGCTCTTAATTTACATTCGATCAGGCCTTGAACTCCTGGTAAACAACAGTGGCCTTGCTACAAACATAACCTTGAAAATAACAGAACTTAATATTTTTATTATCAACTATTATAAAAGAGTTATAACTTGATATTTGAGAATAATATTGTTTACATTCTAATAATTGAACTTTTAATAAGTTCATAAGAAGTATTCGTTATGTATAACAACACGTATGCAGACAATGTTTACTTCCTTCTATTTTGTCAATGATTGCACAATAAACGTGGATAGTCAAAATACAAAAAATAAAATTGAGAACCACAACTGGAACATTCAATCTGTATTTTCTACTAAGGATTATGAACAATTCTGGCGATAGATAAAAAAGTTATAGTTGAATTATTTAGTTTAATAAATAATATTTAATTAAAGACAAAACACTCACCAAACAAAGTAATTATGAAACAGATGATATCTGATAGCAGTCGTCTTCTAGCAGAAAGCACACACACCAAAACACAGACCTTTGGTATGCAAATATTTCCCGCGCTTATCTTGAAATAGGAAACTGAAGAAATAAAATCTCGCCTTACTAGTTGTATTTAAAAATGGATTTCCAGAAAATACTGACAATAAATTCGTTGAGAAATATATAATAAATTCTTCACTGATGAACTGTACTCAAGAATTTAGTATTCATGTAAATGTGCATGTGAGCATGATAAGAAACAGAGAAGAGAGAACAGAGCATCCATTTTATCAATCCATCACGAGCTCATGAAGTGCTAAGTAACTTATAATAATTATAAAAAGATTATTGAGAGCAGGATCAAAAGAAATTTTATTCATTTTCATAAGAATTAAATCTTAGGTGGTTTGGTGATAATGAAGATCTTTATAAAAATTCTATTACGTTATTCAAAAACGTAGACAAAGTTGTATACGACAAAAACAAATTCTTGAGTCGGAACCCAGATTGGACATTTTTACAACCCTGACACGGTAGAGATCTATTGACACAACATCGACATTATCTTCTCTGTAGTCTGATCATGTATTCTTATAAATCTCTTCTCTTAATGCAGTTAGCACCGTGAACATAAGGAAAAATGTTAAAATGAGTTGAGTTATTTGAAAATGAAGTGTGAAACTGACAGTAGTAGCTAGATATTAACTTGTAGTTGTTTGAAATAGATAATAGAATCAACAACTAACTTATTAATATATGCATTCTTGGCTTATTGGAAAAGATTATCTGCTGCTTTCATGTTCAT
The DNA here is from genome assembly GCA_017141385.1 of Sogatella furcifera. Lineage (NCBI taxonomy): Eukaryota > Metazoa > Arthropoda > Insecta > Hemiptera > Delphacidae > Sogatella > Sogatella furcifera. The sequence continues at coordinate 44,699,330 of CM029550.1, forward strand.
AAAACTTTATAGAGATCTCATTGATAATCAAACATTGAAAATCAAAAAAGTCTTCCAGATTCTGAGGCAACCATAATAATAGTTAATTATCATAGTAGTCTGTAATCAATAACTTTTCAAGCAAGATTTGCGTTTGAGAAATTACTGTTTACAGGAGAGAAAAAACCGGCTGGTCTTTATCACACTGACTATATTTGTACTGTATAGTCTGTCCAAGCAGAGAAGAGCCTCTGGCAAAATGAGAAAATGACTCCAACTTGGTCAATACAATATTGGTTCAAAAAATATTTATTTGGTTTGAAATTGTAGATCAGAATGTTTCCCACAATTGAGACCAAATCAATAATTTTTAAACCAATATTGATTGAGCTGGGTTGATTTCCTCATCTTGCCAGAGGCTCTTCTTTGCTTGGACTGCAGACTATAATTTGAATAGAGACAGCTATTCGTCTGTAATGGAAGGAGAGTTCATCCAAGTTTGAACTGTTTCTATGAATAATCATTTATTGTTGTTTATTTGAACTTATATAATACTATGACAAACTCATGTCATATTCCACCCTTGTCTGTTTGACTTGACTGGGAACATTCATTTGTTTGTAAACTCAACCTTCCCACACTTTTTAAAAATACACTATTTCAGCTAATATGGATCATGCCAAAATTCAATTTCTCAATAATCCTGACCAGTTAAGCTAAGGGGGATTTTCCTTTACACAATATGGTCGGCTGCAGCCGGTCAACTGTAGCCAATCACAACACTGTTGTTGTTTAAGCTCAAAGACAAGATAAAAGCTACAGCTGTGATTGGCTACAGCTGTTTGACTGCAGCCGACCATTGTGTCATGTCAAGGAAACTCTGCCAGTTGAGGTTCTGGTTGTTGCTATCCAGATTAATCACTCATTTTGAACTTAACAGACCTGAGGGCCCTATTTCACAACGTAACAAGTCTTGTTACTAACCATGATTTATAACAAATGTACTAATCCAGCTGATTACAGGCGTTTCATGAACACACAATTGTAGACTTGTAATAACAAGTGAATTTTAACAATTTTACAAGCAATCCGCCAGTTATGAACAAGTGTTTCACAAACATTGGCATGGTACTGAACAAGACTTGTCAAACAAACTTGTAATTAACCATGAAACTTCTACCTATTCATAGAGCTAAGTAAGTAAGTTACAAGTGTTAATAAAGATGCTTTTCAAGGCTTCAATATTATTTTCAATGATTTGAACCATTTTATATTGTTTCTTTGTATGTTTTACTATGTCCAATATGAGTCTGAAAATTTAATTCAATAAATTAAGAAAATCATCAGTACCAGTTGAATATAGGCTATGTTTATAAATGTGAGATGAGGGGAGACTACTACAAGCTCACTGTAATATGTTTTTTAGTTTAATTAATGGATCTAAATGGATTGACCATGTCAAATCAATCAAATCAAAATCTTGTTTAATCAAGTTCATTGATGTGTTGGCTGCCACCAACATCGAAATAGGAACCACAAATTATACTAATATGATACCTATATTAATTAAATACTGAAGCATTTTTTCTTGTGAGGATATAGTGACATACAGAAAATTTTGATGTATGATTTGATTTTTTTTTGTTATTCCAACTATCCGTGAATCCGCTGCAGCCAAAGCACCAATGAAAATGTACTCATCAAGACAACTTTACTACAAAAAATCAGAGGATTCATGGATAATTTTAAGGTTGTACATATACATATATAATAATCTACAAATAATATGGGTACAATAACTTTCTTTTATTTATTGCTGGAACTCATCTATAATATATTCAAACTTCTTGTATACTCTGGCCAAGCAAATAAGAGCCTCTGGCAAGATGAGAAAATGACTCCAGCTTGGTCAATATTTGTTCAAAAATTATTTATTTGGTCTCAATTTCAGGAAACATTTCAATAACCAAATCAATAATTCTTGAACAAATATTGACCGAGCTAGAGTCATTTTCTCATCTTGCCAGAGGCTCTTCTTTGCTTGGTCAGACTATAGAGTATATTCATGCATGTATTAATCTCATTCTGTATTAAGTTCAATAGACTTTTATGAGTTCTCAAATGTATTAAATTGAAGAATAGTTGAACCATGGACATCTACATTCATGAACCATGAATTGTAGAACTTTGTTCAAGTATGGAATTCTTCCAATATTTTTATATTTTGATTTGTATAGATAATAAAAAAATTCATCAAGCATGGGTGACATATTATTATTTTGACTTAGGCCAGTATTAGCCAAATAGTATATTATTACTCAGTAATATGAAAAGAAATGAAAACACAAATCATATTTTCCATCTCTTTCCATTTGATCTACTATATGCGATAGAAGATATAATGGGACAACAAGAAATGGTTGAAGATTGGACTGATGCACTCTCTAATGTGCCTAATTTGAACTAATCATTTACCTTCATTTCATGTTTACATGACAGACGTAACAAAAATTGTGATAATTGAAACAATATAATTCTAATATTTATTTGTGATTGAACAAAAAAATAGAAACAAAAATAAAATAAAAATGCTTAGCTTTAGACATCTAGTACACTTTTTATATGCTGGGTGCACTGCTTGCGTTTCTTCAGCTACCCTATTGACCTCCAGAAGTTGGCTTGTGTTTCAACCTTCCCGGTCTCTGATGGTCGAAATTTGTACTTAGTGTCTATAACTAGCGCATGCGCAGTACAGAGGCACATTCTTTTGGGACATGCTTGTATGTCAATTGACTAGAATTTTCTGGGTTATTATTCAATTTTATCATTGATTTATCAATAATATCATGAAGCTAAAAAGTATTTATCAGTTTGGAATAGTTTAAGAGATGTATCAGTCAATTTGAAAGCATTTCCATCAGATAATCTGATATCCCTTGCTTATAGGTTTGTCCGTTTCCACCATCTTGAATTAGCTCCTCTCTCCCAATCACGAGTCGCAGTTTCCAGGAGAAGAATAAATAGAAAACCTTTTCCTTCAGAATTGGAATAATTGTTATTGAAATCTATCACACAACATTTCCTCTTGCACTTCGACATCTTTTCTTCAAAATTAAGTAGTTTTTGTATTTGCAGGTATTCAAAAACAAGCAAATGTTGCAACATGCATTTGAATTTAACCGCGCTTAGACGGCAAGTACATTTATTGTACACTGGTCAGTTTGGCCACCTTGCAGCAGCTGGTCTATAGTGTAATACCTGCCTTACCAAATCATGGAAATTGAATTGAACAAACCACTTGAAATATTTTAACAAAAATAATGAAAACATGTATGATGATAAAATAATTCAAATTTGCCGCCTCTTGTTGTCAGCTGTTCAAATAAATAGACTCCTATCACATGTTTGAAATTTGAAATCAATACTAACATATGACTTCCACATATGAAACGGTCTTTTATTTGAGAACATTATTTTATTCCTCATGATAGAACTTTCAATTTAAAACTCAATAAAAAACACTTATAAATGGAAATAATTATTATTTCCATTTATAAGTGTTTTTTATTGAGTTTTAAATTTCAAAGTGGAAAAAAGAATGGATACACAACACCAGAACTTTCAAATTTGCTGCTAATATTCAATCAGCTGTCTTATTGAAATCAGATACATTCTCAAATAAAAAATTATTCAAATTCCATATTCACTTTTTTCCAGCTGTGAATATTGTGTTTATATATAATATAGGAGTATGTATAGATATATTGTTGCTGAGAGCTTATCCTTTTTTTGCATTAAAATGATGAAGGAGTCAGTTGATTTTTATGTCCAACAAACTTGACCTGCATAAATATTCAAAGAATATGGGCCGGTTGTTTGTAACTTTGTTTTGTTTTAACGCCGTGATTATCCTGGATAACGACATCTTGTAGCAACAGAAAACTAATTCAATTCAAATAGAGAATAGAGACATATAAATGATTAAAAAACCTTGAGTTTCAATAGTTTTATTTACAAAACTTGATGGCACATCATTTACATTAAATTTTATTGCCTAAAAATATTACTAACCTTCAAATTCATGAATCAAGTTATATTTATCATCATTGAGTCAATGATATCAATAAGGTAACGGAAAATTTAAATGACGTTTTTTTCAAATTTAACCTGTCAGCAGGGCCCTATTTCACAACGTAACAAGTCTTGTCACTAACCATGATTCATAACAAATTTACTAATCCAGCTGATTACAGGCATTTCACGAACGCACAATTGTAGACTTGTGATAACAAGTGAATTTTAACAATTTTACAAGCGTTCCGCAGGTTATGAAAAGTGTTTCACAAACGTTGGCATGGTAACAAACAAGTCTTGTCAAAAAAACTTGTAATTAACCATGAAATTTCTACCTATGAATAGGCCTAAGTAAGTAAGTTACAAGTGTTAATAAAGATGCTTTTCAAGGCTTCAATATTATTTTCAATGATTAAAACTATTTTATATTGTTTCTTTGTACATTTTATTATGCCCAATAGGAGTCAAAAAATTTAATTAAATAAATTAGAAAAATCATCAGTACCAGTAGAATATAGGCTATGTTTATAACATGTGAGATCAGGGGAGACTACTCCAAGCTCACTGTAATATTTTTTTTAAAGTAATGGATCTAAATGGATTGAAAATTAATGTCTCATTAATTTATTATTATTTTTAATTCAAATAACATGAGGGTTCAACAATTTGGATTTCTAATGATTGATTTATTTTCAAAATCAATTTTATCAATCTATCTTTACCACGAATAATTCAAATTTCAACCAAAACTATATCAGTGCAAACTATAGAAAGTATTGAAAACCGATACAGATGGCACTGATGGGTGGGAACACTTGTCAAATTGTAGAATTGTAAACTTGTAGCTCATTTCCTTTGTGAAACGCCTGTAATTAACAACTTGTTATCACAAGTACTTGTCAGTAACCATGGTTAATAACAAGACTTGTTGCTTTGTCAAATTGGGCCCAGGGCCTAATTTATTTAATTGAATTTTTTGACTCCTATTGGGCATAATAAAATGTACAAAGAAACAATATAGAATAGTTTTAATCATTGAAAATAATATTGAAGCCTTGAAAAGCATCTTTATTAACACTTGTAACTAACTTACTTAAGTCTATTCATAGGTAGAAATTTCATGGTTAATTACAAGTTTTTTTGACAAGTCTTGTTCGTTAACATGCCAACGTTTGTGAAACACTTTTCATAACCGGCGGAACACTTGTAAAATTGTTAAAATTCACTTGTTATCACAAGTCTACAATTGTGCATTTGTGAAACACCTGTAATCAGCTGGATTAGTAAATTTGTTTTAAATCATGGTTAGTGACAAGACTTGTTATGTTATGAAATAGGGCCTAGCTGTTAAAATAGAATTGAATGCTAATTTCACAGTACAAACTAATTGGCCAGAATTTAAGGCATTAAAAATTTTAACGTATCCATCAGCTGATGATTAAATTTTCAGTATCTGAAAACAATAGCAGCTGAAGGTTTTAGATTTTTGTGGTACTACCAACCTGACAACAATTAAGTTGAAT
>CM029550.1:44705405-44946514 GCA_017141385.1 Sogatella furcifera
TCTTTACAGGGAATATTCTATCCCTCAAATAACAGTGTGCACTACCGTACTCATTGTTGAGCCGGCATGCACAATTTTACATTACTAGTGCCTAAGTATTTTAAGCTGTAGTGCCTAAGTATGTTCAACTATAGTTTTTTTCTCAATGGATGAACGAGTGGTTATAATTGAAAGTTATTTCGTTTTTAAATCTAACAAACGAGTGAAAGACGAATTAAAGTTCGAATTTTCCAATTCTATAGTACCTAATAACACAAGTACCTGATGTAACATAAGTACATTTGTTTCATAATAGCGGGTCTGGTTGATAGATAATTTCGTGAGACCGTAACTGTACATGATCGGAAAAGTTCATGTCGACCGTCAATATTAAACAAATCTTATGAAACGTGTTCGAACCTGCATTAGGCTTACTAGTAGATGAAGTCATTTTTAACATTTATTGTGAAGTTTTAAAGGTCATTTGAATAATTTCACACTATATTTCATACGATAGTGTATTAATATAATATCTTTCTAATTACTTCATATTCATATTTACTTCAACATAGGCCTATGATATTTTTGGCGGAAGTGTACGGTACTAGAAGCTCTGATCTGAACCCTGCCACATCCCATTCTTTCCCACCCGTTTTTCATTTTGCCAAATATCAGGCAGTTATGGAGCAACTTTCTCTGTATTATCCGTGATTACAAATGCCACACCGCAAATATGAAACAATCCAAGCAGTTTCTTTTCATCTGGTGTATTTGTTCTCGTTTATTTCAATTGAAATTATGTGCATTTTTATCTACTAATCCATTGTTAAACCTGAACCACTTGTTTGAAGAAATCGTTTTGTTTTATTGCCTATGGCGTGTAACCACACTGGAATAGTATGAAATGAAATTCATTTCCCAAAAACATACATAACAAAACTATGTAGCCTAGCAAGGAACAGAAATCATAACAGTAACAGTATTTAACTATAACTAAGTGACTGATATTTGATTAATATTACCTACCGTATCTAATCCATGCATTTATTATTATTTGAAGGGATATAATATCTGCATATGTGTAAAAACCCTGTGCGCAGATATGAGTTGCATGAGATAGGAAAAGTAGAAAACTGCAATTAAACTCATGGAAAAAATCAAAATACTCAGTAAAATTTAATGAAAAGTATGAATAATTGAAGAAGGGAACAACATAATGTTGGATGCTGGATGGTATAGTCCGGTCGAGCAAAGAAGACATCCTGGCAAGACGGGAAAACGAGGTGAATATTGGTTTCAAAATTATAAATTTGGTCTAAAATTGTAGAGCAGAATGCTTTCTACAATTTGAGACAAATTTTAAGTTTTTGAATCAATATTGACCGAACTGGAGTCATTTTATCATTTTGACGGAATGTCTTCTTTGCTCGACTAGACTATAAAAGTAAGTTATTTTTTTTGTAAAAAAGTCAATCTTGTAAGTTACTACTGTATTGAATTGGTTCAAAGAGATACTAAATGTCACGTATTTTGATTTCAGGCCTTATCATGTTTAGTGCAAATTGCATCAGTGCGACGTTCACTATTCGGTAACACCGAACGAGCAAAGTTTCTCACTCAGTTGGTTAATGGTGTCAAGCATATACTACAGAATCCTCAGGTAAGGTTTCATACTTTCTTCCTTACTAAAACTTTGAGAATTTTTACATAAATTCACATGTCTATGGATTTTTTTTGAGTGGTCAGGACAAAAGTATTTGATGGTTAAATAGTATTAGATAACTGGTGAATCCAGAAGTTTGGTGAAGAGTGACTAGGAATTAAAGCTTTTTTATATAAAAATTCATAACAGAAATAAATAACACTGCACATTTTCCAGTTAATTTACATTGTTTCAAATGGGTTTATTCAATGGAGAACAAGGTAATATAATAACAGTCTCCATTGAGTTATCATGTTATGAGGTAAGAGCCGTAATTTCACCGCATATCCATTGCTCTAGATCAATGTTTAATAAGAAACTGCATAATTTGCAAATAAAGTTAGTTCATTATTCAACTTTTATTTGGAAATAGGTTATTGATATATTTTAGCTAAAACCTTGAAACCACGCACGATCTCCAGAAACACTGCTTTACTCAATGAAAGCCATAATAATATTTCTTGATGTTTTCCAGGGTCTTAGTGATCCAAGCAATTACCACGAATTTTGCCGCCTCCTGGCTCGACTGAAATCCAACTACCAGCTTGGCGAATTAGTGATGGTGGATGACTACGCTTTGGCCATCGAGTTGATCGCCAAGTTCACTGTTGAAAGTTTACAGGTTGGTGCACAACTTATCAAACAATTCTAACTTGTCCAGTTATTGAGAGTTGAAAGCTACCCGTGTATTTGAGTGTATTTGACTTGTCTTACACTCCCTCCTGGAGTCCCCAAGACGCAATCTTGAAAAAAACCCTCATAGAAAATGTGTAAGCAATTTCAATTGAAAGCGGATTTTATCAACTATTCCTCTGATACAGAAGTAATGAGCTCCTTCAATATCAGAAGACCAATTTTACCTGTTTGAATATGTGTTTCATTGAATTTTATTGTTTGTAATATAGAAATAACAAAACTTTTCTGTTCTCTACCTTCCTCTTTCTTTAACAATATCAACTGTTTAAGTTTTTGTTACTGGAGTTATCGGTTTTCAAAAACTATACTGTAGTTTTTTATTTACTTTTCTACCTATTCGCCTTACCTATTTGGATTGAATTCTTCATAGAATCTATTAAAATTCATAAAGTTGATTAATTGCTATTTTGCCTATCCTATTCTTTTAACTGTGGCATTTTGCAAATTATTGAAAATACCAACCCCACTTGCCTTAACTATTTAGATTGAATTCTTCGTAACATCTATCGAGTTTCATAATGCTATTTTGCGTATTCTATAATTTTAGATGTGGCAGTTTGCCCCGAACAGTGTACACTATCTGTTGAGCTTATGGCAGCGCATGGTGGCCTCGGTTCCCTACATCAAAGCGACTGAGCCCCATCTGCTCGAGACCTACACCCCCGAAGTCACCAACGCATACATCACATCGCGTCTTGAGTGTGTCGCCGTAGTTGTCAGGTATTGTCAAATTATTACTACAGTATTATTAGAGTCTCCATAACATAATATTATTATTGTAAAGTACCTAAAATTATCAAGAGTTCGATACTGAGCTCTAACTTCACTTATGAAATCCGTGTTTTATGTTAATGTGGACATGGTACCGCTATTCACTGTTCAAATTTCAAAAAGTAGAAAAAACAGGTATCACACGATAATATTATTTTCTATTACTTATGTATGATCATGTGGAAAGAGATGGAAATACAAAATCACATTTTAAATGGGAAGACAAGGTATTGTCAAACCTCTGATTTATTTTAAATAAACGAGATAACGGTTTCGGTTGTTACACCATTATCAATCTCTGGTAAACTCCAGAGTTAACGAGGTTAGACAGGTTTAAGAGTTTACCAGATATTGATAATGGTATTTAATATTTCCTTTTCCTTAGGACTACTTTATCAATGTTTTTTGATTAAAATGAGAATCACGGTACCCTTTCTAATCATTATTATTTTTTATTTGTGATTCTTATTTTAAATAAAAAACATTGAATGGTGTAGCAATCGAAAACGGTTTCGATTTTTTAATAAATCAGTAGTTTGGCAATATCTTTTCATTCAATATGGATAACTACCACAATATCACCTTCACAACTAATCAAGTAATAATAATAATTAATTAGAATCTCCATTTATTGATGTAGGCTATAAATAGACAAAGGATCTCTCTCTCTGCAACTGCAAATAGTGACTAATGTACTGAATGGCAAGCGAGATCCATTGAATGAAACTTTTCAAAAAACTGTGCCCAGATAGTTTCCAATTCTTCAATTTAATCAACAAATGAAATCATTATTTTCATTTCATCTCTTTCATATGATCTCCCTTATGATTGAAAGAAAAGTTGTGTGAAATAATGAATTGTTTGATTGTTTTGTGGGAGCAGGGACGGGCTTGAAGACCCGCTGGACGACCTGGGCATGGTGCGACAGCAGCTGGAGCAGTTGTCGGTGATTGGACGCTGTGAGTACCAGAAGACGTGCACTCTGCTGGTACAGCTGTTCGACCAGGCGGCGCGCATCTACCAGGAGCTGTTGGCCGCCCCCGCTCCATCACAGGTCGACATCACCATACAGGAAGGTCAGTCTCATTCGAGATATTACTATCGACACGGCTCTCTCTATTTATCTATTATATTTTTTAAAATTACTGTTATTTTGTTTTTATAATGTGGGTTAAGTGAAAGAGGGGGTTTGCATGCCTCAACCTCACCCACAAAACGTCTGTAATACTAAGTGCAAAATAGAGTCATTTATCCATATATCACTGAGAGAGATTGGCTCGATGCTCTGTCCTATATGTAATAATCTCTCCCACTATACGCACTAGGTAGTGCGCTAATTTCTCACTTCACTCCACTCGTCATTCCATTACCCTGTTGATGGATGATACGCACAGTGATTTAATCTGAACATTCGGATATCTAGATAAATCGCATTAATTGAATCTGGACTAAGAGAATGACTTACACGTACAGCATAGCTAACTTTGTTAGAGGCCCTGGGCCTGTCTCATGAAAATTTACAGCTTGTTTTTCTAAAGAAATACAGTACTAGAAAATGATAAGAAACTCTATTTACATTATACGTTCCTTATTGAAAATAAGTAATAATTTTATTTTTCAATGACCAAACACTTTGAGAGCACTATTAGTCCAGATATTTTATAAGTTCAATAAATAATTGAAAATAAAGAATAGCTTTCAAAGAGCAGATACTACATTTTTTAAAGCAGCGAATTTTAGAGGTGACTAATCATTGGTGCTCAGAGAATATTTAATAATTAAGTCTTGACTTATCTTGCTACAAAAGTTCTATTTGAAAGCTGATCATGTAATCTATTAATATTTTATTTTGCAGGTCGATTAACGTGGCTAGTCTATATAATAGGCTCTGCCATCGGTGGAAGAGTATCTTTCACTAGCAATGAGGAGCACGATGCTATGGATGGAGAATTAGTTTGCAGGTAATGGATTGAATTGGAAAAAAAAAGATTCAAATCTCTACACGGCGGATTATACATAACTTATGCAGTAGTGATACATAAGTCCAAAATTTATACAATTGATCAATCGTACATGAAGGAAGCTATACGAGTATTTCCTTTTTCTTACTGCTACTTTATCAATGTTTTTTATTTAAAATAAGAATCACAGTACACTTTTGAAATTATTGTTATTCTAGCTTAACATGTTTTGACTCATGAGAGTCATTTTACAGGAAGGAAGCTCATTGACACAAAATATTTGCAACGTGGTGCTGTAAAGTGAGGTTAGCTCCGTTGTTAATTCCGAAAATCGAGGGAAAATAACTATTTGCTATTGGAAACTTGGTGTTCTATTGAAATGTTTTATCTGGATTAAAAAAACAGATGTGGACCTTCAATATTGTTTATCGACTGTGCCATTAAGGATTAGTGTTTATGCATCAATTCAAATTATATCAGGGAATAAACTAATATCTTGGGAGTGTTTGTGCTTGAAATTTGACGTTCAAAAAGTTGTTTGTTTCAAGGGTTTTAAGCAAGTTCATTGAGTGAATAATTTCTCGAGATAACTTTCTATCCAATTAAGATTATTCTACTGTTTATCAATTATATTTTTGATGTAATCATTTTGTATCTCCAATTCTTCATGTTTAAGTTCACCATGTGCAGTTGCCATTCTTCCACGTTCCAAATAAGAGCATTATTGTGAACCTAACAACACACAATATTCCGAAATTTCAATATAAATGGTCGTTTTGTTGCAGGGTTCTGCAGTTGATGAATTTAACCGACTCGAGGCTGTCTCGTGGAGGCTGTGAGAAACTTGAACTAGCTATGCTAAGTTTTTTCGAACAATTTAGGAAGATTTACGTCGGTGATCAGGTAAGTTAGTTGATCACTTCTTTTTATAATTCAAAACTTTTTTCGAAATCAGTCAAAATTAATTATAAATAATTCCTGTTTCCAAATATATTTGAAAAAATGAAAATTCTTTCATAGCGTAAAAATAATGATGTTTTATCAATGTTATGAGAATTGCAATCAAAATACTTTCAATGCTAAACAATCAAATAAATATTTCCAGTTAATTGGCTTTGATAACTAATTGGGCATGAGAAATCTAAGGTGCGTATAGATACCGGCTCAATTAACTGAATATTTTCAGAAAAGCGTATTTCATGACTTTTTATAATTCTAAATAGTGTTCGCCAAACATTGTTTTTTGGAGATTCTACTAGCTTACCTTGCCTGAAACTCTGAATCATTTTAAGATTTGTGGTCATTCAACAATTATGAATAAAACATTATCAATGTTGATAACTTAATAATGTTGTTACTATCTTATTACAGTTGTATTAATTTTTAAATAATTTAACATTTTCAACTTATCTTTTGTTCCAGATACAAAAAAGTTCGAAAGTTTACCGAAGGTTGTCTGAAGTCTTAGGTTTAGTTAGCGAATCGATGGTACTTAGTGTATTTATTAGGAAAATGTAAGTATTCTCATCATCCATAATATTGAATAATTATAAGAGAGCCATAGTATTATTATAACAAGTATAATGATTCATTCTAGGTACAGTATTTCCTTATTCTCTTGGAATAAGTTATTAAATCATCAACACTTTCTACGTTATTTGAAAGTAGAATGAATGTGGGACGTCAGTGGATGAATATTTTCAACCAAAAAAATGAAAAAAGCGTACATATATGTGCATTATTGGCTGTGTCAATTATGGACAGTAGGCGATTAGCAATCTATGCAGCCAACAACTGTCAAAATATTCTTCATTACATGTACTCCTGTGTTATTTCCACTAATAAAACAAGGTACATGATCTTAATTTTTCAAAGAGGCTACAAAACAATATCTACTGTACTTATGGAATATTAAAAAGTTGTTTATATAATATCTATTCATGTTATTATTGCTATAATACGTGTTATTATATGCTATTCAATGTATCCGGTTCAGTCCATGCTCATTCGTGGATTATTAATTGTCTACGGTGTTACAATTTCCAAATTGAGAATATAGGCTACCCAATTATTGCAATCATTCTAATACTCATTAATTATCAAATCATGATAATGATTGGTTCATTTATAGCTACATTTCAAGCTGATCAAAATAATTACAAGACTCAGAAATATATATATTTATTTGTCAAATAGAATAAATTCAAAATCAAATTACAGTGAATTAATATGCTGTTGATTACTCTAGGATGTCATTGCTCGTTTTGTTTCCAGAATAACAAATTTGAAATACTGGGGCAGGAGCGAACAAATAATACTGAAGACTTTACAGCTATTGAATGATTTGTCAGTTGGTTATAGTTGTGTTAGAAAGTTGGTTGGACTGGAAGAAGTTGAGTTCATGCTCAACAACCATACGGTGAGTATTTTCCAAAGTATTTTATTAAATTTATTTTTTTGTCTATAGCCTACTTTAACTATTGATAATAATTATTATAAATTACATCATCAACTTCCACTTTACAACACTACTTACAATTTCATTGCTTGTCGGACGCGTTTTGAGGTACTGAGCCACATCTTCAGACAGTCTAGTGTCTTCAGAAACTTAAGATCTATACTGAGATCTTCTAGTGTCTTCAGAGGAGTATCTAGATGCTCCTTGTACGTTGAAGACGTGGCTCAGTGCAAAAACGCTTCTGACAAGCAACGAAATCGTGAGTACTATTGTTAAAGTGAAAGTTAATAAAGCAATTTATCATAATTAATTTGAAATAAACTAAATAATAAACTTGAGATAAATTGAAATTGATGCTATCAAGATTAAAATAGTAAAAACAATTAAATTTGTAAGCGGTTCTAAAATGTAAGAATAATATAGAATGGTTAATATCATCGAATAATTTTCATAATATTATTGATTTAAGTGTGCGGACAGATTGAATTCTATTGATTTTTGTTGAAAACGTCGGCCGGTTGCTGATCTTCAACAGGAATTGTTCGAATAAGCTTCGGTCTCTGACGAGTCTAAAGGCCCGTATCGACAGTGCGAGGCATGTGCCACGCATGCCTTGGACTATCTAAACCGGGTTTTGCTCGCAGCGAGGCAAACGCGGCGCACAATTCGAGGCGAGCAGTGTGCTTGTCGGTAAAAAGGCCGTGCTCAAAGGTGCCTCGCTCCGAGGCGTGCGTCAAGTGGATACCTGTCCTGTTTGCCTCGCCACGCACAACGCACAATTCTACAAACTAACCTCCAAATTGTACCTTATTCCAATGCATTTTTGTGATTCAGAATTCTATTTGAGTGCAGAAAGTTTTAATAGGCATTAATAAACATTTCCTTAATTTTTTATTTACTAATTGAGCACAAACTATCCTCCAAAGTCCAAATCCAAATTATCAATTAGTTGCTTTGTCTCCCGCTTCATGGCGCTTGTCAATTTGTTGCGAGCATACGTGGTTACAAACAGTGCAAGAACACGCATGCTTACACCCGAGGCATGCGCGGCACATGCCTCGCACTGTCGATACGCAGCTTAATGCATGTAAACGCGAGCATAGCTGACACCACGAAGTTGGGCGGTTGGCGAATGCCTGTTTTCAATATTATTATCAGCTTTGTCAGGACAGTCTTGAGCTGTCTTCAAGAGCAAATTAGTATAGCTGGGGACGCTTTCGTTCCGATGTACTCTCGCAGACAGCTCGCCGACTGGCCTGACAGAGCTAAGAATTAATAAGTCGTTCGCCAACCGCCAAACTTCGTGGCGTCAGCTTAGGCCTACCCTGATCCTGTTTCAGGTAGAACAAATTATTGTTCTCAAACTAGGCTTCGTAACTTTGTTGTGAACAGATTTGAAATTTCCAAATCTTCAACTTTTGCTTTTGAAGTGAAAAACTGTGTAATAGTTATATCTCATTACATTACCTGTTTTCTGTTGTTGTTGTTTTTTTAAACTTCAAGCCGTCTTGAAAGCCTGTTGTACTCATCTATGTTTACTTTTAAGACGGCTTGTACTGTTCTAAGCGATTGAATAACAAATGATTATGATTATTTCCATGAGGAATAACTCACATTGATCTTGATTCTTGATATTTATTGTTGCGTGTTATAGTCGTGACAGAATTTGTTGTGCTTTTTTGTGACACACAGAGTGAGCATTTTCCGTTTCTGGGCAACGGTGTTGCTGTGAGTGAGATGAGGTGTCGATCAATGTTCTACACGTCGCTGGGAAGACTGCTAATGGTCGACCTGGGTGAAGATGAGGATCGGTTCGACAATTTCATGATGCCTCTTACCAGTGAGTATCATAGTAGAATTCAATCTACCTAGTTTAATTCAATTTGATTGAACGATCTATTGTCAAAATAACGGTGGCTAGTTGCAAGAAAGTCGAATGATGTACTTTTGTAATATTCGGAATCGCAAATCTTTGTGCAATGTTGCAAAGTTGTGGAGGTGTTTTTATCGGAACTAGACTTTTGATTGGTTCCTCAATAACAATTATTGAAGATTGAAATCAAGAATCATCATGAAATGAGATTATTTAAATGAGAAATGTAATCAGAATTTCTGGAATGAGTTGTGATATTTTAAAAATCAGTCATCTCTCAAGAAATAGTTGCCTAGAAAGAAGTCGACATCTCTCATTGCAACCCCTCACATTACCCACGTACAAGCTATAGCTCATGTGGACATCGCCTTCAGAAAGAAATTAATTCCATGATGGAAGAATTCATAGAGATATTACATCAATTCAATCTAATTGCGACATTGGTACGAATGTATGTTATGTACTAATTTTATAGAGTTGGAGAATCACCCATTAGGGTAAAAATATGTCAAAAAGGTGTGGCTGCGGGTTGGGATTAGGCTGCTGGTTGATAATATACTATGATATAGATCTAAAACTATGTATATACTCAGTCTGACCCACAGCCACACCTTTTTTGACATATTTTCATCCTTACGCTTGATTACTGAGGCCCGCTCTCCCCAATGTGGCTCAAGTAACAGCTGATTGTATTCAATTAGTATATAATCAGATTCTACTCGAGCCGCATTGCGGAAAACGGGCCTCCAGAATCTACGGGTTATATTTAAATAATTCGGATTATTTATTTGATCCATTCAATTTGATACCGAACTAGGTCATTCGTAGAATCCATATCTGCTACCGTAACCAACTGAATAAGTATTGGAATATCATGAATTATTTATAGTGTGTTACTGTTACAAGAGTTATAATAGCTATTTTCTATTTGATTTTTTACAAATTACAGTATAATATTGTTTTCAATAGATCAGTATGGCTAATAAAGTGAACATAATTAATTTTATAAAATCATTTTATATTTCAAAAGCAACTGTGATATTTTTATCCGCTAGTAGGCTAAGTACCGTTTGGTCCAGGATTAGTTTGATCCGAAAATGTAATTCGGTGACTGAGCAAACAAGCGTTAGAGAAATAAATTAGTTACTTCAGGATTAAATCGAATAGGTTTCAGAATTTTAATAATTACTTATAGTAATCAAATGAAAAGACAAGATGGATAACTACCACAACTTCACAATCAATTAGCGATTGCTTATTGATTATGTGCAGTGGCTGAAAGTCATCTTTTCTCCAGATCTTGTTCAAAAATGTTTTTGATTCGTTTCCAGATGCATTCGAATCGATAGGCGCCATGCTGGCACACGCTGACACACCCATATTCGCCGCCGAGGAAGCCAAAAAGGCTCTGATTGGTCTGGCGCGAGACCTTCGAGGATTGGCGTTCGCCTTCAACACAAAACCCTCCTACATGATGCTGTTCGACTGGGTCTACCCCAACTACACGCCGATACTGTTGCACGCCATGGAACTGTGGTTCAGGGAGCCGCAGGTCACCACTCCTGTACTAAAGCTCTTCTCCGAACTGGTTCAGAACCGATCGCAGAGGCTGCAGTTCGATGTGTCCTCGCCCAATGGCATTCTGCTGTTCAGAGAAGCCAGCAAAGTCATCTGCAGCTATGGTAATACAATAGTTTCTGTTTTAAAACATTTGAAAGATTCATGGTGCATTCATTATGGATGAAAAGATGAAGATGTCACTAAAGATGATATTCATGCATCAAACAACATTCATTTATCACGCTTCGTTATAAGAAATAATCAGAGTTATTGCTATTCGGAACAGTTGTCAATGTTTCTAGCTTATAATTTTACTACATCCCCGAAGGAATCAGAACGAGAGTACATTGATAGAGTTATCTAAAGTGCATTGTAGTTATCAATCGCAATGAAATAAATTGGAGCATATTATGATTCAATGAAGGAGATCTTCATCTTCATAATTTAACCTATTGGTATATTTTAACCCTTGGTGTTCGTTCATATCGGAGCTGTGATCCTAGCAACGCGTACGTTCAATAAAATAATAATTTCATAAACAGGTTCATTAGAAATAATGTTAATATCATATTATAGTATAGTCTGTCCAAGTAAAAAAGACCCTCTGGCAAGATGAGAAGATGACTCCAGCTCGGTCAATATTTGTTCAATAATTGTTGATTTGGTGTCAATCGTAGGAAACATTCTGATCTATAATTTGAGACCAAATCAACATTTTTTGAACCTATATTGACCCATCTGGAGTCATTTTCTCATCTTGCCAGAGGGTCTTCTCTGCTTGGACAGACTATACCTCAGCTAGGATCTCTTATCACTTACATGAATCCACCCTTAAGCACAGTCCATGAGACATTAAATGTGCACATTAATACCATTGCATTGAAATATGGAATAATGTGGCAAAGAGATATGAAATGATAAACATTATGATTGTATCTTTCGAATAAATTCAAATAAGGCTGATTTAATGTCTAACGAACCGGGCATCAGTAATTGTTTATCTGAGAGTGTGCGAGTGAAAAGAATATTGAATACACTAAATCCCATTCAATTTATCACTTGAATGAAAGCGGATTCATTTATTGATTTTTGTTGCATAAACTCCGTTAGATGACATCGTTTTAGGCCGGTCGATTCGCCGAAAGAGCTGTTTCATTTGCTGTATGTTTCCAAAGGCAATTCGATCTGTGTGAGTGGAGGTTTGTAAAGAGTGATTAGATGAATAGAAACGCTGGGATGGCAAAATCGATACTCCATTTAAAAGAAATACATTAGTAGATTCGAGATAAGAATCCAATATGTTCTTATGGGCCTACAGAATAATTATGGTGCAAATAATTATACAAAAAGGGCATTATCAAGGATGTAATGATTTACGTTCTTATATACGGGATAATTGTAGCCTACAAATAACAATACAAAAAATTCTTTAATCTAAGATGTGATGATTTTATGAAAAGGAAAGTTAATTTTGGCTGAATAACGTCTTTCTAACAATGGATGAACTATTTTGTTTCAGGGAGTAAAATTCTAGGAATCGAAGTGCCTAAAGATCAAACGTACCAGATGAAATTGAAAGGTATATCGATTTGCTTTTCAATGTTGAAGGCAGCCCTGTGTGGCAGCTACGTGAACTTCGGCGTGTTCAGGCTGTACGGTGATGAAGCGTTGGACAACGCGCTAAAAATGTTTGTCAAACTACTCCTTTCCATTCCTCAATCTGATCTCTTGGTAAGTCAATTCGAAGACATCACAGTTTAAGTTGAAAGAATGTTGGCCAATTCAAATAGGGTACTGTTGTTCTTCTCAATTAACAAATTTTGCTCTCTTGAAATGTAATAAGATTCATGAGAATCTTCAATGCCTACTATCAAATCAATAAGTATGTGCCAGCTCTCAAACTTTGGTTTTTTAGGTGACGCCTACGTGTTAATTTCTCATTCTATGCACTATATCAAAATTAATTATTAGTTAAGTGCATAAGTAACATTAGTTAGAATAATGTGATAAAAAAATATATTCTTATGGCTTTTAATGGTGGGGAGACCCTTACGGGTAGTTCCACCTCGCCAATGTGTACTTGGCCAGAACCGGTCACCCATTCAAGGGCAATCCACAGTGTTCGTGACTTAACATCACGTTCACCGATAGACTACCTTAACCAAGAGACCAATACAATATTAAGGCCATCACAATAATGTGACGATATTCATATTGATATTAAGGCCGGGCGTATGCTGGGATGCACGTGACGCAGCCCACGCGAAGTAGCCAATCGCAGCTCTTATTAATGACAAGAAAATAGCTGTGATTGGCTATATATCCGACCAAGCAAAGAAGAGCCTCTGGCAAGATGGGGAAATGACTCCATATTGGTCAATATATGCTCAAGAATTATAAATGTGGTTTCAATAGTAGATCAAATTGTTTCCTACAATTTGAGATGAAATTGATGATTTTTTAAGCAATATTGACCGAGCTGGACTCATTTTCCCATCATGCCAGAGGCTCTTTTTTGCTTGGCCATACTATAGTTCGCGTGGGCTGCGTCACGTACGTTCCAGCATTTGCCCGGCCTAATAGTAGTTGTTGAAATCTTCCCTAATTTCAAAACCCTCTCAAACTCTTATACTAATTAACGAATATCAAATTCTCTTATTGGACCGCCCTCGGTCTCTTATCTGTCTCATGCCTGGAATCTTTCAATTCCTCACAGGTCCTAATTTGTCGAAATATTTATCCATTATTCTTTTCAAAATCTAGCACATACAACTTTCTCAGCAGATTTCTCTTCTTCCTAACTTACATCTTTCATAAAAAATTTGGGTCCACATCCACTGTCAATTCGATCGTTCGTAGCTGATCGTTCATTGATCGGCCTGCCGGTTTACAGCTGTTTTGGACTGCCGACTTCCCATCCACAGATCCACAGTTTTTGGCTGTCTCAGTCCGAAGTGACAGTGGATGTGGACCCAAGGTAATTAGAAAAGAACGTCAGAACTCACGGTTTTCTCCCGGCCTCGGATACGATGACTGTTACCTTTCTATTCTAATTACCTTGATGTGGACCCACCCTTATGTTTCCAACTATACATATTATAAGTTTGTAAATACATTTTTAACATGACCGCATGTTATATCATTCTAAAGTGCACCTTTATGTGTCTGTTATCATTATGATATGAAAAAAGATACGAGTGAGCTCAAATAATTGAATAAAAGTGCGTCATGTCAATTTCTAAGCACTTGACTTATTATCATTCTCGTAATAGTTATGAAAATTTGAGTCAACTCTATAAACTATTATTCATTCTAGAATCATTTTCAACCTCGCTATTAATATTATATCTGTCCAAGCAAAGAAGACAATCTGGCAAGATAGGAAAATGATTCCAGCTCGGTTAATATTGGTTCAAAAATTATAAATTTGGTCTCAAATTGTAGGAAACATTCTGATCTATTCTAATTTATTAACCAATATTGACCGAGCTGGAATCATTTTTCCATCTTGCCAGAATGTCTTCTTTGCTGGGACAGACTATGATAATACTATTGAGTGTGTTTTAATAGGCCTACTTTTAGAGAAATCTTATTCTTCCAACATATTATATTTATTGAACATAATTTATTTTCATTGTAGGACTATCCAAAACTATCGCAATCATACTACGTGCTGCTGGAGTGCCTGGCGCAGGACCACATGAGCTTCCTGTCGACACTGGAGCCGAGCGTGTTCCTCTACATTCTGTCGTCGATATCGGAAGGATTGACCGCACTAGGTGGGAACCTGAACATGTTCACAGGTATAGTCCTGCAGGCATTATGCTCGCCCCAGCGCCAAACCGCCCAAACCTTCCCAGCAAGGCTCGTTTAATTCAAATTATTTATTTACATACATTTTGTACAAAGAAACGTAACAACATTATGTATCGCCATGACTACAAAATTTGACTACTAAAATCTAGATTACATGTACTATCTTAATAATCATCAAATTGAAACAAAACAGAATATTATCAGCAACTTGTCCAAACTGTAATATTCCTTTCTCACAAGGAACGAAAAAACATTTTCTTGACAGAACAACCATTTTAATTTTCTATTGTCACAGGCAGACGATTTAAAACAGATCAAACAAAATGTGTTCATTATTTAGTTCATTTAGTCAGAGAGTACAGCAGGTTTTAAAGCTCAAAACTATTCCTCTCAAATTTATACAAAGAAAGCAAAAAGAAAATATGTAATAGAATATTTCTAAAACTAATTTTCACTAGCACGGTTCGAAGAATCTTGAATCTTCATAAAAGTTCACAAAAAAGATCCAAACAAAATATTCAAAACTTGGAGAATTTGTAATAAACTTGAAAAATTAAGATCAAAATAAAATGAAGTTTACAAGAAGCCATTCAAGACAATGCCGAATTTCAGGCCACTACGTAAAAATTACAAAATCGTATTTCTAGCGTTAGAATAGGTTAAAATCAATTGATACAAGGTCTCTCAATATTTACTATTGGAAAATATTTCATCAATTTGCTTGAGTAATAATATTATGGTCATTTATCAAAGATTTCAATCAATCAATCAATTTTATTTGAAATAAACTGATACATTTTTTGGTCCTGCTAAACCCTTGGGTTTTTCAGCAGGTGCCATTTCAATACAATACAAAATTATTCACAACGTTAGACTAAAATAAAGTATAAATAAATACAATTACCTCATTTGTTGTAAATTATAAACAATCTTAACAAGAATGAAATAAGAAAAAAATTATAATGTAATTGAGAAAGCAAAAAAAACAAGGAACATAATAAATAAAAATCAAGAAAAATAGAGTTATAAGATTAACTTAAGCATAATAAGGGGTTAGTAAGAAAAAACAATTAAGGAAGGAAGGAAGGAAGAAAATTGTAAAAGAAAATTTTCAAAGAAAATTGTCAATTCCGTGATATATTCATTGTTATAGAACAAAGGTATCCAAAATAGTATTATCAATCTTCAAAAAATGAAGATTAATAGATTTATTATTTTATTTGAATCAAGATGTCTGTTCCTAAAAAAATGTTCTAAAATATGTGGAACTAGAAGTTTTAAATTGGAATAGGTGTTTTGGTAACTCTCCAAATGAAACGATTGAGAAGATAAGGTTTGATGAACATGATATCTGTGTTTGCAACTGAATTGATTGCATTCTCTTGAAGAAACGATAATATTTAATGAAGCGTTTGCCTTGCTTTAACGAAGGTTTGATGGCGAGGGCATCGTGATCCTGTTCTAGACAAGGAGCGATGCTAGCCTACACTAGACCCTTGCTGTGTGCACCAATCTTATCTAAAACAAAACGCTTTCAGTGTTCTATATTCGTGACACTTGTCTGTGTAAATGTGTGTAAATTTGATGTCTCTTGGAACGTACTGGCTGGAAACATTCTAGCATGCATCAATGGCTGTACGTTTTGCTGGCACTGTAGTCGTCGATCGTCTCAAAAATAATCAAAATCAATAACATTTGTAAGTTTATATGTATGAGACAAATGCTTAGTAAATATTTTGCTACTCTTCTTATCCTGTTCAAGACGAGGTTTGATTGAATCAAAACCTTGATATAAATTCACAATTAATTAATGAATGAATTCTTAATAATCAATTAGATTTGAATATAATTCCAATCCCTTACGTTCACTTCATTGAACATTTTCCTATCTGTTATTGCCTGAAGTACGCTTCACGATATTATCCACAAGTTCTGTTTTAATCAGTCTTTGTTCAAACTTTCCTTTTTGGTATGCAATGCCTAATTGATAGCCCTTCATTCATTGTCCAATTAATAACCATAGATAGAAAAGCACTCTTCTCTTGATAGATTTCAAATCATTATGTAATGAAATTGACAAATTTGAAAGAAATGAATGTTTCAACCTAGTTGAATCACTAGTTTTCCCCGCAATTATCGATTACCAGTAATAACAATGTATGTTTACATTGGAAACGTTATTATTGGTAATAATTCACTGTGTGTCTGCTTCCAAGCTAATAAAAGATGATCACAACTATCTTTAAGCCGTATTGAAATCACGTTTTTGCTCCACTTTTAACCTGAATCATCGCTGTGGGTCTAGTCTAGGCTGGACGTTTGATGTTGTGCGGGACTGTACCTTTCTTTTTTCCTGCATGAATCCATTTTATTTTATATTTTGCATGTTCTTTATTTTTAATTTCCATCATGTTATGCTATCAATTGTTAAGCGTTCTATATCAAATTATAATTTTACTTGCAGGTGTCAAACATTTCAATATTATTACAGTTTTAGAAATAGGGTAGGCCTACTTGTGTTACTTTCAAAATAAGGAGAATGTTTCTATGAATATTGATTACTTGAGGATTTCCAACTGCATGAAAATAGTAATCTGGAAATGGAAAATAATTCCTGAATTTTATGGTAAGTATTTAAGGTAGTTGGAGAACATGTAGACTGATTGCCTCGGTTTCATGGTTCACGCGTTTTGACGTCAATAAATTTCCGACAGTAACACACTCTAGCGCCAGAGAAAAAGAAGAACAGCTGATGAGGATGAAAACATTACATTGTTCTCGTTAGTGTTGAAGAATTATAATTCTTCAATAATTATTGTTGCATTGAATTCTGCTGTGTTTGAGATATCACAATTAGTTTGGAAACATTATTTTTATGATGATTTCTTAGGTAATTTGTAGAAAATGGGCTAATTTTCATTTATATAATCTTAATCGTGTACCTTGAATTCACAAAAGCTCAATTTTCTCTCACCGAGAGCGCTAGTTTCTCGATTTTGGTAACAATGCAGTCATATTCTCCCAATATAACAACATTATTCATCATTATTAGACTGCCATAACACTCAATAACATAATTGATTATGTTCATATATTCTAGCAGATTTTTTATTGCTATTCAGTTTTTCACGTGGTATTATTTTCATTTTTGAATTCTCTGTAGAACAGTTGGAAAATTGGAATCTAGATGCAAGGCGATTCATGAATATAGGTATAGAGCATGTGAAAAAGAAATTTCGTTACGTCATCAGGTAGGAATAATTGGACTTCTGGGCTCTTGAGGACGCTGACCAACCTAGTAAATCTACTAAACTTGACTATTTAACACACAAAATTTTCATGTAGGCTGAACGGTGAGTAACTTGTTAGTGTATGAGTCATGGTGAGTAATTATTTTAGTAAGTAATGTGTTTTTTTTATTTATAATCAATTGCAAAGATTAGTGAAATCATTATTGGAAGCATGAGACGACAATTTATCATGTTCTGATGAAACTATATGATCGATAATTTGCAATTTTCTCTTTACAAATTTTTTCTAGGCTTATTAATCTGGCATAGCTGATTTTTTGAATGTCCATCTTATTGTAGTAAATGAATTACAGAAACAGACTTATGTGATCGCTTGAGGAATCGTTATTCCAATTAAAGTAATGTAGTAAATATGTAAATAAAGTACTGAAATGTGTAATTTTCCATTCAGATAAAATTGATGATGGGTTCAAAATCCCTGAAGTAAAATCGATCCCTGTATTGTAAAATGATCTATTTTTCCAGTATGCTAAAATATAGTTTGATATATTTAAAAAATGGGCTTTTATATCAAATATGAGCCTTAGGCCAGGCGTATGCTGGGACGCATTCATGCACACGCACGCATGCCAGCCAATCACAGCTCTTGTTGAGGACAAGACAAGAGCTGTGATTGGCTGGCATGCGTGCGTGTGCATGCATGCGTCCCAGCATACGCCTGGCCTTATTCCGGATAATAAATTGCACAATATTTTCAGATGGAAAATAGTAACATCTCCCCTGTAAATTCCACAAAACTGTTATCAAAAATAGATTAAGGAACCATACAAATAATGTTTATGTGAATAATTTTCATGCTTGCATACTGTAGTTTTGCTTTCCTGAATAGTTTTGTGGGTTCAATGATTCTGTTTTCAT
This sequence comes from Sogatella furcifera, assembly GCA_017141385.1. Classification (NCBI taxonomy): domain Eukaryota; kingdom Metazoa; phylum Arthropoda; class Insecta; order Hemiptera; family Delphacidae; genus Sogatella; species Sogatella furcifera. The sequence goes on from CM029550.1 coordinate 44,724,391, forward strand.
GATTTGTTGAAACTACTTTCTGTCTGAATTATTACACCGGCTTCGAATGTTTGTTCATTAATTTGTTTGCTTTCAGACACAATGGTTTGTACGGGCTGCTGCACTACATTAGACCATATTGTCACTTACCTCTTCAAACAACTTTCACAGAAAGGTGAGACCTGTTATCAATAATAAATATTTCAATTTATAAATCACACTAGAAAGTATTCGTCAATGGAGAGCAGAATACATTATATTTATTCTTATACATTCTAATTAATACATTTATCAAACTGGGCTACAATTGGCGTTCAAGTTTGAATAATTATCAATTCGTGAACTTATTGGCTTGAATGGAATTATTCATGGTTGTGTTCGAATTTGTAACCGGGATTTTGTAGCAGGCCGGATTGGCCGTCAGTCCAGCCGTTAGTCCGCTAGCCGTACCCGGTCGTGGCTTCAAATCCCACCAGAGACATGGTCGTTTAACCACCTCATCAATCACCCTCGCATTCTGTATTACCCACGCACAAGCAAAAATAAATGCTTATATGGACATCATCCGCAATAAAAAAAAAATTAAAATATTCAAACTATGTAATCTATTAAAAATTGAGATCTTGATAAATCAAGATTATAGCTGTATTACTATTGTTCCTATTTTACTTGTGAAGTATATTATGGTTATTACTCATGAATATATACTTTTGTCTTCATCCTACTTGAACGGTTGATGATGATTATGAAAAATTACGTTATAAACTAACAACAGTACTCACGAAGATGAAGATCCACGAAATTCGTCCGACAAGCAACAAAATCTTGAGAACTGTTGTTGAGGACATTCACTGTTATTTCTGACAGTGACAGTTCAAACTTACAAAAACTGTAAGTGGATGGGGAAACCGGCAGTCCAAAATGGCTGTAAACTGGCAGTCCGATATTTACACGATCGGAATTATTCGAAGTAGTCGATCTAACTTTTGTGACAGTGGATGTGGACCCTTGAAGCGGTAGTTGATAACGTAATTTATAATTATTTATTATGAGGTATTTATGATATTGGGATCTTATTTATTCAGGAAAGAAGAGGCAAGGTGCGCCGACTGGCAACGACATGTTCCTACAGGTGCTGGAGCTGCATCCGGAAATTCTACAGCAGATGCTGAGCACCGTTCTCAACGTGATTATGTTCGAAGACTGCCGCAACCAGTGGTCCATGTCCAGGCCACTGCTCGGACTCATTCTGCTCAATGAAGAGGTATATATAATAAATTCCCAATTCAAGCAGAAGTATAATTACGATTATCGATTTAGCATCAACTTGACAATCGTACAGATACCTCTTTTTGAATTGCAAAACTTGAATTGCAAAGTTGGTTAATAGCATAGGAAAACTGAAAAATTGAAACTTGTTGAATAGTTGTGAAGCTGATATTGTGGTAGTTATCCATATTAAATGAAAAAATAAAATATTGTCAAACTACAGATTTATTTAAGTCGAGATTCCGGTTCCTGTTGCTACACCATCACTAATCTAAGGTAAACAGAGACCTCTGTCATACCAGAAATTGATAATGGTGTAGCAACCGAAGCCAGTACCTCGATTTTTAATAGAACTGTATTTGACAATATCTTGTTTTCTCATTTAAAAAAGTGCAATAATCTATTATGTCTTCACAACTGCTCCTGAGCAATCACCAAACACTTCTAACGGATATTTTGCTTTTTATAATTTTGTTAATAAAATTTATGAGTTTTGTAGTTGTTTGTTGCAATATTTGATGAATAATTTGATTTTTGTACATAGTACTGCATTGAAACACCAAAGCGGGTGTAAAGCTGACGCCAAAAATTTAGGCGGTTTCGTCTATCTCTTGTACGTGATGTAACCTACTAACAGCTGACTATTCCAAAAGCATCATCTTGGCAACTCTAATTGGTAATCTCAGCTGTTCGAGCGCACAAGGAGCAGACGAAATCGCCTTAGTTTTCGGTGTCATCTACAGTAATCTCAATTATGATTTTTCAATAATTGATCTCTTCAGTTGGAGTGAATAGTTCACTTACACCATTCGATTTTTTCCCGAAGTTTTCTTATTTTATTGTGAATTCACATCCGACGAACAGAAGAGATCGATCGCTTGGAACCAGAAGAGACGCTTAAGCATTTGAATAGGCGAGAACAATGCATGAAAAATGGAACGGACATTTTGTTTATGCGCTGTGCGTTGTGTCAATTCTAGCCAAATAAAAACGTCCTGTCCTTTTCCATCTGGTGTGAATGAACTCTTATGAATCCATAGTATTTTTATTCAAGTGATTTCTATAACTTCTATCCAACCTTGAATTTCGCCGTTATCAGGTGTAATTGCTCAATAATCTCATCAAAGTGACCTCCGCTCTGCCTCACTCACATCTGACAGCATTTTACTCCATAAGCCCAATTAAGTTTGAAACTAGTATAGCTAGAGGTAAATGCTTCTATTATTCCAGCTACGGAAAAAGTATTGTATTGAAAGAATCTTGTTGGCATTTTTCGCAATAAATTGTTCTTTGATTATATCCCTCGAGGTACGTTTCCATTACATTACAAGTCGCGGGCACAAGGTGCAATAGATTTACGTAGTTGTATGAAGCAAAGCCAGTCAAAAATCAACTGAGGAGTGAGCATTGCTCCATACAACTCTGTGTTTTTATTGCATCTTGGGCACATGTGCCCATGCGACTTTTGTAGTAATGGAAACCTACCTTTAGTGACCACCTTTGATCCAATTGGAGCATCTTACATACTTTTTCCACTAATAACTCTTCATAATTATACAAGTCTTAATAGAAATAATGTTAACTGTATTATTCTGTTGACAGTACTTTAATCAACTAAGAGAGAACATAATACGAAGCCAGCCACCAGATAAGCAGGCGCCGATGGTGCAGCTATTCGAAAACCTCATGGACAGCATTGAAAGAAATCTGCTAACGAAAAACAGAGACAAGTAAGTGTTCGCCACTATTACAGCACAGCTGTACACAGTAGAGCCGATTTGTATAAATGGTTCCACAAATTTCTGAGCATTGCCCTATAAATATTAATCCTGGTTTTCTCTACTAAAAATTATCATATCTATAGTTTGTATAATATTTCGCTATGTAGTATGGTTCCTTGCTTCTTCGCTAAATTCGTGTTCTAATAAATGAATCATGAATTTATTCTCAATTAGAAATTTCAATGAAAAATAGGAAATTAAATCAATACAGCCTTGTAAACTGCATTTTTCTGGTAACAGAATAATTTTGTCTAATCCCTCTAATATTTCATAGTTTTTGGTAGCATTGTATAACATTTATTAAAGCTTTTGCAGTGAATTAGAGATAGCTAGTTTTATATTTACTAGCATATTGCTTCTTGTTCGTTCGTAACCCACTTTGTTGAAACTCAAATGCTCCCGCATTAGTATCCTTGAAAATAAGATTATCTTATTTATCATATTTATGGAAAATTCATAAGGTTTGATTAAAATTTTAGTTGAATAATACTTGGCAATGTATTTTACATTTTGGATTTCGGTATCAGACTTTTTTCGGAAACCACTCAATAAGAATGTCAGCCCATTTAAATAATGCAGTTTTTAACTGAGCTTCTTTCTTTTGGAGGAATTTTTTACACAACTTGATGCATTCGTGATAATGTTTCATTTTCAAGTGATATTTCACATTGGCTTGTATGACCAACATAGTTGAAAATTTTAAAGTTTGATGATTATTATCAAGCTGCAAATTTCGCTGCCATGGCCGCATACTATACGATATTCCTTGTCTCAACAACCTCACACATGGTGGCTTCTGTTGCTATGGCCATCCATAAAAACAATACGACACAGTCCCGACAAAAAATCGGAGATATTCGCATTGCCAATGCTTTGATTTGTCTGTCTATGCTTCTTCGTTTATTGGTTTTGGTTATGGTTTGTTATGATAATTATTATAATAATTTTGTATCGTATAGTATGGTCTGTCCAAGCAGAGAGACATTCTGCCAAGATGGAAAAATGACTCCAGTTTGGTAAATATTGGTTGAAATACGATAAATTTGGTCTTAAATTGTAGAGCATAATTTTTTCTACAATTTGAGACCAAATTTATGATTTTTGACACCAATATTGGCCAATGTGGAGTCATTTTCCTATCTTGCCTGGATGTCTTCTCTGCTTGACAGACTATATTTATTTATTAGAGTAAAAATATACAAGATAAGGAAAGAAAAAACTGACGATTGCCCAAGACTTCTTCTATTCCTAATTTAGTTACATAATAAACAGTCCAAATTTTCAGGTTATGGTATGATAGATTCTGTAAAAAACTTCCACCATGTTTATATCCGAGGTGGAACCTCTCGTGTCTCTCCTCGAAAAAATCATACGAAAATAATAATTTTTCTGAGCTGGTTATTGATTGTGCTTTCATCATGTGCTGATATGTGATGTTCTTGATTACAGATTCACACAGAACCTGGCGATGTTCAGGCGAGACATAAACGACTCACTGAAGGGGCCCAACGTCATCAGCCAATGGAGCTCGGACATGATGACGTCATAGTGACTGCCCCTCCCCGCCCCCCTCCACCGTCCACACGTCCATGGGCAAATGTTTATTGAAACTATTGTACAGTAGATAAGATTGTTGGTTATCGGGAATCCGACCCCCGATTTGAAAATAATATAAAGAACTGCATATTGAAGAAGAATTATAATAGGCCTGTGTATTATATTAGTATATGGCGCGTTATTATTATTGATTATTATAATCTACCGTACTTGTTTCGCGTGAAATTTATTTATTTTCGATTTGTTTCTAAGTGTAAAGTATTCGGCCGTTGTAATTTTTTCTATCATCGCACCAGAAGGCCAATGGGAATTGTTTCGACTCATGAATGATGTATGATATTTTCACATCAGTCGAAAAATAGATTCCCCAAAACAAGGGGTGGATCGAACCACATGGATCGACTAAGGAATATTCTAAGATATTTTTTACATCAGTCAAAGAAATTCCCCAAACAATGGGTGGATTGGTTATCGAACCACAAAGAACGTTTTTTATACCAGCTCCTTGAGCTTGAAGTCTCCTACTTTCGCTATAAATTGAAACCATTGATCTTATTGTTTTTTTACAAACATTTACACCAGATTCAATGATAATTCATCTCTATTTATGATTTTTGGATATTCCAATTCAGTTTTAAAATGATGTGACAATTTTGGAGATATTAATTTAGAACTAAAACATTCCGAATATGGTATTATTACACCATTATTGGAAATTTCATTTTCTACCAACAAGTGGTTAATATTGTTTTGTTATATTAATTGAAAAGTATTTCTATTTGTAGCCTTGTACCCACCCAATGTCCCAATCACAGTAGTACCTAGTAAGATTTTCTGTCAAATGTTGAAAATATCCTTATTGCGAAATTTCCATCAATAAGCTTACTTTCTTTATCACACGTTCACAACCATTCAATTATTATTCGCCTTTATTTTACTTCCTATAAAAACAGTAAATCCTCCAAAGCCAGTGATCTGTTATTCATTGAGATCCGGTATTGTTAGAGCCCCTTCAAAAGCGTGAATCTGACAAAAATACAGATTATGATTGAATGATCAATTTGTTTCTTTTGTGATGGTCTACATTTTTATATTTATAAATGAAACTATTTTGTTGTGTAATCTATCATTGTAATAATACATCATTTTCATATGTCTTATTATTTAAAATGAAAGACTGAAAGAAATAAGAGACCATGTATTGTGCTTGTAATCCAAAGAACTGTTGAGTTTATTTTCCGAATCATAACTTTCTGTTAATGGTTGTAAATGGCGCATATTTTCAAAAAATCCAATGATTTTCTTGCCTGAGTGCAAAAATGTGTATTCGTACTGAAGGGTAATCAGACCAAGTATGATACAATAATTATTTTACAAGTGCTGTACAATATTTGCAGTACCATGCTCAGTGAACTCGAATTCTATCAATCACTGCATGTAATGCAGTTCATCACACGCATGTATATTGCATTCAACCAATTTATTTTTGGTTTCAGCAAATTTGGTTTAGTTGAGACAAAAAGATTCTGTCAGTCTGTAAAATGAATTTTTAAATAAAAGCTTTATGCAACAAGAGCAATAAATATTCTTGGGTATTCATTCATCATCCAACTTATTACCAAAACAATTCGTCACCGTGTTGAGTACTGCTGATATTATTTTAATCATTTACTATAGGTGTCTACCTTCCAAGTGTCCAATATGAATCTACGATAATCTAAGAATCTGGAGGTATTGTACATTGAATTATACAGTGCAAAACCTTGAAGGAAGAGTTTATTGACCGAACGTAAGTGAGGTCTAAGATTCAAGTCGACGATTTTGCATTTGTTTGTATGTATGTTTGTATGTTCCGCATTTACGACTGAACGCGGCAATACATTCCAATGAAATTTGACAGGGGTGTTCCTCTTGAAATTGCGCGTCGATGTATATGTAAGATTTTTCAACAATTTTCATATTAAGGACGAAAAACGGATTCTACTATTCTCTGATATAGGTATACTCCATACATGATTATTGATATATATTACTAGTAGTTCTGTGACCGGTAGACCTCACGAAGTCACCCATGTTCCCTGCATCATAAAAGCACTGTCTGTATTCACGGTACGTTCAGATTGTGCGTCGATTCCGAAAGTCAGCAATGCAGTGGCCACAGTCACGCTCCATGTCGGCATCAGTTCGTCACGATTCGTCAAAATTTGAGGGTGCTTGGAAAACCGGGCATCAGTCCCTATAATAATTACAATTATTGTAATAATGTTTTCCTTCATGCGAAACGGTCCGACGGTCGGCTGCAATCGAACAGCTGTAGCCAATCACAGCTCTTGTTGTCAGCCTGCGGTCGACCGTCTGACCGTTTCGCATAAAGAAAAACTTACCTTAATATCAATCTGAAATATCTCAGCTGACTTCAATGAAAGTATATCAACTGAAGTAGAAACTTTTGAAAAATTTTCTATTATGAGTATCATAATATCACATGTTTATTAATATCAACCGGTCAGAGGAACCGGTCAACATTACAACAGTGGTGGTAGAGGCACGTCGCTTATCTAATCTCACCGATTAGACGCTCTCTACTACTGACTGGGACAAACCGCTTCCCAACGATTCGCGCCCCACTGGTATTCTTTGAGGATTTTTAAAATAAAGAATTCTCACAAATGATCAATTAGAATATATTTGAAACAAAAATATATAATATCAGCATTTAAATTACAGAGCATTCTAAAATAGTTCTTATACGTAATATCAATGGTATAATATAATTACAATTTCACAGCCTGAAGTAATTGATTTTTGCATAATTATTTGATGATTTATTTCATAAAACATGATGAAGTCGATCACCAGAGCACTTCAATTTCAAATAATAATCAACAAAGTCATAACTACATGACATAACTATTTATATAACGTTATTCTACCCATTGCTTTAGCATTGCACAGCTCTTATTAATTAATGCACAACACATATTTTGGTGAGTGAACAAAATAAAGTGTTGAGTGAATATTTCTCACAAATATCTGTAAGATTTAGAAATATTATTTTGGAAATTTGTGATACAGTAGCCTATACGTTTTATTGTCAGTGCCTAACATGTCCTAATAAACTTACAAGTCTTTTTAAAAATTGAGAGACTTTGAGAGAAATTGCTTAAAGCAGGGTATGGTAGTGATTGTCTGAAAATCAATATTCAAAAGTTGAATGAATATTTTTTAAATTAATCATCTCATTCGTCGTAATCCCAAATAAATAATCATTAATTTTAAATGCAATTATTCCATAAATATAGAAAGTTCAAACTTACATTAATAATAACATGAAAAACATTAAACAATTTTTAAACTAAGAATATAGCTCCAAATATACTCCCTAATATAGGGAGCTTCGTAACAATATCAATGACCTAATATAAATTCAATTTGAAATAGAATTATGAAAAATCCGGTTTACAGATTCAAGCTTATCGATATTTATAATATTGATAATAACAATAACTATGAATAATAACCTTAAAATCAAATTCTTAGTTCAATTCAATTGAAAATTAAATTATAATTTTTTTAAAATGAAGAAAATTTATTCTGGTTACTGAAGAATTTCACATGTGACTTGAAAATGAGTTTTTCCAAGGCGGACTTGACTGGTCCATTAATAAGTAACAAATTTAAAATAAAATGAAATTGTAAATTTTCTTTTAAAATGTTCATTAAAAAGATTATATGTTTTACTAAGCATCAACGAGGGTACATTACTTGATTTTTGTATAAAAAACTACATACATTTTTCTGACATTTCTCAAAACAATGTACGATAATAGAAAAAGAAAAATAATTCTATTGTCAAGTTATATCAAATATTGACTTGCCCTCCCTAAATTATGCAACATAAAAAATCAGCGCATTGGAAATAAAAACCATTAACGGAAAAACATTATGATACACTTTCTAGTTTAAAAAAATTGAAGAACCCCATTTAATAATCTAAGATGAATTCCGTTAGAATTACAATCTTTGGAAGGAGAGAGTGATGATGGATATCACGATGATTTATCAAGTTCTAAAAAAATAATAAGCAAATTCATAGAAAACATTATCTCAAGTCTTACATTGGTAACAGTTATGAAAAAATCAAAATTGATCATAAAATAACTTAAAATAGATTTGGATCCAACAGCACTAATTGGCTGAAGCTTCAAAATAAAATAATAATTTACTTGAAATTCAATTTTATCATCCTGAGATTCTTGTAAAGCTATACTGCGACCAAAGCGCAACATGATGTATAATATGGAATATCTTTCATCCACATTTTTCAGATAAAAACAACACTCTTCTATTGCACCCTCAATTAGTGGGTTAACCCTTAATAATAGGTGAATTATGTTCTCAACGAAACAACATTTAACCTCAACTAGTACCATACTTTCCAGTTTCAAAGACGCCTTTCTTGAAAAATGTTGAGAATTGGTGTAAAGCTGTTTTTGAGCAACTGTTGTGTAGAGGGCAGGTGCTGATTGATGCGCATATTGCGAGTAATCTTTTCAGGTAGATCTCCAGCAGGGGTCTTCTCTCTTTTGCCAACAATTCGCCGTCCATTTGCCAAAGAAACAGTTTCCGGGGAGGAAACGATAATTTGGCAATCTGAAATAGAATCACCGTTTTAAAACGTATCACCAGGACCTCCTAAATATTTAGGTATTTTAGGAGGTCCTGGTATCACGCAACCACAATAATTAAATTATTCAAGTAATTCATTCTCAATAAATTCACAGTTTTTAATTAAGAATTGTAGAACGAATAATAGAATCACAGACTAAGGGTCTATATCCACAGACAGTTCAGTTCGGACTGTGACAGTCAAAAACTGTAAATGGATGGGGAACCTGCAGTCCAAAATAGCTGTAAACCGGCAGGCCGATCGTTGTGCGATCTAACTGTCAGTACAGTGGATGTGGGCCCTGGCCACATAAAGTGTAACTACAGTAATTTGTCTTGATCATCCGATCATGAGGAGGATCATAGCTCCCTTGGCCTGGCGTAATAAAATGGTAATATTGCACCGTACGTACAATCTACTCATGAATGATAGCATTGAGCACAGTTACAAATCATGATTTCAATGCTATTGAATGGACCGACTTTCCTACACTACATAGTTGCACTTTTAGGCTGAGGCCGCACTACCGGTGGGTAGAACGTGGAGGGTGGAGGGTAGTTGGTAAATCTATGGAATATACACACCATCCATAGTTAACATCGTATGAATGGTATGACGTCATACTGTTTTGAGGTTATATTGTCCATATTTAGGAATTTCAGTCGTCCACCCTCTACGCTTTACCCACCGGCAGTGCGGCCTCAGCCTTAAGGCCATAGCCTTAAATCAATATATCCTTATATTTATAAATCCCGATTATTTATATAGTTATATTTATAAATCCCAATTGATCCTTATGGATCAATGACTTTTTATCATTCAATGACTTATCATTGACTTATATACATAGTCAATGCTTATATTAAAGAGAGCTATGCTAATATGCGTTAAAAGTGGGGTGATATATCATCAATATGTTTTACCGAAATGTATTAGTTTGGTAGATTCTGGTGTTTGGAGAATAGAGTACAATTTACAAATATACAGAATATCTTTGAAACATGAAGTATCATTTGAAATTTATTTCATCCACATAGATTTTATTGAGCCTACTCCATAGGTAAAAGTGATGATTCTAACACCTTGGACACTAATAATTCTATGGAAGACTGAATTTCCTCCTTAGGTCAGAATGTATAATTTCACTTGCAATCAAATATCAAATTTGAACAGTGATACTACTACTATTATAAATATGAATTAACAACATTGATTGATAACACCAATCTATAAAGGTGTGCTTTCCGAAACTATACGCTGCGCACAGCGTAGAAAATATCGAGTTACTACACTTCTAAAGTGGAAGCTGGATTCCATTGGAGCCGTGCCGTGCTACTAGTTATAGTCCGTTCAAGCAAAGAAGAGCCTCTGGCAAGATGGGAAAATGACTCAAGCTCGGTCAATATTGGTTAAAAAATTATCAATTCGATCTCAAATTGTAGGGAACAATTTGATCAACTATTGAGACCACATTTTTTATTCTTGAACAAATACTGACCAAGCTGGAGTCATTTTCCCATCTTGCCAGAGGCTCTTCTTTGCTTGGTCATACTATAGCAGCACTACTAAGGGTCGCTTTCTCCAAAGATGGTTTAAACTAAACCCGATTAACTCTAAACTCTATTACCTTCGAGGGTTTAACTGGGATCAACTTTCCCCATGATTTCTGTAGGGTCGTTTAGTTTAAACTGGAAATACGACTGTTGGCAGCCATGTTATAATATTTCGAAGGCTGTGTCCAAGACGCATTGATGCTTTTAGGTTAATTTCACTATATTTTGAAGGGTTGGTGACTTGCTGTTGTGTTTTGAAATCAACTGTGTAGTGTGTACATTGTGAAAATGGACTCCAAAAATATGTGTTCAAGCTTATCCGATCAGATGAAAAAGACAGCTGAAAGAAGAAGTAAAAACTTTCAGAAAATAGAAATAGATTTATTATCAGAACTAGTGAGTAGTTATAAAGACATTCTAGAAAGTAAGGTGACCGAAAAGTAACGCATAAAGAGAAAGAAAGTGTTTGGTTGGAGTTAGCTAATAAATTCAACCAACAAAGTGGTGTAGTGTACAGAGATATTAAAAAACAAATATGAAAACTTGAAGAAAACGTCGAAAAAAAGTGGGATGAGGAGAAAACATACGTCCTGGGAACTGGGGGTGGACCTAGTAAAACCATTCCAATCAACGAAACTGATTTGAAAGTGAAGGAGTTACTGGGAGTAACACAAATTGACGGTGTGGGGAAAAGGACTTTTAGTTTAAACCTTCAGTTAAACGAGTTTAATAATTAAACCATCTTTGGAGAAAGCGACCCTAAGTTTCATTACAGTGAAAAGACAGTGTGGCCATTGCCGCCATGTTGGTTGCATCTGTATGAATATGCTTGAATGTTGAATATGTTTATAATGGAACTATTTTTTCTGCCGCCGCCGCCATGAAGTTTCCATTTTTTTAAATTTTATCACGTAGTTTAATGGAGATTTGCACCACGTGATCAAGCTAGCCAATCAAAAGCATGACTGTCTTTTATCTAGTCACTGTTGTTCAACAAGAACGCTTAGTTTTCTTTGTACTCTGTGCGCCAGCATAGTTTCGGAAAACGCACATTAACTAAATATTGACTGTACTTAGAATGAGTCGAGTTTGACATAATTAAGCCTGCTGTGGACGGCGTGAGGAGTGGCGGCCAGTCGAACAGCTGTAGCAATCACGGCCCTTGTTGTTCAATTCAGGAACAAGACAAAGGCTGTGATTGGCTGTTGATCGACTGGCCGCCACTACTTACCTACATTAACACTATAGGCTACCAATTATCAATTAGCTATTTATTACCCTGTCTACAGCAGGCTCAAGTTATAAAACGCGATTTCATTATAAATCTCAACTGCTCTTTGAAACAAGTTTACTTTTTTGAAAACTTATCATTTTAAATTTTCTAATCGGTTTATTTCCTCTAGAAACAATGTTTACTCAAGTTTTATGAGTTATAAAACAGGAATATTACTAACTTGGTCTCCATATTTGTGCTTCATAGTCAAATGCAGTTCACGGAATCGCCTGTAGCGGCGAAGTATCGAATAGGATTCACCTTCCACGCAGACAACCACTTCATAAACATAGTGAGTATTCCTTCCAGCACCTCTGATAAGGTAGTTAGGCACAGATACAATCAGTCTTTGGTCCCAATCGGAGTCGTTCAGCCTCCTTTCCCAAACTATAATTTGAAAAAAAAATTCAGAACAAGATTAATGTTAAAAATATTGCAAACTACAGGGTGACACAAAAAAAAACAAAAGGAAGTTTTGAAGTAACATGTACGTGAATAAAGGAGATGTAATCATTAGTTTTATTGCTGAAAATGTGAAGTGGAATGGTTGCCATTTATAGTTCTAACAAGAAAAATGTCAATTTTTGTAGATAATGTCCTTGAGATGACGACCATTAAAAACGTATGTATAGATTCCTGGGAGCGAACAGTGAGATTTTGCACGGCAAGTTGAACCACTGCAATGCAATTCTCAACAATTTCTTCGTGAATCCTTGTTTTCAACTCGAATAATTATTTTTGAGCGTGAAGTGTATGCTTTACTTTTTTAATAGCCCCATACGAAAAAGTTAAACTCAGTGCATCGACATTCCATGCTTACATGGAAATCTCACTGCTCTAATCTCACTGTTTGCTTCTAGGAATGTATACGTTTGAATGGTCGTCATCTCAAAGACATTGTCCATAAATATTGGCATTTTTTAGTTAGAACTATAAATGGCAACTATTCTACTTCACATTTTCAGCAATGAAACTAATGATTATATGTCCTTCATTCACGTACGTGTTACTTCAAAAAGTCCCGTTTATTGTGTCACCCTGTATAAATGAGAAATTGAGACCTCACAAAATTCTCAAGACTTGGGGAATTGTACAGTACTGTATTTATACTTAATTTTCTTTTTGGAAAGGTATGCATACAATTATGATTCTAATTATAATTTATGCAGACAAAAACAGTTTTTTACAAAAGCTAATTCGAAGAATCTCAAAAACTATTACCACATGAGATTTATTCAAATTTATGGTATTTTAGGGTGATGAAAGGCCGGATTGGAAAGAACTCAATGAAGACACAAACGGACAAAAATTCACTGCGCATTCAAAAAATGTCCAGATGGATCTGGTGTGACATGGCGACACCTACTCCAATGCTCAAGCCTTCCCACTCGTTCCAAGCGGCCATTTTGTCCGTTCGTGCCCGACCGGTCACCCTTACACAAACACAGTCAAAGATGAAGAGAGTAAATTATTAAATTAGAGTAGAAAATTAACACATGCAAAGCCTGTACTCACCTGAGATTCTATTTAGAGAAGGCATGGATCTTGTGAGAGAATAGTTATTAGTAGGTGAAGTAAGCTGATTTACATCTTGAATCTGAAACATGATATAGTAAAAATAAGCTTGAGATTGAATATAATAATGTCCCTTTATTAAAAAAATAACAGTGCAAAATAAAACAACATGTACTACTCAATATACTGAGTGTGAAAAAATATCAAGCATTGAACTCATCCTATGAAATATACATTAACAAAACTATTAAAGTAGGCCCAAGTGGCCGAGGACGAAGGAGGAAAATTATGTGAAAAAGGGATTTGAATGAAATTAGCATTACTGGAAGAAATACGAGAATGGTTTGCATGAGCTAAATGCCAGTGCGCAGACCAGAGTTACAAAACTATTTCATAAACGACAATATGTAACAAAGAAATTAGCATTCAATATAAATAAGTAACACAATAAATCTTTAATGTATGAATATTTTTGTTTGGATACAATAGGCTACTCAGACAAATTGTAAATAGATGAATGGCTTTATTTTTCACTTGGTACAGTTCACAAAAGTTTTGGGGCATTTCGGACGTCCGGTTTCTTGCCGTCCTTTCAAATTTCACTAGATTGAACCGAACTTAACGAACACATTATGTGTCTGTGCGCACATCGTATGTTTGACAAACTTCATTCAATCTAATAAAACTTATAAAGAGGGCAAAAAACCGAAAGTCCAAAAATCTTGGTTTATTAAACTTATAACTAGTAGTTCTGTGAACAGTAGACCTCACGAAGTCACCCATGAATGTGGCATTACACGTGAAGAGAATACTGTTGAGTTTCATTAATTGCATGCGTTATTGCATGCAATTAATAATAAACTCGACAGCTGGTTTATCATGAATAATTCTATAGTGTGAGTTCAGAAGTATAAATGTATATAGTAATATTTTAGTATGGAGGTAATTCCTTTTCCTTTCATATTATCCTTAAAATGCAATATTTCAAGAAACCTTACATATACATCAACGCGCAATTTCAAGAGGAACATTCCTGTCAAATTTCATCCAAATCTATTGCCGCGTTTTGTCGTGAATGCGGAACAAACATACATACATACATACAAACATAAAGAGAAATGAAAAATCGTCGTCTTGAATCTAGACCTCACTTACGTTCGGTCAATAATAATTTTCAAAATTAAACTTTAAACTTAGGGCTATTTAAAGTAATTGATGAATAAAATAAGAAAATCAAATACCCTTTATTAGAAAAAAAAATTTTAATGTTAAAAAATAAAGCTTTAGAAGTATTATTTTTTTACAGACATGTTTCGGGACTAAGCCCATTTTCAATGTGATTAGAATAATACTCTTTATTATTAGAATATTAACTTTTTAAAAGGGTATTTGATTTTTTCATTTTATTTATCAATTAATAATTTTCAATATAGAGATACTCACAGAAGCACTGAAAGATGGAGGCGTCAATGACATTTGCAATCTGTCTCTGAAAACAAAATGAAAATAATATATTAATATAATATCGAATTATAATTATATAATATCGAAATATAATTATCGAATATAATATTATTAGAAAGACTGTATGAAATGAATAATTGAAAAAATAAACGAGAATTGAAAAGTAGGTATCGGTTAGAAATTTTAATTTGATAAGATCTCGAAAATTAAAAATTGAAATTAATATTACTTTGTTTTTCTCCAACAAGTTGGAAATGGCTCGGTAGACGCAGAAACTTCCAATTAATTCTTTGGTAAAATAAATATGATGGTGCTTGAAGTTGTGATATCAAGTGTTTAGTGTGATAAGACTGATAGAAATCTTTAACCGGGTTACTGGATGAATTAAGGGAAAATTGAATCTTCACGTAAACTCAATTCAAAACCTTACCAAGTAACCATGCAGCATTGCACTTATGGAGTGTAATGCTCCCAAATGTGTATGTGTGAGATTAGATTAGATTACTTTATTCAAATAGGTAACAAAATTTGGCTTAGATTCTACATTGTAATATGAATGAGTAAAGCTAAATTATCTTATAAATTTCACAAAATAGAAACTTCTAGTAAAAATACGAAAAAACGGTGACGTAATGAATGAGAAATTTATATAAAATTTAGTTCGAGGTTCTTCAAAATGAATAAGGAGTGTAAGTTATCTAAGTGAGAAGGCGAAGTTTAGACATATATATGTCCATTCTTGGGAAAGGATAATAAGGATATGCTTTCCATTAACACTTGGCCTCGAGAGAGAGAGAGGGAGATTCAGATTCATTAGATTACTTTATTTCAATTAAATTACAAAATACATCGGCTTAGATTATACATTGCAATATAAAAATGATACTGATTACATCGCTCGTTTTAATAATAGAGTATGGACTATTAAAGACTATATGAGAACTTACGGTGATGTAATGAATGCAATGTAGGATTTATACAGATTTTAAATAGGAGGTTCTGCAAAACTGAATAAGGAGTGTAAGTTATCTAAGTGAAAAGGCGAAGTTCAGACATATATATGTCCATTCTTGGAGAAAGGAATAATAAGGTTATCCTTTCCATTAACACTCAACCATGGCCTTAGAGAGAGAGAGAGAGAGAGAGAGAGAGAGAGAGAGGGCGGAGGGCAATTTTATGTGGTTACTAAGCAAATGCAACTGATGAACGGCAACATTGCATTCCTATTCACATAAGAAAATGCATTGCTATAATACTGTATGGTGCACGATAAGGTTTGAATAAGTATAGCTACTGGTTTAGTAATTAGTTTGGGAAACGAATTTGATTTTGAAGTACTTACTGCAGTATTCTGTAGCGGATATCGCGAGACGATCTACTAAGCACTGCACAGTTGAGACAGTCACGACTTTTGAAAATGCGACTGCCCATCAAAGACTCTGATATTGTATCATCAGCTGATGTAGATAGATCGTCGGAGTCGCACATGTCATGTGACATGTTACTGCTCTGTGCGCCGCCAGCGTCCATTTTGTAATTCTCTTTACTACTATTATCATCAGTTTCTTGTTGAATACGCTGCTCCAGTCTTACATACTCCCTTTTCAACTCCTGTAGCACCGTTATATGCCTGTTCAATTCATCCGAATTAATTTCACTTTCTAAGCACTTCATAATCAGTCGCCTCTGATTTGAAATCTGCTGAGTGAGATATTTCATCTGGTAGAGCGAATCTGTCTCTAAATCAATTTCCACAGACATTTTCCTCAGCATACTACGAGTTTGAAGATTGATGTTTCTAGGACAATCCGACAGCGGACTTTCAAGATCTTCGATGATTCTGTTACTATTCATAGTAATATTTGGAGAACTAGTTGCCAATGGTTGTGTAGCAGGTAATAAACTTAAATTTAGATTTTGTCTTTTAAAATTCTTCTCGTTTTCATCAGCATTCTTCACAATAACACCCAACGTCTCATTCTGCTGTTTGAGTTCATTTTCCATGTTGCTGATTGAATCCTTGAACGAATTCAAAACATTCACGTCGATTTCAGAGGAATTATTTAGAGAGTCTCTACGGAATTGTGTTTGTTTAATTTCGAGTAAGGTTAGTTCCTCTTTTTTTCTATCGAGATTCGCTTGTAGTTCAACTATACGTTTATGTTCACTTGCTAGATACAACATCTTGGATTCCTGATCAGCAGTGAATTGATCAATTGATTTTTTCAGTTCTTCTTCTCTTTTGTGTAAATTTTGACTTTGGTTTGATTCATCCTCTTGAATAATAGAGCTTTCGTCCAGAATATCTTCACGAGATCTTGTTCTATTACCTGATTCTGATATTACGGAACCAGGTCTCTTCCTAGAGTCGTTTCGATAGCTGGTATTGTTGTTATCAACATCTCGACAGAGATCTGGTGTGGAGCAGCTCATCAGCGATAACCGGGAGAGGTTGAGAGTTGAGTGACTGTTGCCTTCTTTTTTGAGTTTTTCGACTTCGACCGGGTCGTTGTACCTGAAGAGGTTGGTGCGTCCAAGGAGAATGTTGCAGCCTTGGGAGAGCCGGGTGGGTTTGTTGACCTGGGTTCCGTTGACCCAGCAGAGCGCGTCGTGGTGAGGGACGAGGGTGGCTACGCCGTTTTTGAGGGTGATGCTGCAGTGATGTTTTTCTACATCGATGCCGTTGAGGATGATGTCTTGTCGGTCTCCATCGGCGTCACTGCTGCCAACGAGGGTCTCGCCGTCGTTCAGGTGGTAGAGGGTGACTCCGGTGCTGAGCAGGTCGTCGTCGATGCCGATGAGATGCGGCATGTCGGAGTCGAGCACGATGCCCGCCCCCGCCCCTGCTTTACGCAGTCCCAGCGCCTTCTGCTCCTGTAGGATTTTCTGCGTTTCGCGCCACTTCTCGTTCCACTCCTCTCGCAGCACCTTTTCTTGCGCCTCTTTCTCCTGCAGAACGGCCAGCACTTTTGGCTGTACATCTGTCGTCTGAAAACCACAACAAATACTTCGTTAATAAAACTACGAAAATATCAATAAAAAAATATATACTCATAGAACATTCAAAACAAAATTAAATACATGGCTTCTTGAAGCTCTTCCAAATGATGTAGAGGAATGCTTCACTGCGTTGAGATAAGATATTTTTGTCTTTTGTGTGTTTTAATAAATTGAATTGAATTGAAAAGTCTACTTATAATTAAAATTTATTCATTATACAGTAAAGTCTGTCCTAGCAAAGAAGACATTCTGGCAAGATTGGAAAATGACTCCAGCTCGGTCAGTATTGGTTCGAAAATAATAAATTTGTTATCAAATTGTAGAAAAAATTCTGATCACATTTGATTTGAGACCAAATTTATAATTTTTTTGAACCAATATGGACCGACCTGGAGTCATTTTACCATCTTACCAGAATGTCCTCTTTGCTTGGACAGAATGTGGCAGGACTTTGTTCAATATTAATGTAATGACGATCTTATACATGTGATAGAATTCGTACTTGGGTCAAGTCAACTTGATCAAAATGATACGTCAAACTTAAGGTAGGTTTCCATTAGCACAAAAGTATTGAATTCTCTTCTAAGCTTTTGTGGCACTATCTCTTGAAGAACTCCCGAACTGATTTGACTAAGAAATCTGAGAGATGTGACAACGTGAGCTTTCTTTGCTTGTTTGTTTGTTTGTCCGCGGCTCACCAGCTCTCGAAGGGCCTACGCCTACCAGCTGGTTGCCAGTTTCATATTCACTTCACTATACATCCCGTCCAAGCAGAGAAGACACCTCGGTAAGACGGGAAAACGACTCCAGCCCGGTCAATACCGGCCCAAAAACCATGAATTCTCGAACAGAACCCACATTTCCCGAATCGACACCGACCGAGCCGAGCCACCCCCCCCCCCGCCAGAACAGACCATACAGCAAGCGAATAATCATCAACCAGGATTAAGGTAACGTGTGATTAGCACGTTGGTCTTCTCAACCGTAAGCCAGTCTCCACAACCAAGTGGCGGCGCAGATTACCTCTGAATAACATGCAGTTAATCAGTTAGAGCGTGATGCAACAATTACTATTCCTCCAGAGAAGGGAAACGACTGACTGTCTTTACCAACGACAGCAAATCTCAAACCTTTACTTGCACCCATATCCAATATCCATAAATTATTTGTCTTTGATCTCTAGGAAATGTTGACTTCATCGAATTGCAGTCTTTGAATTTGACCATTGCAGTAATTGTTTAAAAATGTCAATATTATTTCGAAAATGTTCAAAAGAAGGTTTATCATTTATGGTATTGTATGCACAGCAATTGGCTTACACTTACTGGCCAATGGAGATTCTATCAAGTGTATGTGATATATTCTGAATATTGGTTAATAGAGTTTTTGAGCATAGAAGCAGTAAATGGATTACAATTGTAATTTTCCAATGTAAACTGAAATATATATAATATATGTATGGTTGATAGAGTTTTTCAACATATGAAGCAGGAAGAGATTATAATCGATATTTTTTTCCAATGTAATATTATATTATATAATATGTAAGTCTATAATCCAATCATGGAATACAGTTCTAATTGTGAGAGAAGAGGTGTATAGGTAATGATCATTTTATACTCACACATTCGTTCTCTGTCATCATTGATTTCAATTTTGTTATTTCTTCTCTCAATTCTCTGATCAACTTGACGTTCTCATCCTCATTGATTGTAGGCTTATTGATTATGTTCTTGGCTCGATTAGCATAACGCAATGTACTGAGAGTTTCGCTGTAATTGCAGTCAGCTGGTGATACAGCTGTAACATAACACATTAAATAATTCATTATTGGAAAATATAGTCATGGAATATTGAAAAATATAAGTGAGTATAATTATTATAATTGAGAAAAATGATGTGAAGAAGAGAAATCTTAAATAATGCAGAAATGTTTCAAAATAGATTGAATAATTATAACGTAAAATTTTGGACTATATTTAAAAGAAAATCGTGTTGGAAATACGAAGGGCTATGCCTGTTCTTTCTTACCAATGTGTTTTGCCAATAGATTAATAAATAAATAAAATAATATTTCATTCATTATGAATAACTACCACAATATCACCTTCACAACTACTCAACAAATAAAATTTCATCTTTTTATTCTATTTTTTAATAAAAACCCAATTGTGTGGTTCCATTCAATATAAAATTAAAGTGAATTATTTAAGTAACACAAAGCAAATAGATTCAATCACACATGTGAACGGTCGAACTTACCAGCAATCATTATTGTTTTAGAATTTCCTCCAAGACTGTCTTTTAGTAGCCAAGTGAGAACCGAATCCCGATAGGGTATGAAGCCACCCGCCTTTCTACTACCGCCCGCCGACAGTTCGGCCAGGGCTGATATGACAGAGCCAAGTGTAACAAGCGATTTGTTTATATGAGCGCCTTCCTTCAACCGTTGCCCAGTAGCACCTGAAGCATCGGCTCGTTCGCTGGAAACGATCAAATTCAAATAAATTTATTTCCCAAATAATAATACAAAACAGTTTGATAATACTGTACATACAATAAAATATATAAGGAATCGCCCTACCAGACTATTCGTCTATGTGTATGGAGAAATGCAGTTACAGTATTTACTTGCATTATTTAGAGCAATATTTCTTAAAGCAAGGAAACTTGATTTAGTAGTTTGCAGAAATCGTGATAAAAGTGATCAGATCTCACTATTATTTTGCATATGGCTTTCAATAGTGGAAGACCCAAGGGTAGTTACACTTCGTCATATAACCTCATTATCCACAAACGGAGATATGAGTTATAGTTCTTTCAAAAAGATCATTTGAATACATAGTTTTTGATTTCAAAACATTGTTGACTACTAAAACTGAAGGACTTCACAAAATCACTACAACACAGCCGAAAGTATTGAATTTTTACTATAAATTTAGAGTACGGAAATTAACTGATCTCAAATAAGAGTAATCAGGAACCTCGAACGAATTACATATTATTTGATATAAAGTTTAATCACACCAAGACTCGAAAAACATTTCTTCATTCAGCAATAGAATTCTATAATGTTCTTCCAATCACTATTTAAAGCGTAGAAATGTCTAGATTTAAAAGTAAATTAAAGCAGAAAATTTTATTTATGTGATGGCTGAATTTTCCCGATTAAAAATACTATTAAGTCGCTGTTGAATAAAACACATACTTGATGTTTTAATGAAATAGAACACACTGAGAACAGATTAGAAATGTGATCTGTATGGCTACAAAGCCATGGTCCTGTATCAAAATAAACGGTAAAATTGACAACACCAGTGTGTTTTGTTCCATTTTCCAAATTAATTTTGAAAGGGAAAGTAATTTTGAATTTATCACTCGATTATTTTATGAGCAATAATTTGTAGCCTATTGCCTAAACATAATTATTATAATTCTTATTTTTCTGATGGCTATCATTGTGTCTTACAGTCATATTTTCATTTGTTTTATTTAGCTGAACACATCAATTTGAGATAGAATTTGAGTAAGAGTTCGATGAAATTTATCTTCATCCATCCAACTTCTTCAAATACTTGTTCAAATCGTCAAACAGTTTTATTGAATTGAGAGGACTCGTAATTAGCAAGCAATTGAGTCTGTCAATAATTTCAAGTACAGTGATACCAATCACAGTATTGATAAATAAATCATAATTGTTTCATGAATAAAATTTGGAATGAGAAACAGTAGTATGCGACAACAAACTTACAAGTTATCAAGTATAGTCGGTCAAAGTAAAGAAGACATTCTGGCAAGATGGGGAAATGACTCCAGCTCGTTCAATATTGGTTCAAAATGATGAATTTGGTCTCAAATGGTAGGAAACATTCTGATCTATAATTTGAGATCAAATTTATAATTTTTGAACAAATGATGACCGAGCTGGAGCCATTTTATCAACCTGCCAGAATGTCTTCTTGCGTGGACAGACTATACCGTAGGATGAAGTCAGTGTTTATTATTTTATGACATTTATCCATCTTACCAGAATGTCTTTTTTGCTTGGGCAGACTATAGTTAAAGCATTAAAGTTTATATTGGTGATATAAGTTTTTATAATCTATATTATTCCACTATATTTAAAGTTAGAGTGAGAACTTGATTCTACCTGCCAGCCAAATCGACTAAATGCACTTTGGAAACAGTTTCTGTGGGCACATCATTGTAGAGACCCCCTTGGGCCTGTACAAACATCAGTGTGAATATTGCATGACTTCTGCTGCTTACGTCATTCATATTCGTTGAGGCGGTTGTGCGTTGGTTATTGCCTCGTTCCATTAGATCCTTCAATGAAGAAATATTATTGAGTACATAATAATATCATGGACATATAATATTGAAAATATTCATACAATAACAGTTGAATTACATATTATAACAGTCATATAATATTCACAAAAGAGATCGGATAAATATGTATTTGCCAGATAATTTATATAAAACTTATAACTTATAATTTATATTGATAATTTATAAACAGTTATATTACATATTAGAACAGTCATATAATATTCACAAAAGAGATCGGTTAAATATGTATTTGACAGATAATTTAAACTAGATTCATTTGGAAAAGCTGAATTTCTATTTAGCATACTTCCAAACAAATTCAAACATACCGTAATTGAAAGTTTTTTATTCAACTTCAGAATTTAGCATAGGCCTACTGCCAACGGAAATGTGGATGTTTATAGTTATAGTGAGAATTAGTGAAAATAAGTATTAGTGAAAATTGTTAGATACCGAGTGAATTCAAGAGCAAAAACAAGGCATTACCTTCCTCTACTAATTGCTACAAGAGATAATTCTCAGCTTTCTTAAGAAGAATTCGAGAGCAGTAGATTAAAGATGTGGCTTTTATAGTCTAACAATACATAATTATAAGAGATGCCAATACATTTTGGCATGACTATCGATTATTTTATTAATTTTGAATTTTAAAAATTACTGCTGAGATCACCTTAAGATCTTAAAAATACTAGAAAGTTGGAAATTCACATCAAACACTCGTTAAAAAGAGAATAGATACAATAAGAGAAGAGTAGTATACTAGGATTAATTGGATTTTATTGGTTTAATAATACATCATTATAAAATTTATACAAGACAATAGGCCAACTTGAATCTACTGGAGTAAAGAGTAAAAAGAACCTACTAAGAGTATACTCATTCTAGTATTATTAATTCAAGAACAAAATAAAATAACCTTACAATATTAGATTGGTCTTTTGTTTCTCGTTTTTGTACGGCCTTCCAGCTTTTTATTATGAGCTGGGAGTAAAGGTAAAATCGGTTCAACAGGTTGATAATTTCTTGCGAACGGTATTGAACAAAAATTATTTGGATCATTGTGTTTAGGAGCTATTGTTCAGCTATTTATTACTACTCTTATAACAAAGGAAGTGACTCACCAGTCCAACTATCTATTATCCAGGACATAATAACGTTGAAACTATTATGCTGTTTTCAGATATATTATTAAACGTTTTCTTGGAACATTATTGTGAGGATTGTGGATTCAACATGCCAACTAGAGCACAGAAATTTGACAATATTTCACTGTACAGTATTAATTTACAAAACTTTTTACTGTACATAATATTAGTCTTGAAGAGTGTCAAAGACTATTCTTGGTTAGCCTATTGATATTTGGTGTTTAATATTTAGTTATTAAGATACTAAATATAATGGACAAAACATGATACACAAAGATAGACTAAGAGGTAATAATATAGAGAAAGCAGTGAGAGATTATAATAGGAAATCATCTAGGTGTAGCTGACGCCAAAAAGTAAGGCAGATTTGTCTGTCCTCTCTCCTACGTTATGTAACCAACGAACAGCTGATGTAAAGCATCTATTGTATCTTTTGATTTCAAAAACATCATCTAATCATAGCTAAATCACAAATCTGATTGACAGCTGTTGGAGCGCACAAGGAGCAGACGAAACCACCTTTGACGTCAGCTATGAATACTGTAGCAAGGTTAGTACCTATGCAGGGTGAGGGTGATATCGTTCTTCTATCTAGCACATTCCAATCAAATTGGAACATTACTGAGTTCGGAATCCACTATTTAGCATAGGCCTACTACCAAATTAGAATAATCAAAGTAACGGTCTCCACGTAATTCACCTTCTCATCGTATACCTACGTTTCCAAATACCACACTTTCTAATTTTTCTTTGATTAGTTTAGTATATTATACTTATTACATATTATTAAATGAGCTTCGATATTCTTGGTCCATGGTCAGTGTTTATAGGAGGAATGACTTTGAACATCCATCTACAAGAATGGACATTTAAACTTCATAAGTTCTATACGTTTAACTCTATAAGTTTAAACTCCGCCATTTTATATAGATACAGAACAAACTTATATGACAAGTCATTTTACAAGTTTTTATAGCCAGTTAAATCAAGCGAACTGTGATTATTTTATGCAAAATCACTTCTATACCATTCTACCGCTCGTGAGATTTGATGAAAGATTAGATTAGATTCGATTTCTTTATTCATTTAGATAACAATAAAATACTATAATTATAGAAATATTATTCAGACAGTAAGCTTATGTTACTTCCTCGCAATCGTACTTAATGTGTGGTATTTCAAACCACATCTAAATGAACCGGCGAAGTTTCCATTGTTAATGGAAGAATCGGAGATAGATAGATGCCTTTATTTTCCACTAAGTACAACACATAAGTGATGTGGGCGAGGTTTATCATCTGTCATAATATGATAAGAGTGGGACTATTTTCATTTCGACTGCTGGCAGCATTAAACGCTGCCATTTAGAAGGGATGTCAACTGTGTGCGACCAGACTATATAAATTTCTAGTTAAAACTAGAATGGAGTAAAAAATGATAAATACCTGAATATGGCAATACTCAGAAACCAGATGCCTTGACAAGTCCATAACACAGGGACCTTTAGTTGGATGTTGACGAACTTTCAAATTATGACCAGAGTCTTTTCGGAGCAAATCTTTCACTTTTTCGTTGTAAATTTCAAGGTAGCTGACTTCAATACGATAGTTTGCCCCTAGAGCCATTCTCTTGAAGAGCGCCTCACATATTCTGGGTATTAGGCCTTGGTTGTTTTTCGAGCCCATCATGGTATAGGTTTTGCCACTGCCCGTTTGTCCGTACGCGAATACACACGCATTGTACCCTTCAAACGCTGCATCAACAACGTCTGTACCGAGATCATTGAAAACCTGTCAAAAATAATCAAAATATAAAAATTATAAAATTAAAATATATAAATTAAGCTTATACCTCGAATATAGAGATATTCAAAATATACCTATCAAGAAATTATAATTTCATAATCATTTGAATGACATTCGTTCAAATATTCATTATTGTCACCCTGCTTTCAAGTTGGAAAAGTTCCTTCATTCAAATCATTTTTGTAATGTTCAAATACTGTAATGAAAATAGTGTGACTTCATAATAGTGGATTTGGACATAACTTTCATTTCTAATATTTTACTCAGAATAAGGAAAAAATGCGTTTTGTACATGGGACTGTGTTTTCACCACCTTTAAGTATTAAGTATGTGGGTTACATAGAAGATTGGGGTTGTCCACAAAACTTTACAAGTTCATTTATCTATCTATCTATCTATCAATATATTATTGTAATATCTTGAATAAATAATTATTATGAACAATTTATTGCAATATTAAGTTTATATTTTTATTTATCACAATTGTTGAACAAAAATGAATCACAATAAGCAAAGTATATCAAGATCAATAAATAATCATGCAACATGTTTTGCATTGGTTATGTTATGTAATTAGATATTTTTCAAGGCGTGGTCACTTTTAATTTAATTTGAATAAAAAAATTATCGAATCTGAGACATTAAATTTATCAATTAATAATATTAAACAAGATGTTTCTACAAAGACATAAAGTTATATCATTCTGAAGTATACATCATTCCATGAGTTCATCAAATTTTTCAAGAATCTTCTCAACGCTGTTTAGGATGGGAGTTTGAACAAGTCGATGAACTAATAAAATAAAAGTCATAGTTCAATCAAAATGAACAAATCATTAATTCAAAAAGTATTGTCTTCATGTAATCAGGTCAGCAACAGCCGAATTGAATAATCAATGATGAATCAAAAATTATCAAATTATTCGTTCATCATATTTTAGTTATTTCAAAATTCATATCAAGACCAAAAAATGAGTAATTAAATGATGTAATATTTTCAATTCAAATATTCTACATGGACAGTATATACTCAATGACATTGATTTCTAGGTTCAAAAAACATCTTCGAAACATATAATTTCCACTAGAGTAGCCTATTAATTATAATAGAGCTACTATTGTATACAATTAGGAATTAACCTCCAAGCAATTTTAGTAGTATTTCGATTACGGTACTTTGCTGTTACAAGAATACAAGTTTCTCTGGAGAGTGTTCTATGAACTAATAAAATAAAAGTCATAACTTAGTTCAATGAAAATGAACAAATCAATAATTCAATAAGTATTGTATAGAGCAAGGTATTCTCAAACTACCACTTGTCCATCCGCGGCGTTTATATTATAATTATATGGTCAACGGAATCTTGGAAACATCTTGCTCTATAGCTTTATAATTTTTAATAAAAGTCTTGGAAATTTTTCCCTAAACATTCTACCATGAATCGGTTTTTATACAAGGTAAAGTTGTATAGAATCAAAACTTTTCAATCTGCTATCAATTATAATTACGAGTTAAGCCTAATCAAATTTATAGAGACACTATATATGTATATAGTTGAATTAGAGAGAATTGGTTGAATCGATTCACTTCTTGCTTTGGTATGTATGATAAAACGAGTAAAGCCAAAGCAATTAGTATTTCTCTTACATTTAATATTTCTTGCCACCACACAACTGCCAAACAAAAATGAGTGCATGCTTATTATTGAGTTTTTCACCTTCAAAGTCAAAATGTGTGTACCATTTATAATTTAAGTTTATAATTATATAATTTAAGTTTCAAGTGCAAACATAAACTTTAGTTTTAATATCAACTAATCAATATTGGGAAGAAAGTACGTTTTGGACTTTGTCTGTGTTTCAATCTAATTGTAGTCTTATTGTGGAAAAATGAAATATTAAATTATGTTTTTCACACAATTCATGCCCATTCACTTCTGCTTTTATAGTCGAAATAGTAATGAATCACTTTATAAGTAATTATCTACAAAGCTTTGAATTTAATCAAGTAGGTACCTATTACTTTTACATTTATCAGGAATAAAGTACTGATGCTTGAATAAATCATGTTTGGTTTCTTGCTCTGAAGCCTATATTCTGAATTCGTAATTTTGATAACTATGAGGATTGTCATGAGGGGGTGGTGAAATAATATACAGTGAAGTGATTTCAGTGCGCCTACCTCCATCTGATAATAATGTTATTCTGACTGACAATGAAGACGACTCACTGTCAATGAAAAGCCTGGCTCTGTTGGTAACTGTAAATGTTATCCATCTCAACTTCCGGCTTAATAGTTGATACGGACAGTATGCTCGTACAGTACGGTACACTAGTACACAGTATAAATATAGTATATAGTACACACTATATGCATACTATATAAAGTAAAATTTGCTATTGAAATTTTATACACACTTTTTTAAATTTATAAATTGTATACACACTATAAATAGACCTAAATATAACATAAATAAACTTTCAGTTCCATTCCCAGAGCAAAACTACTCGAGAGTTTCAAATTTGGAAAGATTTTAGACTGATAATAATCGACTCATTAAATAATAGCCTACAAATATTATATTTTTGAACAATTAATTATTCAATCTCAAGTAAAATTGAGAATTCGTTCTGCTGTATAGTTGATCTCTAAGTTTGATACTTTTATGATTGATTTCATGAAAAAAACATCAGACCCTTACCTCTTCTTGTGAAATATAATGGGGGTCATTATGATCGAACGACCAATAGGAATGATCAAAAGTGAAAAACTTGTGCTGGTCTGCCTGCCTTTCTGTGCCCTGAAAAATGAAAAAAATCAATCAGAATGTTATAAAGGAGAACGGTATTATAAAATAAAATTTTGAAAAAATTCAATCAGAATGTTATAAAGAGGAACAGTATTATAAAATAAACTATTAAGAAAGTTCAATCAGAATGTTATAAAGAGAAACGGTAAGTTATTATGAAATAAAGTATTGAAATTGTGAATTCAATTTTGAAAATGAGCTAAGTTCTTCTTACACTAAGCCTTCAATCATTATGTAATAATGAGTGTTTTTCTTCTATAGTACAATAAAATCTAAGATGTAATTCATATTAAAATTGAATCTTATATAAATTAGAAATTTGTTCGACTTTTTTGACGTCATGAATCGTGCAACATACAACATACATGATACAGTATTTCGTTTCAAGCACGAGCAATTGAACATATATCGCTAAAACTGGTAGCATAATATCGAATTTCGATTGTAATCAATAGTTAATCAACATTGTAGACGTTCTGCTTGATGCTATCGTAGTTCAAGCTTACAGAATCACAATAACCTACTCCAAACTACAATGTAACCAAATATTAAGTTTCAGATAAAGCTACTTTGTTCATTATAGATGAGTGTAATACTATTCCAATTAGAATTGAGTCTATAAACAACAAAGAGTTGCAGCTACTAACGAGATTAGAAGAATTTAATTAAATTTCATTAATGACAAAATACTAGTTTACTATCAAATCAAACTGTATTGAGATTAAAAAAATAAATATTACAAAAACAACAATTACAATTAAAACGTTCAACTAACATAAAAACCCCAGTTACCGGGAAGGAAAACTCCTGTGCGCAGATATTAATAGTTAAGTAATAATTAATTTTTAGTGGATGAATATTACTTCTTCTTTTTCTTGACCCATTTCTGCCTTTACAGCGTAGCGGTTACTATTGAAGAATGAATATTACTATTTGAAAAAAATCCAAATATAGTATTCAAATAAGTTAAAATGAATTACTGTTTTTTTAATTTTAATTAATAATCACAGAACCCTTTCCAATTATTTTTCATTAATGCATTTCATGTTTCGACTATTTATAGTCATTTTCAAATGCGAATGAACAAATTAATTCTACAATAAGTAAGCCTACTATAAATAGTCGAAACATGTAATGTATGATAAAAAATAATTGAAAAGGGTACTGTGATTATTAATTAAAATAAACAAAACAATAATAAAAGTAGCCCTAAAATAAAGGAAACACTGAAATGGATTAATATTATGTAAAAAATTTACTAAAAGAACCTTTGGCTTTAGAACTGTAAGAGCATGATTGTAATGATGTTATTAGATGCATGAACCGCTTAACCGGCTTCTTGATCAATAAGTACAGGAGTTTCAAAATGCACTAAGTAAAAATGCTAGCTTTCTTAACTTACATGCTTTTTCTACTAGATAAAAAACCAAATTAGTATTCTATTACAAAGTAACCAGAAACTTATTGAAAAAATTCAAATATTTCATGACTTATATGTAGAATGCATAACAAATGGAGTGTTTGATTTCAGAATATTTTAAAAGTAAAACCATTTCAAGCACTCAAGTTCTATTTCTGAATAAATACTATTATGTATTACAATTGAAACAATACAAAACCCAAACTGAAATAACGTTTATACAATTTGTTAAAACATATGAAAATAATCAAGGAAGCCCTAACTGAGCTCTAAAAATTTGATCAATAAACTCTTTGTTTTAAGAGTAAGAATATTTATAAATTATAATATTAAGAATCAACTAAACATTTTTTTTTAATCCACAACAAGAAAAATCCAGATTATTTTTGTAAGCCTGCAGATTAAATGATTAAACAGATTAAATGATCATAGATGAAGTCAACCCTATTCATAAGATATGAAGATTTTCAAGATAAACTTCTTCTGTAAACTTTCTCCTGCTATAAATGGAATAATAATGTCTTAGATTGTTAGATTGGATCCATACACAACAGATATGTTTATGAAACTGAATAGGTTTGGAATCAAAATCAAAATTGTTTCGATTCCTCAATAATATAATACATGTAACAAAATAATTATAAATAGAGTAATACAGGAAAACAACCACAATTGCGAAGGAAATTTATTCCATCCGAATGAAATTTATTAATTAAACAATCAACTCATTTTACGCCAAAAACAAGAAATAAATATCAATATCATAAATTAAATCAACATTGATTTGAAAGAGGAATTTATAGTTCACTCAACCTGAGAATAAATTACGTACAATACACTGAATTGACTTTGAACCTGTCCTATTAGCTTGCACGATCTATACCTACAATGTACAAATGGAATCCCAATGTTTAATGAGATGCTATAAATGACGTCATAATGTTATAATACTGTATTGAACTTAACGACTTGGCCTGTTATATCAACCGTGATAGAATATTTAATTACTACAAACGAACAATAAAATATATTAATTAATTTGAATAAATGAATATAATGAGTTGTTATCAACAAAAAAGAAAAAAGGGCTGGTGATTGAATCAGATAGAATGTTGGGTTTCTGAATTAATCAATAAAATAGATAAATTTGAATAAATGAATTACAAAATAACAATAAAATATAATAATTCATTAAAATGAATGAGTAGAATGAATTGGTATCAACAAAAAATAAAAATAAAAGAGAGCTGGAAATTGAATGAACTAGAATGTTGGGTTTCTAAATTAATCAATAAAATAGATAAATTCATTTGAATAAATGAGAAGAACGAATGGATGGAAAAAATAAGATGAGAAGAGCTAGGGATTTAATCAGCTAAAATGTTGGGTTTTTAAGTTTAACAGCGACTCAAGTTTAATGGCTGGAAGAGGGACAAGGCTGACAAGTCATGGTCATAGTCTCATAAACATCTCACACTATTCTAGCCAGCAGCCAATCATGTCTCAAATTCTTCTAAAATATTTTGGTCGAGCAACTTATTATTTATTCAAGAATCTAGTGAAACCTTACAACTATTAGCAAACTTCCTGCGTCATTCTGGTTATACTGAAACTTACTATTCAAACTTACAGTAAAAATATATTATTCAACATAGATTACCGATTACATTTTTCATGTAACAAGTATAGTCTGTCCAAGCAAAGAAGACCCTCTGGCAAGATGGCAAGATAACACAAGCTCGGTCAATATTGGTTCAAAAATTATAAATTTGGTCTTAAATTGTAGTAAACAATTTGATTTACTATACTTTTTGATCTACCAGAGATTGATAATGGTGTAACAACCGAAACGAGTAATTCAATTTTTTTTTTAATAAATCAGTCGTTTGACAACATCTTGTCTTTTCATTTAATATGAATAAGATAACTAACACAATATCACCTTCACAACTACTCAAAAAGTCCTATTTTAAATTTTTGTTCTTAACTTATTGTTTTTTATTCTCAATGAAATATATTTCCACTAGGAATACAGAACACTTACGGTTGAGGACGTGTTTCGAACAATAATTATCATTCTCGCTGCCTTGAATTATTGCAAGGTCAATCAATCAATTTATTTCCAAAAATTACCCAAATTATACAATAAATTATTAAAACAGAGATCAGAATGAATAATATAGAAAATATATAATATCGTACACATGAATTGTATTCAGGACTGGAATCTCACAAAGACCTTGAAATCTGAGCATGAGATCTATATGTTATGAAAAAGTTTGGGTGTAGTGGGAGTAGGGTACTGTAATGCAAGTAAAAATATATTAATTTTAAGATGATTTTTTATATTACAGTTCAAGGAGCATGGAAACCTCAACAATAACAAATTTTCAATTTCAAACACTGAATATGTTGAATCAAGAGTTTTTCTTGGTGCACTGAACGTTGAATTGATAATGATGAGATCATAATTACTGCAATCTATGATTTGACAATAATGTTGCATTATTTATTAGATGCAAGTCAAAATAACACAAAGAAACGTAACTACATTGAATGGATTATGGATTTGAACAGGTGTTTTCATTGCAATCTGCTTTGCGAAATCTATTGTTTTGTAATGAGACTATTGCACATTGTTGAGCAGGATGTTTGAGAATGAATTTTCAAATGAGTTTAGATTCGAATCTTGAAGATCAATGACCAGCCGAAAATGTAATAAAAGATATTCAAATAAGAATGAAATTTTCATGTAAGTTACACTTTGAGTAAAAATCTATTCCAAATCTGTGAATCTGTAACTTTTTTGCTCTATTAATTGATGAATTAATCATGAGATTAAGTCACGAACACACGAGACTGCTCTTTTATGGGTGACCAATAATCAAGCAAATACAAATTGGCGAGGTGAATAGCCTACTAGCTGTAATGGTCTTTCCACCAATAGAACCCATACGAATATTTTCTTATAATAATATCAGGTTAAAAAATATTCATCTCCACAAATAAAAATATTATTGAAAATTGAAGACATTTTAATACTGTAACGTTATCACGGAATCAATTGATTTCTTGATTTAAATCTTC
Source organism: Sogatella furcifera (assembly GCA_017141385.1). Classification (NCBI taxonomy): domain Eukaryota; kingdom Metazoa; phylum Arthropoda; class Insecta; order Hemiptera; family Delphacidae; genus Sogatella; species Sogatella furcifera. The sequence goes on from CM029550.1 coordinate 44,757,050, forward strand.
AGTATAAACTAGAAAAAAATTCTCTATGAAGATTAGCGGTACCGGTACAACACAATAGGACTACACTACAATAGGTAATGCATTCGTTCATGTACATTCGAACCAACTAGTAAAATATGAAAGACCTTGTACTCTTGTACATCAAAAACGATCAACGAGAAGCAAAGTTGCTGTTTGAAAATGATTTGCATTGCAAAATAAGTATTGTAATCTACAATAGTCTTTCATCTCCAACAGATTAGTTTGGTAAATTAGTACATTATTCTTCACTAGAAAAATATCTAACACATGAATAGAACTACCATTTTTGAGAGTAGTAACCAGCAGTATAGTCTGCCCAAGCAAAGAAGACCCTCTGGCAAGATGAGAGAATGACTCCAGCTCAGTCAATATTGGTTCGAAAATTATTGATTTGGTCTCATTCTGATCTACAATTTGAGGCCAAATCAATATTTTTTAACCAATATTGACCGAGCTGGAGTCATTTTCTCATCTTGCCAGAGGGTCTTCTTTGCTTGGACAGACTATATTTATGAGTACGCTCCAAGTACAGTATCAGCATTTAGTTCAAGAACATTAGTGCATTCAACGACCACTTATAGTAACAAAATAATTTATTGCTATATAAATGTTATTGCCCATAACTTTCACCATCCTTATTCCTATAAAATGATAGGCTGCCTCTAAGACTTCTGTTCTTACTTCTCTATTTGAACACAATCAGCAGCTTTTGGTTGATTAGAAATAAATAAATTTGATGATTCTTCTAGAGAAATTAGCACATTGTCGCATGTTCAAGGGTACCATATTATTGAAACTTCAAATCCGTACAAATGTCTTCGGAGGCAAATATTCCAACAAAAACAGATGATCTCTGTTTAGTATTATTGTAGCATTGCAGGGCATTTAATTTCATGAACATGTCTTTCAACATCCAATTTTTGAACGACTCTTGATTTATTTTGCAGATTCTTATAGGAAAAGCATGGTCTGTTGAAAAGTGAGCCATTCTCAAGTTTTGATAGTGAACTCATAAAATTGGGAGTGATGAGATGGGATTACTTCAAAAGAACATACAAGTCTTCTCTTATCCAATACTTATTTTCTCTTAGGCCTACTGTAATCGTTAAAACTTTGAATAATTACAATCAAAGTACCCTTTTTTTGAAAAAAACAGAACTTTTTTTTTAAAAGGGTGCTTTGTAATTATTTCAAGTTTCAAGTCCTGTCTTGTAAACTATTAAACTAACTAACAATTCATTTTTAAGATAAATGAAGATAACTAAGGATCTATTTTGTTTCAACATGTCTAAAGGCATAAAGGTATACTGAACAGTTGGGAAAATAGGAAAACATCCTAAACCTGAACTCTTCATGTAACTTGGATTGTAACCAGAACACTTTTCCAATAAAATAGAGGTACATTTATGTATATAATTTTTTTATAATATATTAATATAATTTTTAATTTATTATTTTTTATAATATATATATTTTTATCATTTTTCCAATAAAATTGAGGTACACGGTATATAGCCTTATAACGAATGTAGTTCGGTTTGAGCATTATCTGAGTATACTCATACTGAAATTGATGATACATGTATTGTTATTAGAATAAAGAGAAAGTCGGGCCAGAATGCATGCGAACCTTGATTATTTACGTAGATTACTTCAGCGCGAAGCATTACCAGTCATAAAATAATAAATACTGACTTCATCTTACGGTATAGTCTATCCACACAAGAAGACATTCTGGCAGGATGAAAAAATGACTCCAGCTTGGTCAATATTAGTTCAAAAATTATTTATTTGGTCTCGAATCGTAAATCAGAATGTTTCCTACAACTTGAGACTAAATTTATGATTTTTAAAGTGATATTGACCGAACTGGAGTAATTTTCCCATCTTGCCAGAATGTCTTCTTTGCATGGACAGACTATACTACTCGGTACACTTGCAAGGCCTACTTAACAGCCAACTGCATCCGATTCTAGAGTTAGCGGATGACTAGCCTTCCAAGTTCCACTTTCTCTGTATTCATATTTTGGATTAATAAGATAGGACGAAAGCTAGCTAACACAAACAAGAACAATGGAAAATACAAATAAAGGTACGGTACAGTAATATTCTAAGTATTTAAGATTTCCAGTCATCATTCTACTAGAACTAGACTACTGGGATATTCGCTTCATAATTCTTCAAAGTTTTCAGTAGGCCTTCACTGGGTTTCTCAATCTATCAAGTTATTGGAACAATGATATCTATATTGATAATATTGCATCGAAGTTGAAAATTAATACATAAAAAATTAAGCCATAATTATTAATAAAAATCCATAAAATTAATAAAAGAACAATGTTTAAAAGTCTATAAGATAATTGGCATACCTCCTATTAATAATTTCATATAAATACTAAATTTATACAATTATTAATATGAATAATAGTTTACAAAAATTGATGGATCAGGGAAACATCTTAACTAGATGTAAGTCCATTAGTTATGAGGACCGAACTTATGAGTAGCCTAGTTCTTAACAATATTATTATTTTATCAAGAATTATTGAGGAAGTATGTTGAGCATATTCTACAGATCTTATAAAATGTTGAAATGTTATTCAACTTGAACAGGACGATCTATAATTTTATTTCATTTTATAATATGTAACATATTATTGAATACTGTGATTTCACATTTTTCAAGTTTTAATTTTTTTCTAGTCTTATTCTTTAGTTGAAAATTTGTTATAAATAAATATATGAAGTGCGTGGGATGATTAAAAAAAGTCAAGACTGAAAGACGGCTGTCTTGATTCTGAACTCACAAAGGAATAATACAATCACAAAGAAATCAAAATTCCTCACAAATAATTCTATAAATAGTTTGTAACAAACTATTACAACAAAGAAATCGGAGTTTTGAGCAAATAATTCTAGAAATATTTTGCAGCAAGCTTCACAACAAAGAAATCAGAACTTTTCACAAATAATCTAGAAATAGTTTGCAGCATCAAAGCATGCCTTTCTTATCCCTGAATGAGTTGCCTTGACTGACGATGACGTTCTGCAAAAGGCTGCTGATACGGAAACAGTCTCTCATTGCCGTGACTAATACTTCATAGCGCAAGATCATGCACAATCATTACGAAATGGTGAAGGGTTCACACTGAAAGTAACGGTAAGTTGGTTTGATTGGGTTGTATTGTATTGAATTTTTGCTTGTCACATCTGCTTGATCGATTATATTGTTCACTTGTTGAGTAGTTATGAAGGTGATATTGTTATAATTAGATAAATAGATAAAGAGTTTATTGTTCACTTCAATCAATACAAATTCAGTAAAAATCAAAAACAAAGATCATTAACTTACAATCAATACAATAAATAATAAAAACTAAAATCCAAATTGCATGGCTTACGCCGTCAGCCAGAGTTGGATGTTATGAATAATAAATTTAAATATAAATGAAAATAAAAACTATTCGTAAATTTGCAATTATGGACCCTGCTTCCTGCATCATACATGATAAGGTGATAAATTATCAACTTAAATAATCCTTCGCATGAATCATAACATAGCTTCCTGTAATAGAAGGCCCTGCCCTAATAATATGGCAACGTCGCATCGTAGACACAGTCTTTTCATATAAACGCATTAAGTACAGATACAAATCATGAATGTTGACTTGGCTTCATGAAACTTGGAACATGAACGTTCATGAAACGTTATTGAATTCCTTTTGTGTTTTTTGTAATAGGTTGTGATAGATATTAGCGAGAAAGATTAAGAATAATAATTATAATAATCTTTATTTCTGTAGAAAAAACAAATAAAACAATCGATCAATCATATACATCAAACTTGTGTAGATAAGAAAACAAATATAAAAATAAAGTTATAGAATAGACAGTTATTTATTAGAATAGCTTATGATCAAAGTGAGTCAAATATGAGAACGCACACAAGAAACGCATCTATTAGAACAGCTGATTGGAAAATGATTTCAATGCTTTTAAATGGACCCAATTTCCTACTCTACACAGTTGTCAATTTTTAGGCTATATCCTTCTATTAAAGGAAGCTATGATCATAATCATCTGTTCATCGCCATAATATCTTCTGTCAAAATTGGTTCTTTTGGTAATTGTATTCTCTTACTAATAGATAACGAAACTTTAGCGCCTCATTTACATATCCAACCAGCTTTTTCCAGTCTTTACCATTCAGGTATTGAGCACTGCTACCTCACCCATTACCCAACAACTTAACCATTTAACTCATCCAGGATTTTAGTGATAGATATCCATATTAAATGAAAAGACAAGATGTTGTCTTCAAAATCAGTGGTTGACAATATCTTGTCTCTTCATTAAATTATTATATTGTATATGAAAAAGTGTAAAACTTCCTCTTCACAAATCCTTACTGGGGATAAGTCCTGGTTATGATCAACTAATCTTGGTAGATAAGTCTTCTTTGAAATTCTCCATACTTTGATTTTTCCCAATTACTGCAGATCAGTAACCAGGATATCATGTTTACAAATCAAATTGATAACCAAGATTACACCCGTATGCAGCGGTGAACCTACACCATCAATGGTCCAAACGCAACTTCAACAAACAACCATTGATTAAACTTGGTTTCAATGAAAAATAATCAATTTAAACCATGTTGATCAGTCATCTAATTGACAACATCAGCTGTTGGGGCGCACAAGGAGCAGACTTGGGGTCAGCTATACATACAACGCGATATGAGAATCCTCGTAGCGAGTCAAGTGGAAGTTACAGGTTTGTAAAAAGAAAATGATCTTGCTGGAATTTAAATTTATGACGATGTCGGATCTGGATAACATCTTAGCTTATAAGGATTCTTAGTAACTTATCATGTTACTACTTTGCATCACACACATAAAATGCGATACATTATTTTGGTATCGGTGTTTTTTCAAGGAAATCTTCATTAGAGAGTTAGCTTGGAACCAAAGTTTTATTCTCAATAAAATTTTTATAAGATTTCGACGATTTCTACGTTTTACCAGTGACTTTGAAAGAAATAGAAAATTCAACATTTTTAGAGCCTAGTACGGTATAGAAGTAGTGTTTTTGTTTAATCCATAATCCTCATGAGTTTATAGAAAAAGTGTAGCTTAATGATAAATCAATTAAATGCCTATTTAACTAGAACATTTTCCCATTAAAATTGGTAATTTTATTCCATTGCCTGCCTAATAACAAAAATTTATAACTAAGCTCCAAACTAAATTTCTAAGCTCCAAACGTACTGTATCCGTTGATGAATTCAATTATAAATTCGAAAACTTCATGAAATGAGAATAAATAGTCTATATAAATATTTATATAGTCTGTACAAGCGAAGAAGATATTCTGGCAAGATGGGAGAAGTAGGTACAGTTGGGTAAATATTGGTTCAAAAATGATAGATTTGGTCTGAAATTTTAGATTAGAATGTTTTCTACAATTTAAGACCAAATTTATAATTTTTGAACCAAAATTCACTGAGCCAAAGTCATCTTCCCATCTTGCCCGAACGTCTTCTTTGCTTGGACAGACTATTAATAATAGTTTTGAGAATTATTTGAAGACTGAAAATGTATTTCGGTCCAATCTTAACTTCAAGAGACAAGTTTTTGGAAGGAAAAAAGGAGGATAGAATATTTTACAATCATAGATTTTACTCTTAGAATCTTTAAAACAAATATATTTTTTTCAAATAACGTCCTCAATGTTCATCCATAGTTTCCAACCTTACTGTCAAACTCTTACACTTTTTCTAGCTCTCTATCTCTTTCTAACACACGAGTATAGTCTGTCCAAGCAAAGAAGACATTCTGGCAAGATGGGAGAATGACTCCAGCTCGGTCAATATTGGCTCGAAAATTACAAATTTGTTTCAAATTGTAGGAGAAATTCTGATGTACAATTTGAGACCAAATTTATCATTTTTGAACAATATTGACCGAGCTGGAGTCATTCTTCCCATCTTGCCAGAATGTCTTCTTTGCTTGGACAGACTATATTTTTCAAGTTCAATGCCTTCTCACACCAAGTTTTCAGTTCGCTGTTGATAAATAGATCATTGTTCACTTCATAGCTACCGCTGCCGAACATGTCCCTCAACTATCTTCCAAACAAATCATGTTGATAATGAATAGTGCTCTAGGCTATTGATATTGTCCTTCCTAGTTGTATGAAAAGGACAATAAAAAGGACAAGAGCACTGATGAGATTGACGCGGTCGCAAGTAAGATACAATAAACTGTTAATGTAAATGGAATAATACAATAATGATGAAAATGCATTTAATAATGTAAATGAAATATACTCTTAATTAAACAAGTAAGAAAGATCCAACCGGTGTAGCTGACGCCAAAAATAGGCGGTATCGTCTGTCTCTTGTACGGGATGAAAACTACTAACAGCTGATGAGAAGAATCTATTGTCTCTTTTTATTTGAATACATCATCTAGGCATAGCCAAATGACAACTCTAATTGACAACATCAGCTGTTGGAGCGCACAAGGAGCAGACGAAACTACCTAACATTTTAGCATATACCAAACACTAAAAAAGGTCTATCTGTGTTTTGAACAGCAAATAACGTCACAATGACGTGTTATAGCATTTCTGTGAGTTAACACATTATGCATACTGCAAACAATAGAGCACCTGAGCTCGCAGACGTTGAGACGTCATTGTTAAGTGTGTAAAGATAAAATGCAATATCTCAAGCTAACAAACAATACGCTCAATACAACAATAATGGTGATGATTTTGCACACAGAATTATAATGTACAATTATTCAAATTCAATAATTTGACATGCGAGATCTAATGCATTGTGAAGGGTGTTTAAAAAAAATATATGCACCTCAAAGTTTGAGGGAGAATATATCCAACATAGGAAATACTTCCACTTAAAAATTCAATGTACTAGCTCTATTGTACTATTCAAAGTGTTTTACATCACACATATAATTGTATAGTCTTCTAAGCAAAGAAGACATTCTGGTCAAAAGGAAAAATTACTCCAGCTCGTTCAATATTGGTTCAATAATTATAAATTTGATTTCAAATTGTAGGAAAAATTCTAATCTACAACTTGAGACCGAATTCATAATTTTTAAACTAATACTGACAGGGCTGGAGTCATTTTCCCATTTTGTCAGATTGTCTTCTTTGCTTGGACAGACTATACCAGTGATTTCCCAATATTCATTTTTGCCTGTTATATCAATACATCTTATTTTTCTTCTTTCAAATGAATGTTAGATAAAATTATTAAAGTTAACCATCTCAGAATGAGAGTGCATTCATTCCCGACCTAACACAACAGCATTCAACGTAAATAATGTACAATGAATAAATTTCAGAAATGTGTTAACACCTTTAAGGCGTTTAATATACAACCGGGAAATCACCTGAACAAGATCTCCCTCAAACTTTGAGGTGCGTCCTTTTTTAAATCCCCGTTAGTAATTTCGCACGTCTGAAAATCATACAATCAATAACTTATATGATAATTGACAAGGATACAATATAATTTCAACGATAATTAACTTGAACAAAGAACAACAATAGGCTAAACTGAGACCTATAGAATTAATTTCTATTCTTTATCTCTATCTCTATTCTATTAAATATCTCTATTATTTCTATCTCTATTCTCTCGAGTTGAGAGCGCACAATACCGTCGGCTACGCAATAGAACGACGAAATGAATTGGTTGGCAGATTGTGACGTAATCAAGCTAGACTTCGTTCAAGGACAGAAAATGTTGTGATCGCTGATCTATGAAGGGCTTATTTTTGAAATGGTGCATCACTTTGGAGAATGAAACAATCTATATCTATAAAAGCGAAATGGCACTGACTGACTGACTTATTCATTCATTCATTCATTCATCACCAGAACTAAAAATCTACTGAACCGAATGCGTTCAAATTTGGCAGGCATGTTAAATTGGACGTTTAGACGCGCGCTAAGAAAGGATTTTTATAACTTCATAAAGATACGCCAAATATTGAAGTTTTTCTATAGTTTTTCGGCGTTTTCTCAATTTTTTTTCGAGAATCAATCGGTAGGAAATGTTGATGTTTGGTGAGAAGGTTCATATAAGGTCTAGAAGTGTTGTGTTAAAATTTTTTTGAAATCCGTTCAAGAGTAAGCCAGTAATCACTTTTTCAAAATTGTAAATGTATTGCGGGTTGCATATCTTACGCTTTGAAAAGACCAATCCTTTCTGTAAAATCGATGGTTCAGCGAGATTATAGATGAACTAATTTAGAAGATATTGAATCAACTTTCAAACTATGTTCTATATACTTCCCAAGGTTACGCTTAATATAAACGTTCAACTATTTTTCGGAGTTTTTCTCACATTTTTAGAGAACCAATTAGCAGAAAAATTTGAAATTTGGTAAACAGGTCCAGATTAGATCCAAAATTGCTGTGTTCAATAAATTTCGAACCCCTTCTGAACGGAATTTGCAGGCGAGCGAAGCGAGCCTGTTTGTCTTATTTACACTGCCGATATAGTCGGGGGTCCAGCCGGAGAAGGCGAGCCAAGCGAGCCTGTTTGTCTCACTTACACTGCCGATATAGTAGGGGGTCCAGGGGGCGGAGCCCCCTGGCTAGCCGGAGAAGGCGAGCGAAGCGAGCCTGCCGGCTAGTATCAAAATAAATTATGACAAATCTCAAAAAATATCAAACAAATATTTTGAAGGTTTCAAAAGAAGTTAACTGATTGCAGATACCACATTTAATCATAATAGGCTATGCTATACATAGCTGTACATGAGTATTATAGGCCATACATAGGTGAGTGGGCTATATAGTATGTCGCCTATAGCCTCACCTATACATAGGTGAGTGTAACAAGCTAGTGCCCAGATTAATAAACTAACTAAAAGTTTGGAGAAAAAAATGAAAGGTTTAATACTTGATAGTCAGATTTCTGTCGTTTGATTGAAAATCACATGACATACAACTGAAGATGTTAACTGATGAATACTAATTAAGATGTCATTAAATGAGTGAGATCTTGCACCATTATCATTTCAGTAACAAAGCATTATATGACCCATGTTTACTGGAACTTTCTTCTTATTTTGATGTGAGGAAACCTCTGACAAAGTTTCACGGTCTAATTTAGAGACACCCTGTGTAAAAGATAATCCAACTAACCATCAAAGTATTTATCTATTTATTTGATTGAAAGAATACAATACAACGAACGAGAAGGTATGTATACCGACTTATAGCAAAGATGAAAACAAAATTTGAAATAATAAAATCGAATGAATTGTAAAAAAAAAGTTTGTTTCAATATATTAGCAGTCAGAAAATTGGACAAAAGTTGATAATGAACTGTTAAATAATTGTAACTTAGGAAAATTGGGAACTTAGAAAATTGGACAGAAATTGATGAGCTGTTGAATAAGTCTAACTTATATTAAAGAGACATGCCAATTAAAGTATATTTTTTGTGATAAACGAGCCCAGTTGCACACACCATGGTTTTTTCCCTATAAATTCTAATAGATTGAACGAAGCATGGCAAACATATGATGTGCGCAGCGTCAAACAAAATCTTGGACTTAAGTTAATGAATGAATCGAAGTGTCCGTTAATTTATACCAGCACTTTGAGGAGGATGATAAGAGTTCCGCTACATTATTTGTATGCGTAATGTGAATGACCTAAACAATACAAGAGGTCAGCGCCATCAACATATTCCATCGTACACCAATGTTTCCGTTGAAAAAAAACAACAGATGGTATCCAGACGCCATTCAAGGTAAAAATGCTCAAAGACTTCCATTTGAATGGAAATAAATCATGGAGCGTATGAAATTGAATATTTCTCAGTGTCATACGATTGAAGTGAAATGTAAGGCCACTGAAAACTAAAAAAGGAAGAGGACCTGCTTTCTCTTTTATGGCCATCCGAATTTAAAAAGTCGGCAAACAGCCAAAAAAGTAGAGGCACAGCGTGAAATTTCTAGTTTGATGTTAACATAAATCTTCAACACTGAATCTGACTTTTATTTTCTTTCTAATTAGTATGATCTTGTTGGATGATTACTGATATTTTCTATATTATCAACACTTCAATTCTCTTTCATTGATGAATTTGCTTAACCAGCCAATCACTTTTTTCCAGTCAATTCATAAGAGAGAAAAGTTCCTCATAAGTATAGTCTGTTCAAACAAAGAAGACCCTCTAGCAAGATGGGAAAATGACTCCAGCTCGTTCAAGAATTATAAATGTGGTCTTCAAAGTAGATCAAATTGTTTCCTACAATTTGAGATCAGATTCATAATTTTTGAACCAATATTGACCGAGCAAGAGTCATTTTCCCATCTTGCCAGAGGTTCTTCTTTGCTTGGACAGACTATACCTATATTCTAATAACATAATTTGATAGATAAGATTGGCGGTTTCGTCTGCTCCTTTTGCGTTCCAACAGCTGATGTTGTCAATTGGAGTTGTCATTTAACTATGCCTAGATGATATTTTCGAAATTAATAGATACAATAATTAATGTATGCTTTACATCAACTGATAGCAGATTACATCACGGAAAAGAGACAGACGAAACCGTCCGAATTTTTGGCGTCAGCTATAGAGTTGTACAATTTATGATAGATTATGAGAAGAAATAAAATCTCAATTGGCTAAATCTGAATGAAATAATGAGATAAATGAGTTGAAAAGTCTCATGAACGCGAATTGTTATGAATAGCCTAGCTTCTAAAACTCATTGAAACTACTAATTAAGTAATTATTCTAGCTGATGATTTTTTTATTGACCAATCATCAGAACTAATTGAGTATCTGGCTTGAAAGCTTTATGTCTTTCTAATTCATTATTCATGACAAAACAACGAGTAAAATCAACTAATCCAATACCAATATCCATCCAGGCTAATAAAAGTTTACAATTTTAGCGTTTCATTAATATAATGTCTTCACTTTCAAATTATTGCATCTTATTTATGGGCGCGTTTAACAGTAATATATATATATATATATATATATATATATATATATATATATAGCTTCTAGTAATATATATATATATATATTATAGTAATAATGGATTGAAAGTTAAACCCAATTAGAAAATACAAGGAGCATCCATTTTTTATATTATAAGCAATGAAAAATTGATCTACCTGGAGAATGGTTAGTAAATTTTCAAGTGAATGTTACTTAATGAGAAAATTGGTTGAAATCTAATTGAGACAATTGTGCAGATTAGGAAATCTAATCAATTGATTTAAATCTAAATTATTAGACAAATTGCGGAATAAAAGAGAAAATAACAAATTCCAACAACGTTTTTAAAATGAAAAGTTGATTCAATACCTAGGCTTGTATTTCGGAACATCAGTTTTAAATAGTAGCCTTCTTTCTAGAAATTGAGTTTTATATTAGCTACAAATAAAACTAACAGTGTGTAGAAGAGATTAAAATTTAGAATAGCCTAAGATGTTGATCAAAAATAGCAAATCATAATAGTAAAATATTGATCACCTCCAGAGTAGCCTGTTAAAAACCCGCATTTTCCTCGTTCAATGCCAAAAAAACACATTTTAGATTTTAAAGACACAACTGAATAAAATTAATTAATTTTTTATTGACAATACAAATGCAGCATTTTTAATTCATTGAAATCCATTCTTATTCAACTTTAGATGCTTGGATATAGGATATTCCATGACAATAACCATATTTTCTTTCAAATAGTAACAAGAACTTACAAAATTCTCCACAATCAATCAATGAAAGTTGTTGAAAATTCTGTAAAAATTTATGTATGTTGACTAAGTCACTGACTTCAGCCAACAGTATCAATGATTTGATAAATCTTCTTTATCTCTCCCCTGTTGCTTCACAGCCTCGGGGTAAGTCTTGATTTGATAAATAAATAAATTTAATACATAGAGTATGTATGGGTTTTTGTTTGTCAATGGCGCAACAGCCCTATGAAGGGCCTAGGCCTACCAGCTGGTTGCCAGTTTCATATTCACTCCACTATACAACCCGTCCAAGCAAAGAAGACACCCCGGCAAGACGGGAAAATGACCCCAGCCCGGCCAATACCGGGTATTGTATGGGTATGCATGGAAAATAACAGTCGGTTGCGCATACGCAAAAATGAGCAGATACAGTACGCGTAAGCTGTGAAGATACGTCGTCACAATACACTTTACATTACGACGGCGTCTCTTCTCAGCTTTCACGAACTACAATAATAGAGCACCTGGCTTGTATCCAAGTATTGAGCCTTGCAACTTGCAACAGCGGATATTACTTACAACGAGGAAAGTGTCAGCAAACCTTGTAATATGATATTTTTGAGATGTAAAGACGAATTTGATCACGGAATGTGAAGTCGAATTCAATCTCAATCAAAGCACAGAAATAGATACGTTGAATAAAAAAGTTGATCAGAAACTTATCTTACAGAATCACTGGCCTCACCTTTTGTGATGTGTTGGTGATTCTTGTCTTTTTCCCTTCCATTTTCAGAATGCATTTCGCGTTCATATCAATCTCCCTGCAAATTAAAAAAAATCAATACAGATTTACTGAATAAATCTCATTTTTTAAATTTAATAAATGACTTATTTTGGCAATTTATAAGTAGGTATTATCATCACTTTCTTTAGCAATGCACAAATCCAAGAGTAACGGTAATGTAAACCAAATCATAAATTATTATTAATTATTTATCCTGCAAAAACTTGCAATAGAAATAGTCTGGTCGAGCAAAGAAGACATTCTGGCAAGATGAAAAAATTACTCCAGCTCCATCAATATTGGTTCAAAAATTATAAATTTGTTCTCAAATTGTAGAACACATTCTGCTCTTCAATTTCAAACTGAAGTTTTAATTTTTGAATCAATATTGACCGAGCTGGAGTCATCTTCCCATCTTGATAGAATGTATTTTTTGCTCGACCACACTATAACTGGTAGAATTAGGCTTTAACGACACTTTTTTATATGTAATTCTCACCTTTCAACAACGTAATTACGAGTGCGCATGTGGAAACAAAATTTGAAAAGAGGTATAGAAACACGTTGTGACGTGCCTGTCGCCGCTTAGCCGCTGCCATCAGCAAGTTCACGTGTGAGCAAACTACTGACATTACTTGAGTACACTTACATCCAATGTGATCATATGAGAAGAGAATTTTCTATCATTCTGCCTAGAGACTTGCAGGAAATAAGGGAAATTAAGCAACCAAAAATAATACTAGAATATGTTTAGTAGGACCGTAGAATAATAGAGCTCTAGGAATTCTAGGATTCCCTTTGGTAGGACTATCCGTATACTCCTTTCAGTGGTAGCCTGTATCCTACACAGATTTGACTGCTAGATTTTAAAGTCTGCTATTTATTGAAGTTGTAATTTATTTGGTATTTATTATTATTATTATTGTGATTATCCTTAACTTACAGTCCCAAACACTATGAACTGCTTTCGGATGGGTGACCTGAAAGTAACCAAGGATAGGTAGCTCCCCACTACGAAAGCCATTTCGTAAGCATATTTATTATGATATGTATGAGGTGTTGACCATTGAATTTAAATATATCATTATGTGTAAATTAATTAATCATTGAATATTTGTGATTTTTTCATCAAGACATTTTCAATTCAATGCATAAGTTGAGAAATAATCCCATTAAACAGTTCCCACGCCTATCAATAGTAGTAAGCACGGTAACTTATATGGAAGAAGCAAGCTTTGGTAGCTAGTAGGTAGGGTGTGGATTGTAAAAACTCCGGCAATTTTTGGCACAAATTGAACAAAATAATTGTAGTCCAGTCAATAAAGCCTGTCCACACGGGTATAGAGTGCATGAAATATGCCCCAATTTTTGACCTCGGGGATTTGTTTAGACTAGTTGGGAGGTTAACATACTAAAAGTCCCCGGACCTGGGGGGGTGAGCATAGGGCGGGAGGGGGTTAGAAGGTACAATTTTTCGCATATTACCCGAAAACGGTTGATCGAGTTGTCGAGCATGAGAAGTAGAGTTCAAATAACATATCAATATTGATATTCGACCTATTTTTGGAAGTTTAAGGATCACTTTTCCAAAACTCAATACCTAAGCTTAGTATATCTTATCAATAGAAAAATATCCCAGTCGAATTCAGGCTACAGTAATACACTAATTATTAGGAGGCCTAATTTACATGTAGAAAAAAAGAAAAATACATTTCAACTTACCTACCACTAAGCTGCAGCCCAAACTTAGGTTATCAAATATATAAAAAACTTCAGGCTCATAATATAGAATTATTAAAACCATGAATAGTTTATTATATTAGGCCTACTGATAGGCCTAGGTCTTTAAACGTGATTTATGATAGTTGGTAGAAAAAACTAACCTTTGATTGAATGGACGAACTCGTACAGCTACTTTGACGGATGCCATAATTTCAGTTGAGATTGAGAGCAGTTTCCAGATTATGATAGAATGGTATTCATCTTGATAAACCCTTCCATAACACACAATAACACTGTCGAAGCACCAAAAATCACGAAACACTGACACACTCCATAGCACAATAACAGACAAAATAATGACAATAGATCATTTTAAAGATTCCAAAAGTTTTGAACAAATAAAACTGGGGGGAAGGAACATTAAAAGTTTATTTTATAAACATTATTCTAACGTGAAACACTTGGTGAAGTCACAAATAAAGTGTGAATCACTAGTTAAGTAGTTATCCATGAAGAGAATTATGATATTCGTGATCTGCGTTCAGGTTCGCGACCTAGCAACCCACTAATCAAAATACAGCTGATCGAAACTAACTTGCACTACCAGTGTCGGTAACACTACGAAGTGCAAACATTTTTGGAAAAAAGGTATGATTTTCATCAAGACGATAGAAAAATTCATGATTGTGATTTTTTACGTCTTTAAAATGTATGATTGATTGAAAACTGTATTCTAAGATAGTGAGTGTAGTATTGATATAATTGCAAGGTTGGCAGTAGAGCAATAATAAAACAGCTGTTGAATTGTGAAGGCGACATTTCAGACCTACAGCATTGTGAACCAACGACATTCTGTGACACTTTAAGTCAAAAAAATAGTACACAATGTCGTTGCACGTACCCGACGGATAGTGGCATTTGGTAAGCAATGAAATATTAAAAAAAACACAATTTCGTTGCATAGAGACGACAGACATAACTCAGAGAAATGTGGTATAGTCTGTCCAAGCAAAGAACAAGAAAGTCCCCTCTGGCAAGATGAGAAAATGACTCTAGCTCGGTCAATATTTAGCTAGTTCACAAATTATTGATTTGGTCTAAATTGTAGAAATCTGATCTACAATTTAAGATCAAATCAATATTTTTTGGACCAATATTGAGCGATCTGGAGTCATTTTCTCATCTTGCCAGAAGGTCTTCTTTGCTTGGACAGAATATATAATTATTCATTCGTAAATTTTGTTGGGTAATGGTGTAGGAGCTTTATCAGATTGGGTTGGAAAATGAATTGAAACGTCATTTAGAATTTGTTGCTCTCAGCGACATTTGTCAAACTTTTCCAACTCTAAATACATATATTTTTATCAATATTTTATAAAAATTTATCCTATCCTATTATAAAAATCCATTGTCTGATATCAATATCATATATTATGATGGAAATGAAACTGAATTCGTCCAATTTTGGACAATGGCTAGTGATTCTTCAGAGTATTACGTATGTTACTCAACTGTCATATATGTAGCAACAGAATAATAATTCATCATATATATAGCTAAAGATAACATACACAACTGGAAACACCGAAACCACTGTTTAAACAAGCAGAGTAAATCCAATTTTTTTTTGTATAGCATATAGGTACCTATAGCCTACTGTTAAAATTGGAAATATTTTTCCCAGTCCAGTTACACGTCACTAAGAAATGACAAAGAAAATAACAATAAGGAATATGAGTTCTCAATGGTAGTGCATAAATCTTCCCCCATCACAATAATAATTACTTTTCAATGAATAAAAATATACAAGAATAATTTCATTAGAGATAGAAAACATGTGAATTATGACTTGCTAGAAGCATTCAAAATTCAGAAAAAGCTTCTTGTCTTAGGTAATAACTTGTTGCAGTAGGATGTTTCAAGAATGGTCCTAATGTTTTCAAAAATGTTCCCGCAAAACCACTCTTTTCCCAGCTGGTTCTAGCTGGGTTTCAAGAATTTCAGCCCAACTGTACATGTCAAGATTTGAAAAATGTAATTAATTTTTTATAAACTTTTAATTCAGTTACTCTGGCAAAAAACTACTAACGTTCCATGACTGTATAATCATAGTGTGGACATTTACTGTGTCACTTTTGATTGGTCAGCTCGGTCAATTACCACCATAGTTTTTGCCAACTCTTATAAGATTTATATTAAAAAAAAAGAAGATTTACATTGAAATCATATGTTGCTCTGAGATACTGTAAGTTACTCAATACTCACCTAGAATTACCTCTGTTAGTTATGTTTTCACATTTAAAAGCCTTTATATCAAAATTGAAAGTGAAGAATCTATTTTGAATGTTAGAAAAGTAATTTCTTATGCTAGGCTATTTCTATTACAAAACATCTGAAAAACAAGTGAAATAGACAAATAGTTCATGTTTGCCTGTAACGCACACCATGATTCAAAAACTTGGCAAAAATCTGGTAAAAAAACTTTCAGTACCTACTCCTCCTTGTTTTGGGTGGAGAATGAACCCTAGACCAAATTTGGATAAAAATCATACCATAACTTAGTGCTAATTTTGTACCATATTGCACCACCAGAAAATAATTTCATACCCACCCTTTTCATGTTATAGGGCTGAAGTGATGGAAAATTTAGTCAAGTTGAGGGATTGGTTCATTCTTACCCCAAAACGAGAAGGAGTATAAAAAGTTTTTTTGGTTGCACAGAATAGTGTAGAATTAGCCATAAAGTTATGACATGATTTTTATTAAAACTTGGACAAGTCAGGGGCTAAGTCACAGTGCTGCTAAAGTCTTCAACAGTTAGCTGCACATGTGGCCTAGGTCTAAAAGAAAGAAATAGTAAAAAGTATATGTTTGTATCATAGAATTTATTTCCAATTGGGCCTAATAAGTTATGGTATCCTGAGAATTATTATTGAAAAAACATCAGATCAAACTATGTGTGTGTGGTACAATAAATTTGAGTCCAATGCTTGTAATATTACTGAGTCTATGAGAGTCAAGCCAGTATTTTCTGTTTGAATTGTGACCCCTTTTTGTATAAATATTTGAGTCCTGAAAAATAGAAAAATAAGCAGTGTGTCGGTTCAACTACTTTTCTTTGGAAAGCTCTCTCCCCTCCCTCTAGCAAATACAGCAGCCACAATAGCCAATTTCTCGAAAGTCCACCAATCAATGTCTTTCCTCACCTCCTCCTATACTTTCAAGACAAAGAGGAAAGTTTAGCAAGTTGTGAAGTGCTCTGGGGAACAAGGCAACAACCAACAAGGTCAATCTCAGCTTCAAGAAATCTTTGTTGTTCATAACTTTCGCCCTATCTTGTTCGAAACCATTTGTGAACATTACTCAAGGAAACTTCATGGATACTTACTTGAAACTGAATTACAAAATGGGTGTATGTAAGATGGAGCACAATACAATGAAGAATAAAGAACTGTGTCTATATATGAGGCAAGATGAAAAGGCATTGTTTCATGGAATTATTGATCTCATCTTATTCATTGGGATTTTGGTGAGATTAGGAAAATAAGGAGCACCAACACCAATGGTGGTTATTGATTTGCAAAACGGAGAAAAATTAATTTATTCCATTAGAACTTAATAATTCCACCACATTATGGTAAGTCAAATTCAACAGAGAACAGAGATTACGGCCGCAAAAGGCTATGCCAAGATCATTAGATTGTTATACTTAGTTTAATTATATATATAATAAGAAATATAGGATGCCTTTAACACATTGGAGCACTCAAATATATTTTTAATTTATTGAAATAATGTATGTTTAATGTATTAGTGTATGTAATTGATTATGCTCTACTGGCTGGGCAAACAATCACTAAGCCTCAAGAAAGTATTCATCAATTGAGTGAGTCCATTCTAATACCAATATTAGTCCACACAATATTATATGGCCCTTGGGAAAAGATAACTCTCACAAAACATTACAATTTGTTGATGATTTTCCAAGTACAGCGAATTTCAAATCAATCCAATAAATACTTTGAATGTGATTAATTTACGTTTAATTGTAATTAAAATTCAATTAAGTTAAAACTTTTCCCCAACTTTTACTAGATTGTAGTAGATTGTTGTAGTTTTAAGCTATTAGAGTATAAATGTATTGGTTCATAAATAGTTTGAGTAATATCATCTTCACTAAAGGTGGCTATGATTCTATTCATCGTATATGGGAGATAAGAGGTAAGATGAGAATGTGAAATCATAGTTTTATCTCATTTTATACAACATTAAACTATATTTAGGTCTAACTGGTACTGGCCTCAGTTTAATTTACACAATAAAAGTAACACTGAATCTGGATATTCTATGAATAGACAAGTCCTTAAATTACTAGCTTGATTGAAGAAATAAACTATCTATATCTATATAAGCGAAATGGCACTGACTGACTGATTCATTCACTGACTGATTCATTCATCACCAGAACTAAAAATCCACTGAAGCGAATGCGTTTAAATTTGGCAGGCATGTTCAGTTGGACGTTAAGACGCGCTCTGAGAAAGGATTTTAAAAACTTTTTAAGGATAAGTTACGCCTAATATTTTAGTTTTTCTAGAGTTTTTCGGCGTTTTCCTCATTTTTTCAAGAACCAATCGGTAGAAAATGTTGATATTTGGTGGGCAGGTTCAAATGAGATCTAGAAATTTTGTGTTAAAATATTTTTGCAATCCGTTCAAGATTACGCCAGTAATCAGGTTTTCAAAATTGTCGATGTGTTGCGGGTTGCATATCTTCTGCCTTGATACTGATATACTTTGATACTTGATACCTTTGATACTTGATATGTCCGATATGCTTCCCAAGGTTACTCTTAATATTAGCGTTTTACTATTTTTTTGAATTTTCGGAGTTTTTCTTAGATTTTTCTAGAAAAAATTGGCAGAAAATGTTGCAATTAGGTAAACAGGTCCAGATTAGGTGTAGAAATGCTGTGCTCAATAAATTTCAAACCCCTTCTGAACGGAATTTGCAGGCGAGCGAAGCGAGCCTGTTTGACTCACTTACACTGCCTATACTGTCGGGGGTCCAGGGGGTCTCCACCCCCTGGTTAGGCGGAGAAGGCGAGCGAAGCGAACCTGCCGGCTAGTACTAACATAAGATAGTGAATTATCCACCATTCTCTTGCTAGCATTGTAGCAGCCATAGTGAATCATCCACCCATTTTCTTACTAGCAGCCATTTTCTAAGGCAAAACTCACAAAACATTGTCAACCAATAAGAAAAGAGCAGGTGGGGATTGAAGGTGTGTCCAAGTCAAATCTGAAACATCACCCGACAACTGCTGCTATCTACTGGTCGAATTAGGGAACTTCTTGAACCAATATCATTGGCCAATCAGATCGTAGGCGGAGCTTAGAGAGGCGTGTCCAATGGAAGTCGAAGCAAGTCCCCCTATTACTACTGGCATCTGCTCACTGAATCCCGAACTATTTCAATGTTATTGTCAAGAGAATTGGGAAGGAGAATGAAAATGACTATAATCTTCAACCACTGGCTCTTCAACTTGTCACAGTGATTTAGTTTCCGATTTTGTGTCACAATTTCGTTCTTCTTCTTCTTCTTCTTCTTCTTTTAAGGATTATGCGTTTGCCTGTTCCGACTCACAACTTAGCCTACTGTAACCTACTGGCAAACTCACAACTAGCCTCGGAAATAGGAACGGAATTAAGGATAAAAAAGGATTGCCAAAGAAAAACGATTTGGAATTGCGGATATTTAAAAATTAGCTACCTGGAATGTTAGAGGATTATCAAACAAATTTTTCAAAATTTTAAATTATTTTCATTTCCCTATAGCCTAATTATTTTTCCCCGATTCAGTTAAGTTAGTGGGACAAGGAAAGCAACTCTAAATATTTTAAAAACACTGTCACAAACACTTATAGATGAATACGGTAGCCGTATATATTCATATACAGGGTGTTTCAGGAGGAATGTGCTTCAAAGGAATACTTCTCAGGCTCATTCCTAACACCAAGTAGACAAAAAAGTTCCATGGGACCAACCCCCAAAAACGCTTTGTTACTGAGATAGCAATGACGGAAAATTGAGATTTTTCAAAATATATTAATTTTTCTAATTTTTTAGAGGCTCTAGTGAGGTTCAAAAATGATCAAATCCTATGTAAAATTAGTTGAAAAATTCAATAAAACCAGTTCCAAGTATGTAACTACAACGGTTATTGTGATAATTGGAAAAATATGCTGGAAAACGCCATTTTTTCAACAATAAGGGTTATAACTGGATAAGGAATCCTAAAATTGTATTTTTTATTAATGGAAGTTGAAGAGAGTCGGATTCTCAACAAAAAGTTAGATGGCGGCGATTGTGTAAATCTTACCCAAATCTCAGAAATGGCGATCAAAAATCGCAAAATTGACAAGAGTGATAAATTTGTGTTTAGTAGCGATTTTGCGATTTTTTATCGCTATTTCTGAGATTTGGGTGAGATTTAACAATCACCATTTTTGGTTTAGAATCCGACTCTCTTCAACTTCCATTAATAATAAATACAATTCTATAATTCCTTATCCAGTTATAACCCTTATTGTTGAAAAATGGCGTTTTTTAGCATATTTTTTCAATTATCTCGATAACCGCTAAAGTTACAAACTTGGAACTGGTTTCATTCAATTCCTCAGCTAATTTTGCATAGGAATTGACCATTTTAGAACCTCACTAAAGCCTCTAAATAATTAGAAAAACTAATATATTTTGAAAAATCTCAATTTTCCGTCATTGCTATCTCAGTAACAAAGCGTTTTTGGGGGTTGGTCCCACGGAACTTTTTTGTCTACTTGGGGTAAGGAATCAGCCTGAGAAGTATTGCACATTCCTCCTAAAACACCCTGTATATTCATATATTTATCATCAAATCTGCTCAAAAAGTAGAAACCAGTTAATAAATCAAGTTTCGGAGCTTTTATAATTTACGCTTCAATGTAAACTCATAAAAAATCTTAGACTGGTTGTCTCGCGGGAGGTGTGGAACTCTTGAGTATTCATTCCATTCTGCTATATGGACGTAGGTACTCTGAATCACTCTGAAAGAATTTAGAAATGTCAATGGAGCAAATACCATTACAGTGATAACGTTTTACTTTGAAAATATGAATGGTGCGTTAGAGAATACTGGCGGCTCGTGCCCACGAAACAGGTGACGTGCTGTACAGGAAAAGATACGGGCACTTCACCTGTTTCGTGGGCACGAGCCGCCAATGCTGGATAATGAGAAGATGTTTATTATCAGTGGAAAACTCTGGTTTCTGGATTGTCTTGTTGAGGATTGATTGATGTGGGAGGAAAGCAGGATGAGTACCTAGATCTAGGGCTCGCTTTTCAAAGTTGGAGGAACTCTTGGAAACGATTCAACAACTCAACATTTTCCGCCTCTGTAAAAGAGGTCAGACCTAGCAAATAGAATAAGAGCACTAGCCTACCGATACTGTCATACAGACGTCAATCCAGCAATCAATCTAATAGAAGAAGTTATAATAGACAGCAAATTACATGTACCGGGAATACCTATTTGAATGAATTTTCCCTTTCACGTCGAAATACTAAACGTATTTCGTCAAACTAAACGGTATCACGTCATTATACTAAATTCCTATCTTAATTATTACTAAACTCATTCAAATTCTACTTCAATTATCGTTGATCAGGGCTCTCTAGACCAACTTTTGCTCGACATGGAAGAAACAGAAGTAACTTAGTTTGTTTTGAGAATAAAGATTCTATCAAGGATCTCAGCTCTGAACAGTTGAACTCTGTATTGAACTATGAAATAACTCCTGTATACTGAAACTTATTCTCTTGACTCAATGTAAGCTATTTATTTGTGTTAACCCAATTCGTAAAATTCAATTACCATATTGACTGAATTAGAATAGAATGAAATGCAATATGTTAATTTCCTAAACAAGCCATCTTGAGATTTCACTCTGCTGTATAGTGGAACAGAGGCAAGGTCTGGAATGAGTGGAGTAGGTTTTATTATTACCAGACGGTGGAAAAAGAGCATCCTAAGTTGGGCCCCAATTAATGAAAGAATTAAAAGAAATGGAGAATGGTTTGATGAAGAATGTAGTAGGGCACTACAAAGAAAGAATGAAGCATGGAGAGATATGATTGGTAGGGAAACGCGACTTAAAAGAGAGAGATACAAGGAGCTCAGAAGAACTGCAAGCAAAATATGCAGGAAGAAAAAGAGAGAATGGCAAAAGAAGCGACTAGAAGAAATTGAGATGGCATACCAGCGGAATGATGTAGGAGGATTCTATCAGAGGGTCAATACAATAAAGAAAGGGTATCAGCCCAGGTTAAAGTTATGTAAAGACCAAGAGGGACAAATAATTGGAGAAGAGAATAAGATATTAGAAAGATGGGAGGAATATTTCAAGGAGCAGCTGAGTATAGAGAGAGATAATGAAGAGGTTGCCGAGGAAATAATGACTGCTGAGCCTCTAGTAGAGCCGCCGACCATGCAGGAAGTGCTGGAGGCTATTGACAAGCTGAAGAGTAATAAAGCACCTGGAAGTGATTATATACCTGCTGAGGTACATAAGTTTGGAGGACAAAAACTAAAAAGATTATGTCATGAGCTGATAACTGGAATATGGGTAAGTGAGGAAATGCCAGATGAATGGAAAAGAGGAATAATTTGTCCTATTTTTAAGAAAGGGGACAAACTCATGTGCAATAATTATAGGGGAATAACACTGCTTAACATAGCCTATAAAATCTTCTCCACAATTATTTTCAAACGAGTGACGTTGTATGCAGAGGAAGAACTCAGTGAAGTTCAATGTGGGTTTAGAAACAACAGAGGGACAACGGACCAAATATTTGTTATGAGGCAGACAATGGAGAAGTGCTATGAGTTTAATGTAGACTTGCACATTGTATTTGTTGACTTCCGGCAGGCGTTTGACAGTGTAGACAGGAAGCAGTTACCTACAATACTTAGCAGGTGTGGTTTACCAAGAAAGTTGGTAAAAATGGCCTTACTCACAATGGAAGATGCAAGAGCTTGTGTGAGAATAGATAGCAAGTTGAGTAAAGAATTTAGAGTGAATAGAGGTGTAAGGCAGGGTGATGCTCTCTCGGCAGTTATCTTTAACCTGGCACTTGATGTTATTCTTAAAGCATTGCAGACAAGCGGCAGTATTGTAACTAAGTCCAAGCAAGCATATGCGTATGCAGATGATGTGGTGCTGGTATCAAGAAGCAAAGCTGGTGTAGTTGACATGCTCCAAACTCTAAAAAATGAGGGAAAGAAGTTGGTTCTTGAAATTAATATAGAGAAATCCAAGTATCTCATGATGTCAGCAAACGAGAGAAGAAGACATGTTGGTGATCTGGAATGTGGGGAAGGAGTTTGGCTGCAAAATGTGAGGGAGTTCAAGTACTTGGGTGCGCTCCTCAATAGTGAGAACAAGGTACGAGAGGACGTGGAAAGCAGGATTTTAGCTGCAAACAAGGCATACTTTGTCCACATGAAATTAATGAAGTCAAAGCTCTTATCACGCATGTCAAAGCTGCGGCTATACAAAACACTGATCAGACCAGTGGCCATCTATGGTGCTGAGACGTGGACGCTGACTAGTAGAGAAGAGCAAGCATTGCGTGTTTTTGAGAGAAAAATTGTAAGGCGTATCACGGGTCCAGTCAGAACAGAAGATGGATGGCGCATTAGAAATAATGAAGAGATTGACAATTTCATGGGACCAGAAGATATTGTACGAGTTATTAAGGCACAACGGTTAAGGTGGTTGGGGCATGTACAGAGAATGGAGCACTACAGGTTACCGCATAGTTTGTTAAAAAGTAATATGATTGGTACGCGTAGAAGAGGAAGGCCCAGAAGGAGATGGCTGGAGGATGTGAGGGCCGATTTGCGGGTTTTGGGCGTTCGAGGATGGGAGAATATGGCGGAGAGGAGAGACGATTGGAGGCGAATTGTGCAGGAGGCCAAGGTCCACATCGGACTGTAGCGCCAATGAAAGTGAAGTAAGTAAGTAATGTAGCTTTTTATTCTTTTTTCCTACCTCGCCATTTCCCATTTCATATGGGGTCGGCATTCGCGTCTATTAATCTACTCTACTACAGTGGGCCTAAAGTCTGTCCAAGCAAATAAAACATTCCGGCAAGATGGGAAAATGACTCCAGCTGGGCCAGTTCAAAAATTATGAATTTGGTCTTGAATTGTAGGAAACATTCAGATCTATAATCTGAGACCAAATTTATGATTTTTGAACCAATATTGGCCGAGCTGGAGCCATTTTCTCATCTTGCCAGAATGTCTTCTTTGCTTGAACAGACTATCCCCGCTGAACATCTTCTCCTCTTTCCCCCACCTATTTTCTCGCAAGTCGGCCCCTAATATATTCTGTCTCTCTTATCACTTATCTTCAGCCTTCCACTGGCGGATTGTACCCACGAAACAGGTGAAGAGCCCGTATATTTTACTGTACAGCACTTCACCTGTTTCGTGGGCACGAGCCGCCAGTGCAGTCTTCTCTCACCATCCAAAACCATTCATTCTTCTTTTGCGACCTCACGTCATCCATCCATTGATCCACGTCATCCAGGTTGTGGCAATCCTATGTTTCAAATTAGCAAACAAAATACATTTTCATACAACGTATTTACCAAACTGACTCACATGATAAACAACTAAATTGATTGTCTCTTTTATAGTACAGTAATAATTGATATTTTTTAGCTCTGCAGAATAGACAAAATAAACGTTTGTTGTGGCAAGTCATGTTTGTTTATTAATTCAGCTTGTACTGAATTCTAGAGCATAACAGTGAAGAATGATTAACTTGAGGCAATGTGTGTTGATAAATTATTCATTGCATTTTATGTGTATGATAACGCTTTGTTTCCAGTGATGAGATTCATTCTGATTTCAATTTCAAATTAGCTTTGCTACTTGATGTATTATAATATGCTCCACTGGCGATGGGCCCATAAGGGCAGGGTGGGCTTAGCCCAACCGATAATTCCGTTGAATAAAAATAATAATGAACTATTAGAATAAATACTGTATTATTCAGAAAATTGCTATTTAATTGTTAGCCAAGAGCATCCATTTCAACGCCGATTGAAAGGAGTTCAATGGAACGCTGTATCTCACTCTACGCTGGGCTCTGGCCTAGCCGGCTTTTAGCCACAATGCCAAGATGTGAATCGCAATTGCTGGTGACGTCAGACTAGAGACTGGCCTCCTCCACTTTCCCCCCTCCAATTATTTCAATACAGTGAGTCTTGGGCTTAGCTCATCGCTTGTTTTCCAATACACCACACAACTTGACGGTTGGCGGCAAAAGCTGTGATTGGCTCCTGCGGCCTACCGTTGAGTCGTGTCATGTAAAAAAAAAACGTTAGTTTTGATAATTCTCGTTAATCAGCTGGAAACCAGCTGTAAATATAGGAAGCGCGCGAAAACAGTGCAATAACTGTAAACTAACCACTCTCTGGTCTGATAACCTGAGAAGTGAGTGGTTATTTGTACTAATTAACGTTAATTTCAATCAATAATTATGCAAGATATTAATAACATTCTATTTGTGGACACCTAGAATATGATTGCTGAATTTAGGAATATAAGTGCTGCTCAATACAATTTAGTTCAGTTTAGTATTTTATGCCTTAGCTGTTATTAGGATTTGATTTTAAAGGTAAGATTTCAAATTTGATTAGCAATAACTTTTTCTATTTAATAGCTTTCGATTAAATGTTTTATTTAAAAATGCATGGCTTATTTAATTATCAATAAGATTGAAAATCCCAATAATCAAACTCCAATATTACGTGAGATATTGAAAATATGCAATTCTTAAGCCATGGGGCTTTCTAGTTATTTTGTATTAGAGTTCAGAAGCTTGCTCCAATGAATTCAACTATGAGGTTAGTATTGCTCTTGCTTTCTATAATTCAGCCACTACTTAACGTTTAAATTTAGCCCATCCAATTGAATTTACCACGTGCCGCCCCTGATATGCTCTACTATATAATCTGCTTTTGACAATGCTAGTGGATGTCTCTCTTGTTAATGACAATTTCTTAGGGAAAACAACACACAAAAATAAATCATACAGCCTATATATTAACAGCTTATATATTATGTAAGTGTAACGGATTTTTCAACTTATACAGTAATTTTGTTTTCGTATGTCTGGCTGGAAAAAAATCACAAACCTTTTTGCTCTAAATTTTAAGAGAAGATTCTAAAATGAATCTAATTATTATGAATTCTCATCTCTACTGACATACTGTATAAATGCAAGAGATATATTGCATACTGACTAAAGAAAGTAGTTTTAATGGAACAAAGCTAGGTAAGTTTTTCTTCCAATCTCAGAATTCATCAGTCTAGAGTTTATTATTATTGGAATTGAAATTGAAAATGTCCCAATTTTTGTCAATCTAAAAACAATGAGCTATGGTTTGTTGAGATCCATTCAATTTTACGAAAGTAAAGGGAGTCCTAAGTTTATTATCCTTGAAGGTCCTTTTCTGTGCTGCAAATAACCTAGATTTAGAGCAGTAAACCCTTGTGAGAATACTTTAAATAAGTCATCGGTCGTCGGCTATTCTATCAAGATTATCTAAGATTTGAAAAAGAAAAAAGAATGAATCTAATTTCGCGATAAATATGGTATAGAAGATATCTAAATTCACCCACACGCGTATTGTATTACTGATTATTATTTAACTATGAACAGAGGAAGAGTATTGAGGCTTTTACCGTGAATTATTAACTTAAAAGAATCTCATTTGTTCAACTCCATCTTTGACTTTAATATAGTTAATGTAAAACATTTATATTCATCTACTATCCATCACTGCTTCTGAAAGGTCTTCGTCGTCATTACAGATTAAAGTGATTGAGTCATGCATGACCATGCGGTAACTGAGTTATACAGTAAGATGATTTGATTATCTTTGCTTCTGTGTAGTGGGATGACTTAATGAGGGAATTCCACAAAATTCGAGTGGGAAGATGCTTTTTAATGTCAAGTAGCCAAAGTGATCAGTGGGTGAATCGCCTTGAGATCCTAGAATTGAGTTAATCTCTTCTCTTTGAATATCCCTCAGTTTTTGTGGCCAGTGTATAGAACCACTCCCACCTAAGTGATTTCAAGGCAATACTGAAATGGCTAAATGTTACTGGTGCAATTCCAAATTCTTGTTTCAACAACCAATAATGACTTAATTAATTTACATGCTATAAAAAGCCAGGAAATAAGAGCTCCAAGAACAATAACTTACGGGATTCAGATTCAGATTCAGATTCAATCACTTTATTCATGTAGATTACATAATACAATAATTGAATCCTATGCTATAAGAATAAAAATAAATGAAAGTTACACTAATTACATTATGGTTTGCATAAGTTGGGATAATTATAAACTATGAAAAACTTGCAAAATGAGACAGATGTAGGATTCAATAAGCTAACGGTCGTATAAATTTGTGCTGTATCTACATAAAATGGCGGAGTTTAGACATATAAATGTCCATTCTTGGGAGAGGGATGTTCAAAGACATCTCTCCCATTAACACTCAACCATGGGCGAATAATCTGATCTTTACGACTACGGTACTAAGTATTTATTTTATTGGGAAATTTCATACTATTAAATTGTGTAAAATGAATAATTTATTCATAAGGAGTGGGAATGATGTAACAATGATAATGGAATGTCCATAAAAATGGTATGATAGGTGATTCGAAATTCAAAACTAAATTGGGGAGAATGATCAAATGGATCAGATAGCGAATAATAATAAATAATTATAGATAATACTAAGTGATAACAATCTGTAAAGAGTCGGCCAAGTTTTAATCAACTTAAAAGCTAATGGAATAAATCTTGGTGCACAGTAATGTAAATGGAAAGGAGTGTAATAATTGAAACTTAAACTTATACTATAGCCTATACACATATTGGGGAAAGTAACTATAATCATACTCCTAAATGGAACAGAAATAAATACAAACTAGGTGAGCGTAAAAATGTCTGGTCATATTATCAAGAGGATAGATGAAGGGGTGAAGGGAGGGGAAGCTGTCATGTGTTTGCTCTAATGCCGAACAGACTCCGTCATTCTCTCAAAAGGTGTTTTTTCAATTGTGATATAAAGCTCAGTTTTGACCAAATAGATTGATGGAGTTGGGGGAGGTCATTCCCAAGCATGACAAGCACTTTAACTAGAAAAGATTTATTGTTAATAGTGGTACGATGAACAGGATTCTTAAAAGTATGTTCACCTGTCCTAGTACTCTGAAACATCCAACCTTCTCTACCTTCAGATACGAATTTGAAATCATTTTTGAAATATAAGGGCTTGCCATATTTCAAAACATCCTCTGACAAGTTTCACAATAACATGAAAAAGTCTCTGTTCTGGTAGTTTCCAAGGTTACACCATCAATGTGGGCTTGAGGATCCTTTCATGACGTTCGAGGTGGAGTATACAAACCGTAGATAGTAGTTTTGACAACGTTGTAGTCTATTATTTAGAGTGACTTGCATGTCATTTAGTACAGAATTGCAATACATGGAAGTGTGGAATATGAGAGATTTAACTCAGTAATAACCTAATGTGCCTGGGGAGGATGTCTTGCAGTTTTTTATTTCGGGTGCATGGCTGAAAAAACCTTTTGCAAGTGCTATCTACTTGCCCTGACCAGTCGCTGTTTTTATTCATAAGAATGCCCAAGATTTTCCACTGTGCTACAGAAGGGGATTTTCGTTACCATCGGACGGTGATTTTGTGGATTGAGTTAAAATCAATTTTGTTAATCATGCTTTGTAAATCAATTTTGTAATCAATATTGGTGAATATCCCAAAAATTATAGGCTGCGTTTTGATGGGGGTTGAGTTTGAGGCCATTTTTCTTAGTCCATTCAACTATTAAAATTGATATCCTCATTCATCTTCTTGAAGCTATTGTATCATTTATTTTCGAGATTGAACAGCTTGCATAGATCTGGAGATCATGGAAGAAGGCATGGAAACTAGAAAACTTGATGACAGAGGGTAGGCTGGTCGGTATATAGAGAGTAAACAGTAGGGGGGCCCAAGAATAGATCCTTGAGGAAACACCAAGGAACAACATTTTTTTCCAATTTGACCTGTTGATATTATCAGATACACACTTGTTTTCTGAATGTGGATAAGTATGAATTGAACCACTGCAATGCTCTTCATGATTAAATCCAAGAATAGCTAGTTTCTTCAGGAGAACATTATGATCTACGGTATCGAATGCTTTTGGAGAAACTAAACAGACTTAAAATGGACATATTTTCTGGTCCATGGCCAACCCAATATCATCTGTGACACGCGCAACAAGGCGGTCTCTGTTGAGTGTGATTTCTGGAAACCTGATTGAAAGTTATGAAGTTTGTTACCATGTTCTAGGAATGCTGTGACTTGCGCATGAACAAGTCTTTCGAGTACTTTGGAAAGGGCAGGTAGGATACTAATTGGTCTGAAATCTTCAACTTTATTGGAGAGGCAACTTTATTCAATGGTCGAACCAGAGCAAGCTTCCAGTTTTCTAGAAAAATACCACTTTCAAGAGATTTATTAAAAATGAATGTGATGGTAGGCAGTACCGCATACAACATTTTTTTTGATGAATTTGCCGATTATTTATCTGCTCCGGTAGCATTACTGATGAATATGCTGAATTGCTTTAAAAGTATCGTGTTCTGAAATTGGATGAAAGTTGAACCAGATCGGACTAGTGGTGTGTTCAAATTGGTTACCATATCATTTAAATCGTTAATATGATTAGTTATCACTGTTTACCACGTTGATTTGTAGTAGAAATGAAGTATTCATTAATACTGTCGAGAGGTGCTTCCTCAATTTGGGGGTTTGAGTTTCTCTGTTTGTTTAGGCTAAATTTCCTTTATACCACGCCATAGCAAGGGAAGAGTCTTGTCTATTGTCTGTTATAAATGAACTAAGTACTAATTCCTTGAGTTACGTAACTGTTGTTTAACTCTATTTCTGAGATTTCGATATTCAAGTAGACTATCCAAATTATATGTCCTTTTAAAATTTTCTATGTTGCCTTATCTCTTTGTCCCATCATTTAAGTATAAGTATATCGTCAGATCATCCATGGTACTACTAAGTGCATTTCCCTATTTACTCGTTTGGGTTACATGAGGTGCATGTGTCAAATAGGTTGGAGAGTCAGGTTTTTAAAAAAGTTGTAACCTATTTTCGGGTGAACTGAGGGTGCAAGGTCTCAATCATATGCACCACACTGAGTGTAATTTACATCAGTCTGGGGATCAGTGAGTAATAAAGTTATAGGTCTGCATAATTTTATTAAAATAATATAAATGGACCTATGAATTATTTCAATTATAGGAACGCTTCATCTATATTCTATTTTCTCATTATTTTTGTCTCGTTACATCTTTCATGGCCCTTGCAATAGTAAAGCTTTTGAACATCATTCATTAGAAAATTTCCATTAGATTTTGATGAAAAAAGGGAAACCATTCATTTTCTAATATTGCATGGTGAAATGATTTGCAACATTTCCATTTCTCCATCTTCCATAATTATTCTATTGAAAATTTTTCAAATCAATCGATTTATTTATTCATTCATAATCGTCAAGCATAGAACATCAAAATTTGAGCTTCACCATGGAAGCTCATGATCGCTCACTCAAGGATCTGTAAAATTAATGTGGAGACAGAGACGGAATAATTGGAAGAACTTTTGTTTCTTTGTTTGATTTATGAGGTGAAGCCTACATGAACTCAAAAGCTTGTGCGTGGGTAACCCACTTCAGACAACATATTTTCCTCATAATTATACAACGCTCATAAAAATGCCTATAATCTAGGCAGATCAATCTCTTCGAAAGCGCTTCTTGAACATTGTAAACTGATATTTTGACACATCCGTAAACTTTTGCAATAGGAGAAGGGTGAGTAAGTTTGCTGTCAAGTTGGCGGTACTTATTGGCAAGTGGGAGGGGTTGCGTCGCGATCGGTTTGGGGGTCAGTCGTAAAATGCCGCGCTTGCAAGGAGCGGTTGTGCTGCTGTGGTGGCTCCTTATTCGACTATCAGGTAAGTCGGAGTTCCGCCACATTGACCTCATCCTTACCTTTCAACAAAACTGAATAAAAAAACAATGTATCTTACTACCAAACTCCATAGAATCATAAGAAAAGATTGTTTCACAGTTTTCCCTGTTTTACATATTGAATGAAAAATTAAATACAAGTTTTTTGTGTTATAATAATAATTAATCAGAATCTCCATATAGCCTATTGCTATACAAATGAACAAAGGACTTCTGCAACTAAAAATATTGATCAATGTACTATATAGCAATCTTGATCCATTAAATGAAACTGTTCAAAAAAACTGTGCGCAGACTGGGAATCGAACCCAGCACCTACCGGTTGCCGACCTAGCGTAAGTTAGTATAAAACTATAAATAATATAAGTTTGACATAGCAAAGAAGACATTTTGGCAAGATGGGAAAATGACTCCAGCTCAGTGAATATTCGATCAAAAATTATAAGTTTGGTCTTAAGTTGTATAAAACATTCTGATCTACAATTTAGGTCGGTTGCCGACCTAGCGTAAGTTAGTATAAAACTATAAATGATAAGTTTGACATAGCAAAGAGGACATTTTGGCAAGATGGGAAAATGACTCCAGCCGGGTGAATATTCGATCAAAAATTATAAGTTTGGTCTTAAGTTGTATAAAACATTCTGATCATCAATTTGAAAGCAAATTTATAATTTTTCAATGGAACAATGGACTTCACTTGGATAGACTTGACGAAACTCAATAAAATAAAAAGAATAGATTGTTTTGTAGTTTTCTCTGATTACATGTTGAGACTTAAAAAATTCAATAGATAGTTTTGTAATAGTTGATTATGATTTAGTCGAAATTTAGACTGTGGGAATGAATATAAAGTGATAATTAAGAAATTTATATATTAGGCTTAGGCTCGGGTGAGAATGTTAACACCATGTGAAGAATGATGTACTGTAGAGTATGGTATATCGTTGACAAATGAGAGACATTTCTAATCTTCAGTCATATAACTTTCATTCAAGTGTTTTTCAAACAATCTACCTGAAGTAAAGAGCAGGAGTCTATCGTATCACCTTCAACATTTTCACCCTATCGCCTTTTAGTTTTAGCATCTTTACCTTTCAACTATTCACCTTTAGTGAATAGTCATATGTTTTCCCATGAGGTAAACCTAATTATTCTTACCTCAAGCCTTTGATCGACGGATTAAGGGAAATATTTCTAGAAGGGGAAACTGAGAAATATACTTCAGTTTCATTGCTGTTTCAAACGATTGAGAATACTATATTTTTGATAATTTTATTGAGCAAAATTTATACTAGCTCAAGTAACTTATACAGTTGTAAATGGTGAGTTGATCAGTTCAGGCAGTTTCTTATCATAGCAGTAAAACAAAAGTATTCAGTGGTCTGCGGAAACTTTTTCTGTGATTCTTATATTGAGAAACTCCTCACATAAAATAGGAAAGTGGAAAAGAGGAAGTAAGTTGAAATTTCCCACCCCATTTCGATTCTATTCAAATTTATAATTTGAAGCTCTAAGGAATTATTATTGTGTGGTTATTCTCGAAGCTAACCTTGTGGGTGGAATTCTTTTCAAAGTTGTGAACATGAGTCGTCATTGATTATCAAAAATCTCATTGCGGATAACTGCCCACATAAGGATTTCTCGTGCTTGTAAGTGAGCAATAGAGATTTTTGGTGGTGATTGGTACTCAAACATCCATGACTCTGCTGGGTTTAAAGCAGACCAGGTAGTGATCTAACTGAATGGAGGTTGTAACATCCTAGACAACTCAAATCAACCTGGCCAGTAATTATTTAGTGACAATTGAAAATCTAAATCACGTTCCGAAGTAGAAGAAGGAGAGCAGAAGAGCCTGTGGTTGTGAATCAATGCCAGCGGCTCGTACCCACCGAAACAGGTGAAGTGCCCGTATCTGTTACTGTACGACAACACTTCGCCTGTTTCGTGGGTTACAACTCCCGGTGTCGAACGAATTCGAATCAGTACAGCCGTAGAAGGCAATGTAATGAGAAACTTCAGAACTTGCAGCAGGAAAATTTCAGAAATTGCAGCCAGAACTTGCTATGTATCGCAACAGACAACAAAGGTTTAATAAATGAAAAATTGGACTCGAAATAAAAAATCTCTGTTATTGAAGTTTGCATTGAGGTGTTTGAAGACAAAAAACGAACAAGTACAGTGTTGTATTGGTGTGAACGGAGACCATTTCCCATGTAAATGACGGAAAAATTCATTTTCTATATACGAAATATTTAGTAATTTATTTAGTCCCCATTATTCAACTGCACACGTAAAATTCTTACCACTTTGTGTTGTGTTTTGGGTTCAGGGTTCAACCATTACTAATATGGTCAAATCAGAAGTTTCCTCCCAGCATGATGGGCCTACCACTGGAACTCGTGCCCAGGAAAGTGGGTGAAGTGCTGTACAGCAAAAGATATGGGCACACTTCACCTTTTTCATTGTGCAAAACCGCAGGTGATAGTACATGAGTTTTTAATGTTGAAATTTTCTCATTCTAGATATGATTTAGAACGCTAGAACAAAAAACAATTTCATTCAATCTTCCATGAACTTACAGCGGTTAATTTAAACTTTTCTTGTTCGATCCGATAATTTAATAGAAATGTAACTTTAGCACAATAAAAATCAACAAGCATACTTTTTCAAATTAAAGACTTAAATTTCTATGGCTTGAAATATAAGTCTAGTTCTAGGACACTGTTCGGCTTCTCAAACTTCTAATTAAGATTTCATGGAGGTTTCCTATTTCTATTAAGCATCTGCATTTCACTGCATCTGCATTTCTGCATCTGCGTCTGCTTTTTGGTAGAGATTGTCTGGAGGCGCAACTTCAACGATTTCTCTATAGTCTACAAATGAACTAGTGAATGTGCTTAATAATATTGAAATTGATCAGTACAGGACATCTTCCGGAAAGCTTCGTAAAATAGGCTTTCGATTTAGGCATTCTGTGCAAGACCTCTTTCTGTTCTGCATAACCCTCTTACTATACTAGTCTACCATTACTAAGTTGAATTCTATTGAACCTGAATCGTGAAATCACCCCTATCGTTACACATTTGTCGCCAACGTTAAAGTTTTTTATTACTTAAGGTATATCTCATGAGAATCAGCATTGTTTCTAACTCCTCTATCCGCTAAACTTCAAATGATTTCTCCTTTGCAGTTCCTCCTTATCAAAAATATCTTTCTTGGGAAATTGGATCAGCTAATCGATTAAACTTTATTCCATGGTTTATAGGTGAAAACAGTTATAGTCTGTCCAAGAAAAAAGATTTCTGGGAAGATAGGAATATGACTCCCAAGTCAAAATTTGTTCAAAAATTATAAATTTAGTCTCAAATTGCAGGGAAAAATTCTAAATCCCCAAAAAAAAAGTTTTTGAATTTTAAATCAATATTGACCGACCCAAAGTCATTTTCCCCTCTTCCCCGAATGTCTCCTTTCTTTAAAAATAAACATATTTGAACTAAATCAACTCTGATTTGATTCTTCCAAGATTCTATTTATGATTTCAGTTTCCCCTTGAAGTTTTTTCATCCCAAAATTCCAGTTTCCCAAATTCATTCTTCATCCAAAAATTTTGTTAATTGGAATAATAAGAACTGAATTTCCCTTTTTAATTGAAATTTTTCCCTGTTATAAACTTTATTTTAAATTATACAGGGTTTTAGGAAAATGTTCAAAATTCTCAGGCTGATTCCTTACACCAATATAAAAAGAAAATTGATAATTTCAGAGCCTGAATAGAGTTCTAAAAAAAGAAAAATCAATATTTATTTTAAAATGTCAATTTTCCGTCATTGTTATCTAGGTAAGAAATCGGTTGGGTATGTCCCTGGGAAATTTTTCTCTACTCGGTGTGAGGAATAGCCTGAGAAGTATTGCACATTCCCCCTGAAACACTCTATATATTCAAGTGATAATTAGACTAGTATTCTTTGAAAGATTTGATATCACACAAAATTATTCACAGTTGCATACATCGAATTTCTCGCATCGATGTAATATAATTGTGTATGATATTCAGTTCCTATCATTGCAGAGCTCTTGGAAGCTATTTAAAAAGCATCTTTAAGATTTCCTATCCTTCACCTATTTTCACTTTACTCGTATTCATATGCATGAATGAAATTTAACAATACAAATTGCACACTATCCAGTGACAAAAATTCAATACAAATCAATAAATTTTCGATTTAACGTAATTTGTGTTTTCGATTGAATGGTCATTCAACTACTCATAAATTGAATTTCACTTTAGCGATCTGGTTCCTAAATTATTATTATAATTCGAAATAAAATATCGTAATAATTTGTAGTCACGTGTTGTATTGGATAAGCGAAATACAATATATTTTAGCAAGCGACGAAGCAAGATAATTTTATCATTGAGCACTTTGTACTTTCCATAATCTGTTCGCTCCAAAATCGCATTGCAATCGCGCATCAATTATTGACTTGTATTCACCAATTATTACAGGCGGTTGGTTGATCACGAAATTTAGGATCTCGTCATTCGAGCAGCAAACAGCATGAAGTTTTCCGATTTTGGAAGCATCGATAACGATCAATTCAGAAATTTGATTTTGGACATTTCGAGCTTTGTACTGAATCCCATTCAATTAATTATTAATTGTCGATTGATTGCTTTATAATTCAAGAGGATAAATCTCGATAATAGCGTTATATGATATTATGGAAATTTATAATATGAATAAACGTGATGGCTCTATATTTGGATATCACTGAGATTCAATTGAATCAGAAAAAGTTTTGCGCACCGATTTGATAAAATAATAAAATGAAGTGGATCAAGAATTACCATTTTCAAGTATCAAAAACTGAACACATGAAATATTATATAATCCTTTCATCAGAATTTTAATGTTATCTACTTTTTATCATTCTTCAAACTGATGAAGACTTCAGTTCGTATTTCTACCAAAGTAGGCTTCCTTAGCAGATCAATATTAATTTTTCACTTAAGAAATACGACAATATTCAGGCAGGCAATTCACTGGAACCATTTTATTGCGAAATTTCATCATGAGTTTTGTTGGAGCACGGCCGCACTATAGCACAGAAACAGAAGAAGGAATTGCTAAATTTTTACATAATAAGGTAGCCTATCTCTCATTATCTGTATTATTCCTGGTCAACGCTGAGCTACTATATAATATGATGTAGCTGATTGTTTTTGCTGATAAATGCTAATAAATGCTAGTTCTGCTTTCTAGCTGAATTTTTTTGTTAAAATGATAGTTATTGAGTTATTATATCATATTATTAAGCTTCATAGTTATTTCAATCTTCTAGTAACTTCCTATACTGCCATTGTTTCATTCGTTATTTGGACCTTCGTGCTTTGGTGTTTTTGGACCTCCTGAATTGAAAATAACCCTTCCGAATCAAATTAATTGTGAACATATTCAAGAAATTCAACCATATTTCCTACTAAACAAGGTTATGTTGGCGAGGTGGAACACCTTTGGGTCTCTCCACCAAATAAAGCCATAAGCTAATAATATTCGTTATTTGAATTCTATGATGAACTTCATCGGTTGAAGATCAAACGGGTTTCTTGGAAATTGATATCTATTCAGAAGAAATAGATACATTTGAATGCAATTTTCCTATCTATTCCCACATTAATCTACGAAGGAAATTGCTGTCTACTAAGAGAAAAAATTAATTGGAATTTGGTTTTCTATCTTCCTTTGATTTAAAAGTAAATTGATGTAGAATCAAGTAAAGTAAAATATTTGTTTCAGTTTAGTTTTCTGAGGGTGAGGTTTTGTGCATGGGTAATGATGATGAGAGAGATGACGACTAGGCTACTTTTTTGGTAGTCGGGACCGACGGCTTATCGACTCCTCCAGAAGACGGTGTGGCCGTATCTAAGTGATTGTGCTATGAACAAAGAATTGCTCCCCGATGATGATTCGAACTCGGGTCCTCCTGGTTATTAGATTGGCGGCGCGTTATCACTTACTTCAACAAGTCATACAAATGGGATAAAGAATAAAGTCGAGAATAGAATCAGTGTTTGTTGAGTATAACCCTTTTACATAACACACTGGCGGCTCGTGCCCACGAAACAGGTGAAGTGCTGTACAGTAAAAGATGCATTCACTTCACCTGTTTCGTGGGTACGAGCAGCCAGTGACATAACAATCAATAACAACAGAGATACATCTTTTATCTCATGGTAAGGTAGAAGTTGCAGGATAGAGCCACTTCCATTTGAAGGTGAATTGCATGAGGTGGGCTGCCTTTCACTTTCAGGAGCATGTTAGACGCCGTAACGGCTTTTGTAGGGATTTGGAATCTCACGAGACTTTGAAACTGTTGGAGGTTAGGCGCTCCCAACCCGTTCAGCCACTCTCTTGCCCAGACAACAGACCCCACAACCTCATTGTAAAAGGGATTCCATCGGCAAATTTCATTGAATTTAGAAAGTTTGTGATAGCGTTGTCCGTCCGTCCAGGTTATGTGATGGTGATACCAGTCAACAATCCCGGGAGTATTAGAGTGGAAACCACAATCGATACAACTCCCTCTCACACTGTTTATATTATTACATACGCTGATGATGTTCAAACTAAAATAAAAATGTTGATAAATATAAACTATTGTTGATATCTACAACTATCCTGTAAGCTACTATAGAGTCACATCCGGTAGTACTCGAACGGTCAAAATGACCGCTTTGAACAACGGGGAAGGCGTTGGAGTATTTGTGACCATGTCACTCCAGAACACAAAATTTAAATGATTTATTCTCTTGATTTTATGAACCAACACAAAAATTATTAAAGTCGTGAATGTTGATGAAGAGGACCAAGAAAGATATAAATTATTATTAAATTGAAAAATAAAATGAGAATCAAATACCCTTTTAAAAACTTTAAAATTATTAATGCATTAAATTAATTTTTTCATTATTATTTTACCTACATTGATAATGGGCTGAATGTCCCGAAACATGTTTGTGCATTAATAATTTTAAAGATTTTTAAAAGGGTATTTGATTCTTATTTTATTTTTCAATTATTTTAAATAGCCCTAAGTTTTAAAGTTTAATTTTCAAATTATTATCATTAATTGTATCCAAATTCCATAGCAACAAGTGAAGCGACTTTCATTGATTAAAAAAATGGTTTTCCAATCATTGACTTTTCAGCTTTTTCCTTATTAGTTCTTCTGAAATGCTTTGTGTTAGCTCGGTATTATTTTCATTAGTAGTCACTTTGCATCGACTTTATTGGAATCGTGATGAATCAAAGTTGGGCGAATCTTGAAGCAGTTCATAAGAATCTTCAGTCTTGTGAATTGGTTTAATTGAATACTGTGTTTGACTTGACTAGTTGATACATTGTTGGCTGAAAGCTGAAACAAGTTGACAAGGATTAACCGCGCGCTCAAATAGGCTTTGTTTGTAATTAGCAAATCCAATTTGAGAAGTTGAAGGCGAGCTTTTCCAATTTGCCTTCTAATCATTGAACTCAGAATCAATTCTATCCGGTTTAGTTTGGTAATTTGTGTTGTGTCTCAATATGTGTCGGTAGTTTAATTGCTTGCCTAGTATAGTCTGTCCAAGCAAAGAAGACCCTCTGGCAAGATGAGAAAATGACTCAAGCTCGGTCAATTTTGGTTCAAAAATTATCAATTTGGTCTCAAATTGTAGGAAACAATTCGATCTACTATTAAGACCACATTTATAATTCGTGAACAAATATTGACCAAGCTGGAGTCATTTTCCCATCTTGCCAGAGGGTCTTCTCTGCTTGGTCAGACTATAGCCTAGTGTTTTCCATCCATTCACAACCCACTTTGTTGGAGGGAAATTCAAAAATGATTTTATTCGACTGTTCCATTTAAAGCAGGCAGGTGTATGCTTCTTTCACGATATATGAGATTTCAATGATAATGTTTTTTTAAATATTTGAGAATTCAGTTGCGCTCGAGGATAAAGTATGGAATTCAATTAGTTTCAATAATAATTATTCAAAGAAAACCCCTCGTTACACGGCGAATTTTTTATACACAGTAGTGATACAGAGGTCAAAATTGATACAGGAAGCTAGCTTGTTGATACGAGACATTTGCAAATATCATGGATCACCGCCATATTGGAAATAAGTCGATTCTATTTCTCAATGATTATAATAATTTTGATAGAATTTAAACTCAATTTAGGTAGTTTTTAGGTTAAATGATTAAAACACCAAGTATAAGAGAGCCAATAGGTATTTCCCCCCGATTTTCAACATCGTCAAGTGAGCTAACCTCCGTTGCAAATATTTTGTGTCAATGAGCTTCCTTCCTATACGATTGCGTATCAATTTTGGACTTTTGTATCACTAATGCGTATCACAAATCCACCGTGTAAAGAGGCCTCGAGTTCTATTTTGAATAAATAAAAATTTAGAGGACTACGGAGTTTTGAAAAGACACTCATTTCGACTATGAAAATAGAATGAAAGATGTCAACGGATGTGAAAACAGAATAGTCTATAGAGATCTTCATGGAAACTGCGTGGTACTACAGTGACTATATTATACAGTTCATTACGTGGTACTTCTCTAAGGCCGGTATTACACTATAATAGTTCTATGATCATATTTGATCATATGGTAAGAGATGAAAATACGATTTCGTAGTACGTGTGAAGAGCTTTATCTCACTGATATAAAAACATGAATGAAATCAATTATTCGCGAGATGTTTTTGTTAGGCCGGTATTACACGATAATAGTTCTATGATCATATCTGATCATATGGAGAAAGATGAAAATACGAAATCACATTTTAATCTCGTTCCATAAATGAATTTCATTAATGTTTTTATATCCGTAAGATAAGCTGTTCAGACGTTCTACGATGATCATATCATCCATTACTATTTCTTAGGAATTCTTCATCAATGGTCTCATATTTCATTCTCTGTCAGAAATGGTCTTCCCATGCTATAATAGTCTTCTTCCCCTCTTTTCTAGTTATGGTATGTAATACAGTGGATTCCGCGGCCATATTTCTCAACCACTCGGTTTACGTGACCTCCCAAACTGGATATTTCATCGTTTTAATCCTTTCTGCTCTAAACCACAAAAGTACACCAAGTATTCTTCGGCTAATTCCCAATAAAGTTTTTCTAGTATAAGCGTAGTACAGAGTGGTTCAGAGGAACGTGAAATTTTGAAGTAACGCGCACGTGAATGAAGGGAATGTAATCATTAGTTTTATTGATGAAAATATAAAGTGAATTAGTTGCCATTGAGAGTATTTTTGATAGGCAAGGATAAACGCAAATTCACGTGTTTTATGTTCAGCTCTTTTTTTAAATCGTAGAAACGATTTCTCTGATTAAAAATGAAATATAAAATGAACTCTATCTTCCAACTTCTGTATCTGTACATCACACATAACGTGTTGAATAGGCTCCGTTTCAGACGACACGATTTTTGGGCGTCCGGTTTTTTGTTTTCTTTATAAATTTCAATAGATTGAATCAATCTTGTTATATATTATGATGTGCTCAGGAACACAACATATGTTAGGTAAGTTCTGTTTAATCTAGTAATAGGGTACAAAAAACTATTTTTAAGGCAACTAAAAGGGATTTTTGGATGTCCTAAAATCTTGGTGTCTGAAACGGGGCTAACGGGATGTTGGTAAAAAAGAACACAAATAACGAGCCAGTACTGGTTAAGAATAATCCAATTACTCTAACAACATTTTGAAGCTACTGCCAGCTCAAAATTTTATTCCAGCTTTTCAACGTGACTGAAGTCCAAGCTCCACGAACTCCATGCTCTTCTTTTAAGAACAATATCAGCACAATATGAATACAAGCAAGTTTTACTCTAATATAGACATGCTTTTTCCATGATGACTCCTTCGTAAGTTCATTGGACGATTCAGTCCTAATGAGATTGGTATATTCAAATATGAGTAGATACTATTCAACTAAACTATAGAGTTAATCAATCTTGGGATCACACCGATCGGTTGTAACTGAATGGAACTGACTAACCAAATTTGAATTGCCCAGCTAGAGCAATGGACCGGCATGATAGATTTGGAGACTGAATCAAACTGTCCAATGAAGTTGTTAGTCCCATTCTAGGCCATTTTTAATTCAATATCGTTGCTCAATTCTGATTCGAAGCAAGATTGGAAAAGTATATTTCTCACTCACGATAATCAAGAGAATAAAATACTATGTATTTTTATACTTCAATCGAAGAGTTGTATACAATAATATTAGACAATCAGTACTTGTCATTCATTGATATTCTATACGGATTTGGAGTGAGTGATAGATTGAGCTCTAAATTCCAGTAGAAGATTTCAAACAATGAAAGAATAATAGAAGAATACCCTTTCTATAGTATGTCCAAGCAAAGAAGTCATTCTGGCAAGATGGGACTCAAATGACTCCGGCTTGATCAATATTGATTCAAAAATTATAAATTTGTTTTTGAATTGTAGGAAACATTGCGATCTACAATTTGAAACCAAATTTATAATTTTTGGAGGAATATTGACAGATCTGGAGTTATTTATCCCATCTTGCCAGAAAGTCTTCTTTGTTTGGACAAACTATACCTCATAAGATGCTTTAGTTGATCAAATGAAAAGGAATTCTGAGAAAAACATTCAACTCAACAATATTCTCAATATACATATTATAAGAATACTATAAAGCATATATGGCATATATGCATTTGGAGAGAAATCCTCTGCTGGATGGAGTGTTTGTAATATCGCCTGATTTTCCTTTTTTTGAGAACGATGAGGTGATTCTACACGAAGAAGGTCACCCCCTCCCAGAAAAAGAGTATTTCTAGATCCTTGAATCTTTCTCGACTTTAACTCATTTCAGTACTGAGTAAGATTTTAATACGCATCTCGTGATATCTCAAGAGTTGAATATGAAGTTGAGGAAAGTAATAAATT
The DNA here is from genome assembly GCA_017141385.1 of Sogatella furcifera. Classification (NCBI taxonomy): domain Eukaryota; kingdom Metazoa; phylum Arthropoda; class Insecta; order Hemiptera; family Delphacidae; genus Sogatella; species Sogatella furcifera. The sequence continues at coordinate 44,799,502 of CM029550.1, forward strand.
TGAAGTGAGTTCCCGGAATTGAATTGGAATCTCGGGATGAGAATAATATTCCATCAAGGATAAATTTCTAGGAACTCACATTGTCGTAGGCTCGATTGAGATATTTGGCCGGGAAAATTAATTAACATAAAATGAAAGCGTGGTTCATGTCAGACCATTTTTATTCGATGGGATTCTGATTTGAATAAGGAGCTATTATGATGATTCTCATCAAACATCTGGGAATTATATCCTAAGTAGATTAACTTGATCGCGAAGAAAACTCCTTCATTCAAGCCTCAGCACTTGGAAGCAATTTAACCTTAAGAGAGCAATCTTCCCTTGACGAGGTCGCCAAAATAAATTTCGCTCATCCAATCACCTTTGAGTTCGTACCCCTAGTTATTCTATATTTTGAGATCCTTCTCTTCTCTCTCTCTCTCTCTCTCTCTTCCTCTTTGTGGCTATCTCTCTCTCTGCTATCTTTCTTCTCGCGTTCTCTTCTATTTGTTTTTTTAGTCTGATCCACCTTCAACACATTCTCAGTCTTTTCTCTCTCTCTTGAAAAATCAACGAAACAGGATCTCTCGGATGAAACTCGTTCTAGGCTCAGGTGAGCTTCACTCTTCTCCTGTCAAGTTATTCTTCATAATATTTAGTCCTGGCATCAAACCAGCATTCTTCAATCAATGGTTGTTTGGAATATTGATCATCGCCTGCTCTACTTATTTTCTTCTAATACAACTCCTTTCGATCGATAGGCAATTTCAGTTTTGTTTTGTTTTTCATATTTTCAATATACTGTACTCCTATAAGGTTTGTTCGTTCGCTTCATTCTTATTTGTCACTTTTTCATTAAGACGTTCAGCTTGAAACTCTCAAGCTAGGGATATATGAAACTTCAAAATGTCTTCGTTCCAACCTCAATACAAATTTCCAAGTTCAATAGACTATCAATACACTATGAACTACCAGGTTTAATCGTTTAATCCATGCAAGACCTTTTTTGAATGATGTTCTTCCTACTATTTCGTGGTTAATTGGTAGAGTGGACACCATACTGCTGAAACTTCGCCACGCCATTAAAATAAAAGAGTCATTCTATTCTACTATTTTGCAATTGTTTAGATTTTTTATGAATTACTCCCTATGCTGATTCGCACGAATTGTGATTTTTAAATTTCTCAAAATAATTCCAGAAGTTAATGCTATGCGTCTAGTAATAATTTATTATTCTAGAGAAAATTTTATAATATCATACAAATTTATAATGGATGATGGATGATAGTTCGCAGGTGTAATTCATTGGATTAGATCAACTCTTGTCACAATTATTCCTGATATATTCAGTAGGATAACGTCAGGAACTGAATGAGTGTCAATGACTGAGCACTTATAAAAAAACTTTTAACGGTTGTTCAACATAATCTATCATACCACAAGTATACATACGTAATCAGTGTTTAAAATCTGTTCAAAATTTCTATCGTGGTTCCATTTTAACTTCACCTGGCTTCCTTCTTTGTTTTTCTCAACGCGAAGTTTGAGTGGATCCACACCTCCACAAGTAATCTCACCTCGAAATAATATCCATCTAAGTGAGTCTGAGTGGCTCAAGTCCATACGGGGTTTGTTCGAGAATCCGGAGTGACAATATTGTTTAAGCTAAACCTAAGCTCTTTACTCGAGGAGAGAGCTAAGTGATTTGGGATAAGTCATCTTTGCTAGGAGTTGAAGATTATCAGCATAATCTTAATGGATTTGTGTCTGAATTTAGGAAGCTCCTGCAAAAATTCAGATGTAATTAATGATTTCTTTCATTCAGTTCACAAGAGTACGAGCTATTTAATAAGACTCATGCCCGGTTTTTCCAAGCACACTCAAACTTGAGGCACTGGCGGCTCGTGCCCACGAAATAGGTGAAGTGCTGTACAGTAAAATATATGGGCACTTCACCTGTTTCGTGGGCACGAGCCGCCAGTGACTTGAGGGACCCTCAAGTTTACATTCAACAGTTTACATTTTCTATACTAAACATAGAAAATGTCAGCTGTTTTATCAAAATTTGAGGGTCCCTCAAGTTTGAGTGTGCTTTCTATTGGAGAACCGGGCATCACTCTCTAATAAAAATGTAATCATTCTCATCGATTTTTAATCATGATAAATTCTATACACCTCTATAGTATAGTCTGAAGAAGCAGTATCTTCTGCCACAAAGATAAAATTATCTTATCTTATAAGAAAATAAGAAATATATCTTATCTTGTTGATAATTTTCAATTAGAATCTCCATCTATTTCTATATAAATAGACAATGGAGAATTCTGCAACTGCAAATATTGATCAATGTACTAAATAGCAAGCAAGAAGTCCTTTATCTATTTAAATAGCAATATATGGAGATTCTAATTGATAATGACTAATAATTATCCAGCAGTTGGTGACTTGATGTACTGCAATATCTTATAATTCTTCCATATTTTATTTTGATTTCCGTGATTGCAACAATGTATAAGAAATGAAAATCTCTTGTAAAAAATGAGGTTTAATACTGCTATTTGATTGCAATAACTCATTCATCTTCGATACTGTTTGGACCAGATTATACAAAAAATAGCTACTTCAAAATTAACTATACTTGTATTATCCTATATACCACTAAATGCGCAATAATATTAAGATTTCATTAGCACCTTTCAACGTAGAAAATTTTTTCTTGTTTATTGTGGGCTACTAACCTATATTCCAAAGCATACAAGTAAAAAGCTTATCTTCACATGAAACTTCTGAGAATCTTCAAAAAGTAAATGGATGCACTCACTCATGATTCTGGAAGTTTGGAGGGTGAGAGCGGGGCTGGGGGGCTGGAAATGGGTAATTTGCAAGCCTTTCAGCCGGCGGTTGTTTTCGGGTGGGTGTGGGTAGTAAAAGTTGCAAAGTTTTCATGGCTGATGGATGGTTAGGTAGCATCCTCCCTTCATTTTTATTCCTAGATTGAATTTTTTATTCGATAAAAAGAGCTGAGAGTTTGCTCAACGGCAATCTTAGCCCTGCTATTACTTTGCTCGTCGACAGCTTGAGTGATCCATACTCTAAACACGTTTTTAGAAAGTTCAAGACATAATATATTTTATAGCTCTATGCTACATGTCGCTCATTGCTTCCCTATATTGTTTCCCATTCTCTTATTGTTTACCTATTTCATCTCTCTATTTTCTCATTGTTTCCCTATATTGTCTCCAATTCTCTTATTGTTTACCTATTTCATCTCTCTATTTTCTCATTGTATCCCTATATTGTCTCCCAATCTCTTATTGTTTACCTATTTCATCTCTCTATTTTCTCATTGTATCCTTATATTGTCTCCCATTCTCTTATTGTTTACCTATTTCATCTCTCTATTTTCTCATTGTTTCCCTACTCTTGAATAGACTCAATACAATATTCAAATAGGGTTGCTTGGAAATCAATACAATTTCTATTATTCTTACAGCTCTGCTACACGTTTTTTATCCAATATTTTATCAGTCACATTTGGTTCCTGTTAAAATACTTAAGAGTTTTGGAATTGAATAGAGTATTTTCAAAGTTTTTAAACATTTTTTTATTGGATCTTTATCGTGAACAGTGAACTTTCATCAAAATTAAAAATTTTTAAGGTAATGTGAACTTTCATCATCTTTCATTCACTATGTAAACATCATCATTCACTCACTCATTATCACCTTTGCTTGAAATACTTGCTATCAAGTCGCAATTGTAACAATAAACAATAAAAATAAATCTCTTATTATTGTCAATTCTAATGTTGAACGAGTCATCAAAATGGATTTCCATTGTAATAATCACTGTTAAATTCAGAAACACCATCATTATAAGTGCATGTCAAGTGTTAATATGAAATTGCCTGGGGACTTTCTACAGTGTAGTGTTTAGCCTCGCCCAGTTAAGCACGTTTCTCGCATTCAAATATGAAGTGGTAGGCTACACTGTATGCTTTACCGCCCCATAGTCGCATAGTGGGGAGTCTATAAGTCTCCATTTAAAAAATAATGCATTGTATCTTCCAAGTTCAGAAACAGTGAAGAAGTTCAGAACTTCTTCCAGAAGCGTTTAAAATCGTGGAGTATTCATATTCATTTATTTACGAGATTACAATAGAATGTGATTGAAACACAGACCAAATCTAAAACGTTCTTGTTCAGATTTTTTATTTGTAAATATTCAAAATAGAGCTTATGTTAACACTTGGAACTTGAACAATATGGTAACAATATTGATTCCTATATCGTGATAATAATTATACGGAAGAGTTTCTTAATAGTAAAAATAAGGATATTTATGAGATCTCAAATAACTTTTTGAGAACAAAATGATTTTTTGAGACTCAATCCATAAGGGATATTTTAATCAGTAAAATTCACGGATTGGAATTATCCAATGTTTCATTTGATAAATGGAAAAATCATATTTTGTTCATCCAGTTGAGTTGTAATATACAGTACTCATTTAGGCTAATTTGGAAACAAGTACGGATTCTAGACGAATGTATGAATGTAACGAATGTAGGATTCTAGAAAACGTCTTACTCAGCACTGGCGGCTCTTGCCCACGAATCACAAATGGATGAAGTTCAAAACAAATAAATTGGAGCTAGTAGTACATATTTTAGATTTCAAAGCTTATTCATTTATTCAAGAGAAAAACCAATAAACTTATTGAATAAAAACTCAGACAATGAAGTCCAAAACAAAAAATGAATTAGAGCTGAAGTACAGGCTCCGAAGCAATCTACCAATGAGCATCACAAAAGAGAATAAGTACAAAATCTCAAAACCCTCTAAACATGTGCATTTTTGTGTGCCCTACTTTTTCAGGAAGAAAGGAAAGGTTCTAAATGTGGAGCATTTCATTACATTTTCATCACAGATTTTACTGATGCTTCATGTAATGAAAACCAGCCGGTTTCTTTTACTGGAGATTGTCTTGCAACTGGAACGAGTTTGATCATTTATATTCTTGTATAAGGGTGAACCCTGGAGACAGGTATTCCAGTGTCGTTAGGGCGTCTATAAAAACCCTATGATGCGCATTTTACAAAGCTTGGTCTATTTTATATTTGTGGTGAAACACGAAAGTAGAGACGGGAGACCCACAGAGTGCAAAATGACTCCCTCTTGCACCTGAATTTCCTACCAGTCACAACCAACAATTCAAATAAGCCTTCTTGTCTCTCTTTCCTTCGTTCGTTACCTCCTTTGACTCTTGGCTTCTCAAGAAAGCTTTGGCAGCCCTACCGTACCAAATGTGACCATATTTATGCAGTCATTTCACGTGCAGATACATCTCCATTGAAAAGCTTTTTACGTTACTACACCCTGTGTACTTGTGAACTCATCAAAGCGAACCAGGCTGACAACAAAAATAAATTGCTGTTCTTGAGATTGCGAGAGATGTTACCTATCTAGAAAGAATTATTCAATGAGAGAATTATTATGTTTTATTACTTTATTTCATGGATATTTCATCGAATCAAATAAAGAAGCCACTAATTATCGATCATTTGTGAAAAAATTATGAAATATACATATTTCTCTTATTTCTAATTAAACTTACTTTCATTTGAACTGATAATAAACAAGATTTTGTGAGCAGTTGAAAATGGTTTTTTCCCATCAGTTAAAGTTTAATGTAGGAAAAAGAATTGATGAATATACAACGTACACCATATTCACTCTTATTAATTTTGAATAATTGGTTCCAAACATCCATTTGTTTATGAAATAAAATAGAACAGATCAATATATATATATATGTACAGATATATATCTATATCTATGTATCAATATATATCCATGATGTCCATTATGTCGATAATTCTTATGATATCTATTCAAGCTTTGATTATAACAGTCAAATATCAAGTGATTGGATTTTATCATTCGAGATATCCCTCAAAATAAAGAACTATAATAATTTGTCTTCCAATCAAAAATGCTTTTTGAAAATAATGGGATTGGAATTCAAATCAAATGATAATGTGTAATATTAAGCATTTTTGAAAATTCTAGGTTATTTAATGATATCTTCCGTTCAAATTTATGTAATAGATGGTATTTGAAGCACATAATCATGATAATTTGTTGAATTCTATTCGATGAAATTATCCTTCAAATATTTTTGAGAAAATTCGATGAAAGTATCCTTCAAGTAGAAATGAGGCTGAAGAGTCCTTTCATCACTCAAACTATAAATGGCTTAGTTATAACCTTCATTGATGATCAATATGAATGGCAATGATAAATCTACTATAGCTTTCTAATAATTCATTTTCTACAAAAACAAATTTTGACAGTAGAAATAGATGACAAAGTTTCAAAAGGTCCAAATCACGTTGGTCCAAACATTCAGGCGATGATTGAAAGAGAGAGTCTTTCAGATTTGTTGAAGTTGGAGCGTTGATTGCACAGTCGAGCCTTAACGAGAAAATTAATATCTAATGAAGCCGGCTCATCAAACAGAACAATCATTATTTGAGCCTCCAGCTCAACGGGTGAAAACAAATTAGTTCTTTTGATTCAGTCGTCATGACCTGGAGTTCGGCTAGCGCCAACTTTGGACTGCAAAAACTTCTGAATACCTATCTAAATATTTCATCCTCTCAGGAGTGATGAACAACAGTGGGAGAGTAGGATAGGGAGCAAGAAGGGTCAACTCTCTGAGATAATTTTCAAAGCTTGAAAACTTTCTCAAGAATGCAGCTCTTCAAGGAGAAGACCTTTCTGGTTAGCTGGAGTAAGTTATATTGTTGGATTTATGAAGAAGGCAAGCTGTTAAAGACAAAATGATTACTCTGTTTTCCTATTCGCTTTTATTTTAATAGACGAGAAAATTTGATCGGAAAAGTAGACACAAGTACATAAAAAAGTAGACTTCATTACTAATTGCAGCAACATTTCCATGTAAGAGCTGCAAAATTGTCTAGAGATTTGAAAACTATGAGAAGCAAAAACCGTTCAACAATAAATAAGTGTTCTAATGCTGAAAGTAATGTCCACCAGTGGAGGTTTTGTAAAAATAAATTCAGTTTAAAAACAAATTCAACAGCGATTCTCATTGGTTTGTTATACTCATTATACCGTTTTCTACAATAGCCGTGGCCTCTTTATGTTGGTCCACATGGTGGAACCTCCGGAATGAAAAATATCTGCAATTGTTTAAAAAAAAACTCGAAAAAACTCAACAGTGTTCAAGTCTGTCCCATGATTTGCTGAATAAACGTTAGCAGGGAAGCGAATAAAGTTATGGGGCGTGCAATTAAATCGTGTGTAGCCTTTACTACTTGTGCATCTAGAGTTTTGCAAAATACTCATTAGGAACTTACATTTACGTGTTCAATTTAAGTTTGAATTCCGAGTTGATGTTTGTGTATGAGTGGAAGTTTTTTCTACCTTTTTTTCTACCTCACGAAGTATCACTGTAAGGGCGGGGACTTTTAAAATCAAACAGACGAGTTTCTTTTGCCCGGTAATGTATTCCCTCAAGCCAAGTGAAAGACATTTGCATATTCATTAGAGAGCTTGGTCGTATTCGTTCACTTTAATTATTAATCACAACAAGGTTTTTATGTAATGTAGAACACATCTGACAGCTCTCGCATACTTGGCAATTACGAAACTTACACTGAAGTAAGATACATCTACTTATCATGTTCATAGAATCTCTCAAGTCTCTCAAGTTACCTCCAAGCGGCTGGATCCGTACAATGTACATACATATTTTCTTATTTTTATTAATTTATTTACCATTTTATTCATTATTCATATTATTCATACAGTTGATAATAACGATCAGTTTGGAACAATCCTTTCAAGGCATGGAAATAGGATGTAGCGCATATTGCCTATGCGTCCCCTGAATCTCACTAAACACAGGATCAGGTGCATGAGAGAAGAAATAAATTGCTTCTATATGAGTTTCATCTAATTACAATAAATCTCCAAGTCTCGAACCAGTTTCTGTTACAGTGACTTATATAATCACTATACTTTCTGCGACTTCATGGATTGCAAACCTAAATGGAATTATTGTGGTAGGTTCAAAGGTCCCATGTTCTTATTTCACTGTAATTTATGAATGTTACAGTAATCTGAACACGTTCAGATAGCTGTCAAGTTGAATAAATAATTATTCACCGAGTGGCAAACCAGTCTACAATAGCACTCTTGTTTTCACGAATGTGCACATTTTTCTAAATGTCGTCATAAAATGAGTGATTAACGTACCGCTACATCAATTTGAAAGCTCTCATACATACGTCATGAGCTTGATATGAGGACATACATTTTAATACACAGGGACTATTAGTACAAAACATGGAGAGTAGCTGACTGACAGAAATGATTTTTTTTCAACATCATGTCCGTCTAACACATTTATCAAATGTCTTTCGATAAATTACAATGGATAGAAAAGTATTTCAACATTTCAAAAAGGGGAATAATACATGGAATGCCGTATTGGATATGCAATAGACTGTAAGACTGACAGAAGAATGACTGACAGTTATACCAAAGTCAATCTCTATATATAAAAGCGGAATGGCACTGACTGATTCATTCATTCATTCATTCATTCATCACCAGAACTAAAAATCCACTGAACCGAATGCGTACAAATTTGGCAGGCATGTTCAGTTGGACGTTTAGACGCGCGCTAAGTACGGATTTTAAAAACTTTTCAAGGATACGCCAAAGTTTTTCTATAGTTTTTCAACGTTTTCTCCATTTTTTCGAGAACCAATCGGTAGAAAATGTTGATATTTGGTGGGCAGGTTCAGATAAGGTCTAGAAATGTTGTCTTACAATATTTTTGCAATCCGTTCAAGATTACGCCAGTAATCAGGTTTTCAAAATTGTAGATGTGTTGCGGGTTGCATATCTTCCGCCTTAATACGACCAATCCTAACTGTAAATTCAATGGTTCAGCGAGATTTTAGATGAACTAATTTGGAAGATCAAGTTTGAATCATTGAATCAAGTTTCAAACTATATATATACTTCCGATATACTTCCCAAGGTTAAGCTTAATAATAGCGTTTTACTATTTTTGTGAATTTTCGGAGTTTTTCTCAGATTTTTCTTGAACAAATTGGCAGAAAATGTTGAAATTAGGTGAACAGGTCCAGATCAGGTGTGGAAATGCTGAAATAAATTTCGAATCCCTCCTGAACGGAATTTACAGGCGAGCGAAGCGAGCATGTTTGTCTCAGCTGTCACTGACAGAGGTTTTGCAGGCGAGCGAAGCGAGCCTGTTTGACTCACTTACACTGCCTATACTCTCGGGGTCCAGGGGCGGAGCCCCTGCTAGGCGGAGAAGGCGAGCAAAGCGAGCCTTCCGGCTAGTAATTTATACATAAGAGTAGTTGATTCTAGATTGTCTTTCTATTAGTTATACCATGAAGAAAGGAAAGTTGAAGACTATCCTACTACTCCAAACTTTTTCTAGATTTATACGATGTAATGTTCATAGAATTGGATGGAAAATAAAGCGTAGCCAGTACAGTCAACCATGATTGCACACATTAATACTTTCCAAATATTTCAATTAATCAATTCAAATCCATTTTTTCTATAAAAGTTGTAGAATATTCTTTGATCTTTACAAATAAAAGACGATTGAATTCTCTTAGATTTTAAGAAACTTTTTAACAAAGTCTCCTTTAAACTTTCAACGTGTTATAAAAAATAGTACTGAACGAAAATTTCAGTTTAAATGGTCAGCTGACTCAGATAAAACTCAGTCAGTATATTAAACTCAGTAGATGAAACCCAGATAAAGCAGTATATTATGCAACCATATCTCAATCCAACAACCGGTTAATTTATTTTTGGTTTGAACTGTTTTTGATAACACTATCTCTCCAAGCTCAACTAACTTAGTCCTAACTATCTCAACTTCAATTTGGCAGCATGATAAAGGAGTTCGCTTATTCCGAGGTGAATTGAGATGCTGGGAAGCAGATCTATCTGTTGTTGGCAAAGTGGAGGTTTTGTACAAATAACTCAACCTGTTTTAATCAGCTGCGTATCAGCGATGGATACGATGCGATTTTCGACTCTTGCCGAAGATTGATGGTCTCTTGACCAACCACCACGTCATCCACATTCTTCCCTTCTCTTCTCATTCTTCTCTGAAATCCTCTCTTTTCCCCTTTTCTCCCGGAAAAAAACCAACAGATTTGCTAATTCTCCTGAACCAAAAGTGCACGTCTTTCTCGGTCTCGCTTTTCAGCCACAAATAACTGCACTCTACTTCCGTTCCAATTGAATTTCAAACTGTCCTGTCTCAACCAGCAAGCCAAACATGCGACAGTCAACATGTTTCCTATTTTTGTTTTATTCAACTTTTTGTGTATTTCAATGAAGTTGCCATCAATTCTGCGAACTGTCACAGAGCTTCCCAGTAAGATATAAATTGTTGAAAGTCACAAAAATTTCGGCTTCTTCTTTGATGACTATTCAAACCTTGGTGATTACATTCTTGAACTACAGTATTATAATCGGCGTTTATTCTATTCTTTTCATATTGTATCAATCCACAGATTATGAAAACATTCAGAAGCACTACTTTCGAAAGCTATCTGAGCAGGTTAATAGATAAAAATCAAAACCACAGTACCCTTTTAGTATTTTTCTATCTTAACACAACGTGTTTCGCTTTTCTCAAGAGGTATTCTAAATTGAAATATGAATATTTGTGAAGGTTATATACTGATAGTTATTCACATTGAATAGAATACTAGATAATATCTAGTATTATTGTAATATACTGTATAGAAAATATTATTGTCAAACCACAAGTTGATAATAACTGGATAATATCTAGTATCATTGTAATATCTTGAAAATATTATTGCCAAACCACAAATTGATCAGAAATCGGATTATCGGTAAACTGTTAACCAGTTTACCCGAGATTTATAATAGTGTTGCTATTCAAACCAGTATTTCGTTTTTCAATGAATCTGTGGTTCAACAATATCTAGTTTTTTATTCACTATCGGAAGCAGTTCAGAGTTACTGAAAGTTTTTTGAGCTGCGCCGCAAATATAAAGTTTATAAAATAGCAAATTCATGTTCGCTCTTATGTAAAAATTGAATTCCACGCATCTCCCCGTTCTATTCATAATGATTGAGATTATTTTATGATGCTCGATATAAGGGAGGGGGACAAGTGTGCTGATTGATAACATTCCCAATCAACGTCACTTACAAGAAGTTGATTGAAAACATCCGAAGGTCATTTCTAACTTTTCGGCTAATGTGATTAACAGTCTTTGTTCAACTTTATCACGAAACTTATCGGGTAGAAGAAGAAGTTTGCGTAGGGAGGTGATTGTTCGATGAAGCAAAGGTATCAGTTACTTCAGCTCATTAACTAACCTTCACATACGCGTGTCAGTAAGTTAAGACCGTTGAAGAAGTTGAATGAGTAGCTTCAAAAAGTAGCTGTTACTTTATTGACTGATGTTCAATCACGTGAGTTGTAACAGTTTGCCAATTTTTCGTTGTTCCTTGTTTTCACGATAACTTATGAACGATTTGATTGATGATTTTCAGTTTGGCACAAAGTTGCTCTTTCCTTGTTCACCACAATGTTGGAAATTTCCTCACTCTGTTTCTTTTTTTCCTCATGATTTTCTCAAATTCAAGTCCCAATTCAATGTTGCATAATCGAATGGAAGGGAACCGGCAGTGATAATGGTATAATATAACAATATAGTATTTTGATATATTTTATAGCCTATCATCAATTTTCTAAGATTCAACTTATTTGTGAATTAATCTCGAAGCATTAGTTGAAATTTGAAACTCAATATAAAAGATGATTAAAAAATTCGAATAATAATAACTTGTCTTTGTATTCGTTAAGAATGATAGGATTGAGAATCATAATACTTGACCCAGCAAGAACCCGAATCGATTAGTTGAGTTGTTGTGCAGGTGATATTGTGGTTGTTATCTAGGCTATATTAAATGAAAAGACAATATATTTTCAAAGCAGCAACATTTTGTGAACGAAGCGAAAATATATATATTTTTCGCCATACTCGTATGTAGTACACAATTTTACAAGCTAGATTTGCGTTTGGGAAATTGCTGTTTACAGAGAATCAAAGATCAGCTGTTCTGAATGCGGGAATAATAATTTTGATGATTATTACAGCACTAATCATCATCACAATGATAATTACAGAACTGAAAATCTTGTCCAGCTGTTTTTTCCGAATTCTGACTCATGAATTAACGAGTCGAACAAGCCGCCATGACAGTTCACTGAGTGCGTTTGTGTTAGCTCTTGTGTTGAGATTATGTTGGCTTCAGTTCATATTTTCAGTTGTTTGAGGTTTTAATAAATCCTTCTCAGACTAGTATGACGAAAAAATGTACATAATTCGTGTGGGAAGGTTTACATACTCATAACTATTTTCCAAACTCGCCTAAACGGCTAGTTTGTAAACATAGATTATATGTAAAAACGCCTTTTCCACACTCATTATGTAATATACTATTTTCTCTATTTTCAATAATAATGGATGAATTTTCAAATATATCCTTAGTACTATGTTATATAGTTATAGTACTGTAGAATAGAGTATCAAATACTTCAGAATGTTATACGAATAATTAAGGAATGGATCGTGACATAGAAATTTTATTATAATTTTAATAATGAGAGCCCAGTTTTACAAAGTTTGATAATGTAACTTATACTCCTATTTTGGACAAATTTAAGTGAATTAAATGAAAAACTTCATGAAAGTGATGCAAAATGATAATGTAAGTAGAGTTGCATGAGAATGGACCCTCATAACTGTTTGTTCAATTCAGACAAGTTTATTGTACAGAAAACTTCTCAGGGGTGAATAGAGAGTTTTTGCAACTCTTTCTAATCTACCAGTTGCAGTCACTAATTAAATAGAAGTTTTATTGGTTTTTCAGAAGAGACTTTCTCCCCAAAAAGTTGCAAAATGGAATGTGAGGAAAGAATGAAACAAGATTTCATCACTTCAAGCCAAAGCTACATACTTTCATCCATTTTTGTAATGCTGTAGCAAACGAGGTTTTAAAAGTTTTGACAACTTCTAGAGCACTGGCGGCTCGTGCCCACGAAACAGGCGGAGAGCTGTTCAGTAAAAGATACGGGCACTTCTGCTGTTTCGTGGGTACGATCCGCCAATGTTCTAGAGCTACTATTTATTGCGAATGGTGTGTTTATTTCAATCAGTATATTGTTGTTCTTATTTAAAATTTCAGAAAGTTGATGAAGATTAGCCAGAAAATTGAACGAAGCAAGGGTTTTTGAAAGGAACATGGAGAAGCATGAAAGGGTGGTTGAGATAATTTAGAACCAATTAGAGATCAAAATACTTCTATAATACCATTTCATACAATAGAAATTGATGTGATTTTCAACGACAATCTAATAATGCTTAATACTCTTCTTATCATCATTATTGGACTCTCTTGGTCTAATGATTGTTTGTCACACGAAGTCCGATTCGGTATCCAATCGACGTGATTTTCTGTAGTTGTAACTGTTATTTTAATTATAGAAACCAGAAGATCACAAGTTACAAATAAGTTTATGAACTCTCTTAAGAGTTGGCCAAACTTGAAGATGACCAATATTACTGATCTTCAATTGCCAGTAACAATATAGGCTCAATACACAGTGTTATACTTTTAATGGCTACACCGTAAGCCATCAAATGTAAACATGCGTTCACTGATGCACAAGTCTGTGTCTTGAATGGGCATCACGCATTATTTGATGTTTTTCTCCAAGAGTTATGACTATTGCAAATTTAAAAAAATGTAATCTACTGTAATGAGGAGACTACATCTTGTTATTGAATGGCGTCTTAGATATAAACTTTATTAATACGCGTTGCACGTAGCAGGTTGGGAAACTTAGGGTTGATCCGACGGATTAATTTGTTGATGACGGATGAACCAGTGGCAGGTGCGAGGTGGTAGAATAGGGGAAAGGGGGGGTGTGATAGGGTAGGTGAAAGGCACTTAGATGATGCTGAGAAGGATATTGAATGCGGGTGGGTAATCTGTGAACTAATTTTGAGCCCAACTTGCTTGCACTAATCCTTACCCCTTGGTCTGTCCAAGCGAAGAAGACATTCTGGCAAGATGGGAAAATGACTCAAGCTCGGTCAATATTTGTTCAAAAATCATCAATTCGGTCTCAAATTGTAGAGAAGATCCTGATATACAATTTGATACCAAATTTGTTATTTTTGAACCAATACTGACCGAGCTGCAGTCATTTCCCCATCTTGCCAGAATGTCTTCTTTAGTTGAACAGACTATAATGGTGGTAGTGTTGGTACATCTATTTGCCGATTAGCTCGCTTTTGATGTTGACAGCCTTCTCAACAACACGTCGGACCCGTACGCACACGCACGCAAGCACGCGCCCACCTGATAACAGAGATAAGCTCTTCTGAGACTAACCAACGGGATTCAGATTCAGCGCTCTTTATTGATAAGGTGTTCTTGCAACGGTTGCAACCGCAGATCAGTGGCGGCTCGTGCCCACGGAACAGGTGAAGTGATGTACAGTAAAACATACGGACACTTCACCTGGTTCGTGGATACGAGCCGCCAGTGCCACAGATATGGTAGGGTAGACTTATGTATCCTTAGTCTATGGTTGAAGCTACCTGAACCAAGATTAATAATGTTGTAGATATTTTTCATTGATCGTATAACTATGTGTAGAAGATACATAGCTTTTATTGGTTATATTATAAGCATCTATGACTATAGAGTTACAGGTTTGCAGAGCTATTTTTATCTCACACATATTAAACATTCCACGCAAAATAATTGACTTGGATGATTCACGTATTATTCTTCAGGACAAAAGGGATCTCATCATGTGCGTTAAAAGTAGCGAATCTCATGTTTTTGTTTCAATAGGCCCAAGATGAAAGGCACCTTTAATATATTTCATTTAATACCTTCAATACATACCATTTGATACCTTTCGATAATACATCGAACTAATGTATACAATATCAAATATATGTATAATATGACATCCATATAATACATAATTTCATTCCTCACATATCATTTTCTGAAATTGTTGAATTTCCCATTAATTCAAACTAGGTTATTATAAATTATCAAACTAAATTATTATATAATTATTGTTGTATTATCATTTGAAGGTCTATTATATTAGGCTGAATATAACTTAGGTCAAAACAGATATTGATATCAAATAATGATGAAATTGGAAAATTTTGGGAAAAGGCTTTATAATATTACTACTGTACTCAAGAGTAATTATTTATTTATCGTGATAAGGCTTTGTGCGATATATGCTTTCTGAAAGTATTCCAGTGTGATAGATGGTAACGGAATTGGTGGTTGACAAATGGTATTTATCAATGTTCAACTCTGCTTGTACAGTTTGGAAGCGGTCTGCGAGAGCGAACCAATTTTCTGGGGTTGCTTTCGAATTGATACGCTTTTTCAGACCGCTCACTGACTGTCTGGACAAAGCTGAGCATTCATAACAGTCATTCACAAACTACCAGTTTCGTTTGCTAAACTCTCAATAGTGATGAGAAGTACAATCTATTGGTCCAAATCCTGACTTTGTCCTACAAAGTGCAGTAGCGTGCCAAATGCAACTGTCCACTTCTATTAGTCAATTCCAGCACTGGCGGCTCGTACCCACGAAACAGGTGAAGTGCCCGTATCTTTTACTGTACAGCACTTCACCTGTTTCGTGGGCACGAGCCGCCAGTGAATTCCAGTTCAATTCACATCAGCGTCAAATTTTCTTTGCACAAAGTAATCTGCCTCTTGACCCATGGCTCGGATTGGTAATTTCCTATCACTCTCCTCCTACACCTCCTCCTCCTCCTACTCCTCCTCCTCCTCCTACTCCTCCTCCTCGTGACAGTTTGTTGTCTGTTGAGTAAAGTAGCCAATCCTCACATCGCCTACTGCACCCCATATCCTCGCTGTGTCCAGCACATCCAAAATGCAATTTACTGCCAATCACAAACTCAAACAAAGTCGGCAACATTTTTAGGCTCCATCACTGTCGCTTGGCCATATTAGCGAGACTTGACGCTTATCCGGTTGACTTGAATAATAGAGTTCTGCCCAATTCCAAATCTGTTTGCTTACAGTACAGTTTGGCTCAATATTTGACTCAGTTTGGCTTAATATTTGGCTCAGCAGGATCCTACGCGAATGGATTCAGTGGAGTAGAAAATATTGTCTTCTGGGATAAATGGGAATTGATTCGAGAAATTTTTTAAACCGTCTACATTGGAGATTTTTCTGTTTGTTTTCGAATTTTCTCATGTTACATAGTCACGGCTCAATTTCATGCTTGGTAGAGAATGCATTCAAGTTTGAAACTCGTTCAATTTTAAGAAATGTTTGTGTATGATTATTCCTCGTTCGATTCTCAGAATTTCCATCATGATTGATTCTATTTCGGTCTAGAGTACATATTCAATCATATTTTTCACAATGCAACGATTGTCCAAAAGTTCTGAAAAGAGCTATTTTTGTCACTAGAAACAATCGTACCCAAAGTCATACATCAATCAATTCTTACTTCTTGATGGTTTATTTTCACTTGTATTCCAATAAGGAGTTTATATTCGTATTCATTGTTATCTTGACTATCCGCAGTAGCAGACAGCAGATCAGCTGAATCAATAAATTAAACCTATATTAACTTTATTACTGATAGTATCGAATAGAATGGAATAAATTTTTATTAGCTGATGTAGGGAAGTTTGGACAGTACTTGCTACTAAACCACTATTCCTCTCTAATAATAAAGTATTTATTTAGATAATGTGCTAATGTACTCGAAGATTTTAGTCAAACATGTGGAAATTTGAGGTTGTCACACATAATTTTTCTTCGAGCATTGAATTTTTATATCAATTTTTTAAAAATGTCATCTCATAGACATCCAAGTATGTGTATATACAAATGGTAAGACTTTAAGCACTGCTGAGAATAGAATGAATGAGTATAGAAACAACTGGATTAATCTAATGGAAGTAAAAATGTCTCTTGCAAACTTGAGATAGCCTACTTCTCAAGTTGTTGATGTGGGTTAAGTGAAAGAGGGGGCTTGCATGCCTCAACTTCGCCCACAAACTCTTGAAAAATTTTTACAAAGTGTAAAATAAAGCCATTTTATCTATCTATCCATCTCAAATTTAGATTTGATTTTGAATTTAGATTTCATTATATTGGAAAAAGAAAGTGACTCTATTATTAGAAAACATGCAGGGGCTTTGTATATGATGGATATGATAGAGTCCAGATCATTTTCTGGCTCCTTTTCATTTTAGAGATCATGTTTATATACTCCCAAATCCAAATTTCATTTTAGGGGAGCAGCTAGGATGTACGATGGCATTTTCTAGAGTTGGATGCATCACACCATAATAATTATGGTAAGAAAAAATAAAAGATATCATTTATTTTATCTCTGTATAATATAATAATAATAATAATAATAATAATAATAATAATAATAATAATAATAATAATAATAATAATAATAATAATAATAATAATAATAATAATAATAATAATAATAATAATAATAATAATAATAATAATAATAATAATAATAATAATAATATAATAATGATAATAATAATAATAATATTGCGAATGGCAACGCAGATGAGTGTATATTTGTTTATGGATGGAAGTGGCGTGGCATCTTTCTTGACTGCACTAGCACATACCCTGTATGTAATTTTCAGGAGGAGGAGAGTCTGTGTCACCTTCTTATTAGATGTCCCATGTACATTGTACAATGATGTTAGGTGACGTTATCTGACCAAATACACTGTAAACATTGTTACGAAGATAAAGTTTTGATTCTCTTGTCGAATCTAAACAGAGATAAAAAAATGATATCTATTTTCATACCAATGCAGCTATTTGGATAAGACGAACAATATTAAGTTTAACTGGATGGTATGGTGAAACATGTACTCGAATCCACATTGTTGATCAATTGCTATTTGTTTATTTTGGTCAAATTGAATGTATTTTATTACAGCCTCCAATTAGCGTTGTTGTTGATTTCTATGTTATTTTCTATGTTTGTATGCTAGTGTTTCTCACCATACACAACTCATTTGTATAACCTATTATAATATGTTGAACAAATTAAATTTTTCATTTATTTATTTAGTTATAATCAAACATGAAAAACATGGGTTCTTCTGAAATACGTGACTAACAAGATTTCCATGAAACGGAGGGAGGCGCTTTCGAGAAGATACTTTCATCTGGAAAGAGGTGATGATGGAGCTTTTCGGAAATGTTCGTCTCAGACTTGGAACAAAGTGTGGAGCTGCATTATTTAATAAATCACTTGCCGATTTTATTCTTTTCGCCGGCACTTTTTCTCGCCAGCAACAGACCGAATTGAATTATTATTAATGACTCATCTCGTCCTGTACACTTCAAACAATTGGTTTTTTGCCCAAGTCATCAATCACTCACGTCGGCCATCTGTTTCCATCACACAAATTGTGGCTTCAAAACATCATTATAACCCTTCTAAAGTGTAAAGTGGATTACTGTAGTACGAGATTGGTTGGCAAGATGATCTGAAATAGAATCGATTCAACAGTTCCCCATAATAATTGTATTAGGCCAACAATGTTCGAATTGGTTTTGATTGGATCTAGCACAAAAATTCTTTCTCTAGAAAAACATTTCTTATTTCTTGAATATTATAAAGTTTCTCAGTACTTTCGATTGAAAATATGAAAAATACGGATCTTAGTTTATTTCACTGCTCCAATTGTTTCTCGCATCATGCGAGAAACAATCGCATCCCATTCGCCATTTTTTACAGTTCATCCAATTCCCATCTACAATATTTCTACCCATTTTCATTATTATCACGGACGCTCGTGCCCACGAAATAGGTGAAGTGCTGTACAGTAAAATATACGAACACTTCACCTGTTTCGTAGGCACGAGCCGCCAGTGACTATTATCATGCCTGTTTATTACATAGTTTGGGTGGTCTACCTTTTTTTCTTCTTCCTGGTGAATAACAATTCAATATTCTCTTGGGCCACCTCTCTGTAATTCTTTGTATTGCGCCTGCTCTCAACTTGCTCTAAAGTTGTATGTATAACATTTCCCTATCTTGTTCCTCATCTTCGAATTATGATTCAGACCATTTTTAGAACATAACAACTCTTGCGCAAGGAATTACCTCGTACAATATTTTAGAAGATGGATAATATAAAGAAATATCTTATTCTATCATACTCCATTCAAAAGAATACTTTCACTTCCCTATAAAAACTTATTCATTTATTCAATAAAATTACTATGCCTATACACGGGTGAGTGCAACTAGCAAATGCCCAAAAACTGCTCCTCCACCAATAATCACATCACTAGTAATAACTCTCTAAGCAAAATTCAGTCTGGTTTCGAACGGGACATAGTACCACTACTGCATTGCTCTGTGTGACCGATGCTATAAGGCAGGCAATGGATTGCAGACAGGCTACACTCTTAGTTCTAATAGATTACAGCAAGGCATTCGATTGTGTTTATCATCCTCTGCTGCTGAAAAAGCTTAGGAACATAGGTTTCTCCACTCAAGTAGTTCAATGGTTTAACTCCTACCTCAGCAGTCGTTGTCAGTCTGTGAAATTCAGTGGCCGTTCAACTGGATACCGAGTTGTTGAAAGAGGCGTACCTCAGGGATCAGTCCTTGGACCTCTGTTATTCAGCATTTATATTGATGACATAACCAATGTTTTCAGATTCTCCAAAATCTATCTGTATGCTGATGATCTACAGATGTATATTCAATTCGATCTAGATCACTTTGCAGCTGCGGTTGACAGAATGAATCAAGACATTGAAGCTCTCACAGACTGGACCTATAGGCATGGACTCAAAATCAATGAAACTAAATCTAAATCTATAATTATAGGCTACACTAAACTCATTTCTCGACGTGGATTTGATTTCAATAGTGGACCTTTCATACAAATAAATAACAAAATTTTATATTACAATGATTCTGTTAAAAACCTAGGACTGATTATTAGCAAAACCCTTGACTGGACCGAACAAATAAACACCACATGCAATAAGGTGTTTGCAGGAATCCATTCCCTGAAGTTCCCTGATCAGTGACTTCATCCTATTCTGCATCAAAGTAATGTTAGTGAAGTCATTGATTTTTCCATATTTTAATTATTGTGATACAGTGGTCAATGGCATGTCTGTCATTTTGTCTGAGCGGCTGCAAAGGGCTCAGAACTACTGTGTCAGATTCATTTACGGCCTCAGAAGGGATGACCGTATTACCCCATATTTTCACCAGCTTGGTATGCCAAAACTTAGATCTATAAGGGACTACCATATCCTTATGCTGCTGTTTGACTTAATTAAATTCAATAGGCCGGAATATTTAGCAGAAAAGTGGTAGGGGAACTATGGGCTCTCAATTACTGGTTATTCCAAATCATAGAACATCTATGTACAATAGATCCTTTCATGTTACAGCTTGTCGCAACTGGAATCTATTGCCCCCGGCTTTGAAGAACCTTAATAATCGAGTTCAGTTTGGCGTGGCGGTATTGAACTGGCTGCGGGCGGGTGGTGTGGCTTAGGTGTGGGCTGAGATAAGCTGGCTGATAAAGCTTATGGAACTATTCTTGACATTTTTAATTCCATTACATAATTTTTTTTTCAAATTTTAGGCAAGTGGTTCCAGATTTTAGTATTGTGGGCTTAGTTATATTGTTTCATTTATACATTTATATTATTTCATATTCACATTTCTAGGAAGTGTGTGTGTGTGTGTGAATGATTATTAAAATGAATATAAAAAGCGTTGTTCTAGTAATTGTTATAATAACATAGAGTTGAAGTCTTGTTTTACATTTTTATTTCTCAAGTGTATTCTGTTATTTATTTTATTTTTATCATACTTTGCTATTTATCATATGAAATAGATGTAAGAATTCTATTATTGTAAGGGTTGTGTGGTAGAGAGGACCTAGAGTCCTAACTACGCCCTAATAAAGGCAATTATCCAATTCAATTCCATATTTATGTAACAGTCCAAATCAGAAATCAAGGTTATAATAGATCATAGAACTCAATATTAGATTTTTCCACTTGACAAATCATTTTGAAAAATTTTTGATTTCGATGAAGGTTCACTTCCAAGTTCCAAAAATAGACAAGATTAATATTATATAAGGTTTTGATACTTTGAATTCCCTTCAAAAACTTATTGTGAGATTGTCTCATCCTTCGAAAACCAGTCAGCAATATCGAAGAGTTTCCTCGAATGATATTTTCATCCTCATATCGACATATCTTTCAAACTAACAATATCGTCTGAGCTTTGTCGTACTGACGGAGAAAGTTGTGCGATCTTAACCTCTCAAGCTTGAAAGTTGGACTTTTGGTTTCATCGAAAACGGAGCCAACATCGGAAACTTTTAAGGCTCCTATATAGGGTCGTGTATTGGAACCTACCACAAACTCAAGACACAGGCACCAGAGCTCGTTTCAGTCAATTCGTTGAAAAACAAATCAAATTATCCAATTCAAAAATATTAAATTACTTGTTGACAACACTAACACATAAAAACATTTTCCAAATTATAATTTATTTATTAATTCATCTATACAATATTGAAATCGGTATGATGAACTAGGCATGGCCTGTTCTATTTCTCTCCCAAATAAATTATTGTCATTGTATTCCTAAATGAGGCTATGATATTATTGCACCTTGTTTCGGACATATATTATTAATCAAAATTCAGGAAATAAATAGTACAGATTCTGCCTAGTTTTTCTTGCCTGGTCATAATAATATTACTATTATGATTTGTGTGATGATATCAATGAATGAATGAATGAATGAATAAAGACTTAATTTCCAATCCAGGAATAACACAAAAAATTAAAATTTGGAAGGTTGGTGAAAGGAATAAAAAAATTATCTCTATTATATTTGTGATCTTAATTTAAGTATCTGGATTATATTTGGTTTGGTTACAAGTCAATTTGGCTTGTCTTTCAATTTCATTATATACAAAATCGATTATCTACATGTTATTAGAATTTTCAAGACCAAGAACTTTAGTTCATCAACCCAACTTCTATTATATTGAAGTCATCCCAACTTAATTATTTTGAAGTTATCCTGTTATGTGTAAAGTTACCGTTCTGAAATTTGCAACAACAAAACTTTGGTTGAAACTTTGTTAAAATGATTTTGTTTCGATGTAAACCCAATTCAATGATTTTCAAAACCTATATAATCAGTGCTCATTAACGACGGAAGAAGTTTAGTCATTGAATACATTCCGTACTTATTATTTTCACCGACAGAGACCGATATGAAATTCAAAACACAGTAAGGTCGCCTGAAAGACGTGATCGGAATCGTTAGCTGGAGAAGTAGGGTTGATCAAGAAAACGTTGCTCCAGATTTTCCGGTCGTTTGAATTTCATAATTGCTCTTCTCCCCGAGTCACAACCCTCGACCTCTATTCGATTATCCAACTAGTTTGCCCAAGCAAAGAAGACATTCTGGCAAGATGTGGAAATGACTCCAGCTCGGTCAATATTGGTTCAACAATTATAAATTTGGTTTCAAATTGTAGAACAGAATGTTTCCTACAATTTGAGACCAAACATATAATAATTATTAAACCAATATTGGCCAAGCTGGAGTCAGTTTTCCATCTTGCTAGAATGTCTTCTTTGCTTGGACAGACTATACAAACTCGTCGTGAATTTCGTACACTCCTCAATCTTGTAAACTGAATCAGAGCACAGCAATCAGCTATGTTTGTTAAATGGCACCACGTTTCTAAAATTGAAAACGAAAACAAATCTCGGCATTCCACGCCACTTCGAAGATACTAACTTTACGGGCAACTTTTCCTTTGAAATTGTGAAATTGAGAGGTAATCAATGCTACAACTGAGATACTGGCAACTTGGAATCATTGGTTTCATAATTTATTTTCCAGTTTCTGAGTAGTTCTAGTCAGTCATGCGTTGAACTGATCGTATTGCGATTATAGAAAAACATTGTCAACTTTTCTTATTCCAGTGAATCTCAAAAATTAGGTGAAATTGAGCATTGAGGTAATGTTCATAACTTCTAACATGTAAATGTGACGAAATGTTTCGAGGTTGAAGTTATTTGAATTTATGTAGTTGAGTGAAAAAAATTCATTATCTCAATATTCACTATTTGTCTGATCAAGCTGATCTATCAATTACTGGGAAATTGACTTGTATTTAGAGTACTGTATTACTTTTCAATAAATTAGGCCTGTACATGTACATTAGAAGATTTTGCCCTTTTCCAAGGACAAGGATTTTGCCTTTTCCAAGGTTCATTTATTTAACAAAATACATTACTCAATGGATAAAACACAGACAATAATTGTCCAAAACGTCTTATTTCCAGATTTTGTTGGATAAAAATTTTGTTTAAGATTGAGTGACAAGCTGTGACTTCTTATATTTAAACCAATCACAACATAGACCAACCAAACTTTCATCAATAAGGATTGTATGACATCATACTAAGCTTGAAGATTCTGAATTTCCTGCATTTTCAAAAGCCATCGTTACATTTTGAAATAAATCACTGTACCAATATGAAATTAGATCATTATCCCCAACATTGGTGCTATAAGTTGAACAATTGAAATCGAAACCATACGATCTTATTAATCAGCGAAATCGAAAATAAAAGTTGGCAATAAGAAAAGAATATTGAGGCCCTAGAAATGCGGATATAGAGATTGATGAGATTTTGAAAGACGGATGATGAGTGCTGGAGGAGCAGGATTGTATAGTAATAATGAAATGCTTAAGGGACAAGATATGATAATAAAGGCGTTCAAGGCGAAAAGAGAAGAAGCCTAAAAGAAGACAAGGTGGGAGGTGGAAGTAGAAAAGAATAGGTGAGAGGGAGAAAAGAAATTGATTGGTGATTAGGGACATCTGGCTTCCTTCTACACTACCAAAATTCATAGACAACGGGATAGTGAGAGAGGTGAGGGATTATTTAGGAAAAAAGAAATGATGAGAGAATTATTTGAAAGAGGAATTTTTCTCTTCTACATGAAATTGTATAACTCCTGTTCAATAAATATCAATATCATCACTGAATGTTGATCATAGTATGCAAATAACTACCAGAGATCAGAGATCATAGTAGAGTTTACCAGAGATTGATAATGATGTAACAACCGAAACCGGTATCTCGATTTCTTAATAAATCAGTGGTTTGACAACGTCTTGTCTTTTCATTAAAAATAACTAATGCACACTATGGCCTGTATATTTTCAATTTCTTATAATCGGTTATAAATATATTTCTCTCATTCATGTTTTCGATTGATGGATCCAGAATATATCAATAATCATGCAGTGAATATTAGAATATAAGAAAGATTGGTTTTTTATCGAATGTAGTCTAGGCCTAATGGGATAAGATTATGATGGAACTCGCTTATTTCTGTATCCAAAAGACAATCATGTCTAATTATTATTCGTTATTGAATGATTTCTTTCTAGCCCTATCTACTGGGAATTAGTATTCATTGTTTTTAAGTAGCTGGTGAGAGTCAGTATTGAGTTCGTTATCGTGATATTGGGTATGACGAGATATAGGTATGATATTATAATGAGATATTGGGTATATAATTGTTATTATAGCTGATGTCAAAAAATTAGGCGGTTTCGTATGTCTTTTGTATTCAATGTAAGCCATGTAACCTATTAACAGCTATGTAAAGCATGTATTGTCCATTTTGATTTCAAAATCATCATCTAGGCATAGCTAAATGTCAAATCTAATTATCAACAACTTGAGCTGTTGAAGCGCACAAGAAGATTACAAAACCGCCTACTTTTTTGACTTTAGTTATATTTTATTAGGTTTCTACTACTATTGGGTATGGCGTACATACAAGTAAGTGATCAAGAACGTCCTCTCAACCAGGAAAGCTACGATATCGGTTTTATGAGATTGAGTTGAGTTCTATTTTCGAAGTCCAGCATACGTATTGAAATTCTTAATCATTGTAAATTCGATTATTTTTCAATCTTCATCGAATCCAATACTTCGAAAACTTTCCAAAGTAATGTGGGGCGGAAATTTATGGCAGGTGCTTTCCGTAGCACACAGGAACAGACATTCAAGCAATTCGCCGTTAAAGGATTTGAAAGCGAATGCCAGTGACAGCAGTAAATCCTAACACAAGATGAACTAAAAAACCAAGCGTAAATCTGGAAACAATGCACCCAAAAATTGTATCGAATATCGGGATGGAAACGACCTTTTTCCAACTAACATTAATATCGTTCAGAGCGCTGCAGTCGATGGTTTGGAGTTCGAGAGATTGTTTGTACATGTCTTGAATTTTCAATTATCGTTTTTATCCCAGTACTATTATACACTGCACATCACTCTCGAAGCACCGGTTGTATCTATCTCGATTATTTATTCACTTTGAAATAATGATGTCCTCCGTCTCATTGCTCATCCCCATCTAGGAGATGGAATCCAGAGTGAAAACTCATTTGTTTTGTACTGTCATATACATTTATTCTGTAACATTGGATGAAGTTTCAAATGAAAACTATCTCCAATATTTCCATGCCAACTGTAGGTAGTCATCACCACAACAATACAATGGTTGTTATGATTATTCAAAATGCGAAATATAATTTCAGTAAAGGTTGAGCTGCTGTGTGGAATAATGATGAGTGATAAACTTGTTTCTATGATAATTGTATGATGCAACTTTTCATTATTCAAATTTTTTTCGTTACTCAACTTTCTTATGAAAATCTTTTAATGTATCCTATTTTGAACTTTTTATTGTATTCTTTCTCAAATGCCACAAGCTCAATTTTCACCATTATCTCTTCTCAAATACCTGAAATTACAGTTCAAAATATTATCAAACCCTTTAATTTTACTACAACCTAATAATTTGATTTTTATGTTTGAGCTGTGATGTGAATATATATTTATGAATTATTGGCATTTTGAAATTCTCTATTTTATAGTCTTGTTCCATACTAGGCCTACTTGAGTAGTTTATGCCACCAGATAAAAATCTCAATCAAATAGGGACTCTATTTTGTAGCATTTTTGAATGAGCAGAAAGATAAAATTCATTTGTTTATAAAGAAAGAGTATTTACAACGTTATTCAATTGGATAGGGCGCCTTATAGGAGCTCCTCCTATAAATAGGCGAGACATACATCCTTTTTTCAATAAGAACAAAGAGAATTGAAATATATTGGAGAAAATCTATTATCCTATGATAAGAATGATGTCTGTTTCGATATTTTATCTGACCATGGTTTCCTGTAGAAGAATTGATTGATTGATTTATTGATTTATTGATTTACAGTAACAATCGTATTGCTAGGTCTAGTAAGACCCATTGCATACAAAACATATTACAATATCAACTGTACTATACAATATACTTATACAAATAGAAATAAATAAATTCAATCATAACAGAGAATAATTGTAAAATAATTTAGAACTTCTGAAAAAGCAAATAGTAGATTTCTATGTTGGGAAAATAGAATCTTTCTATAAAAATGGCAATTTAAATTACAAGGAAAATAGATGTAATTCATCACATTGCTTATTTAAATGGATGAATAACAAGATGATGGATGATTACACAAAAAAAAATAAATAATAATAAAAATAAAAAAAAAAAAAAATAATAATAATAAAAAAATAAAAAATGAAGGCCCTATCAATCTGTACCACCTAGGAAGTATCTGAAAAGTCTTCTCTTGAATACATTGGGTGAATTAGAAAACACTATTCTCTCAGGGAGCATATTCCAAAGTCGAGCAGCAGTTACCACAAATGAGGAATTGAAGGCTGCTGTCCGGTGAATAGGGATCTGTAGGTTGTATACATGTGATCTAGTATTGCGGTTTGGGTAGACATCAATAAGCCGCACAAAATTATCAGCTAAGTAAGCAGGACCCGCTTTCAGGATCAGAATTTTAAATACTAGACACAGTAGAAAATATTGCCTACGCCTATCCAACTTCAGCCAGCCCAGCTCCATGAAGAAGGGGGTGACATGAGTGAAGCGCCTGGCATCAAATATGAATCTGACTGCATAATTCAATGAACGCTGGAGCTGTCCATTCAACTCATTTGAGAGGTCGTTGTATGCAATGCAGCAATAATCAAAAAACGGCATTATCAAGGCATTGACAAGAGTTACACGAGCTGGCCTGGGCAAAAATCTTCTTATTCTCTTTAGTTGATGCATACCCCCAAAGACCTTGTTACAGACATGAGTAACCTGTTCCCGCCAGTTTAGGGAGCTATCAATTATTAAACCAAGAACTTTGAGACTAGAACTGAAAGGAACAGGAGTACCACAAATAGTCACCGGAGGGGCGCTGGGAATATCCAATTGGCTCAACAGCCTAGGATGTCCAATGACAATACTCTTAGTTTTTGTAGGGTTCAGTGTCAGCCTATGAGCATGGGCCCATTCAACAAGCATTGAGATATCACTGTTCACTCTGTCAATGACATGATTGAAATGTGCCTTGATTGAATGAGAGTAAATTATAAGATCATCAGCAAAAAGATGGTAAGAAGTATGTGAAAAAATCATAGGAACATTATTAATATAAATTGAAAAGAGAAGAGGGCCCAAAACAGATCCTTGAGGTACACCTTGATTTATTATGCGCCAGGGGGAGATTTCATTGCTAGAAGACCCCATTACAGCCTGGGAACGACCCACTAGGTAAGATGAAAACCATGACAAGACAGAACTAGAAAAACTGCATTGATTCTTCAGCTTATTTAATAGTACATTATGATTAACATTATCAAAAGCTTTGCTGAAGTCAAACTGGACCAATAAAGTCCCAGCAGTTGATTTACTATCCAGTCCAGTCCGAATGTCATCAGTAATCTTAATCAGCGCAGTACTTGTACTATGGTGTGGTCTAAATCCCGATTGGAACCTGGCAAAGAAATTAAAACAAGACAGATATTCAACCACTTGCTTATGAACTACTCTCTCAAGTGCTTTGGATATTGAGCAAAGAATATTGATTGGTCGGAAATCTTTGGGAGTACTTGGATTTTTAGTTTTAGGGATAGGTTTGATGAGTGAACACTTCCAAAGATCAGGAAAAACACTTGACTGTAGTGAGAAGTTGAAAAGGTGTGTGATAGTAGGAAGTAGGATCGGAAGTAATTTTTTGTAAAAAAGGATAGGAATACCATCTACACCTTTAGAAGAATGAGAGAGATGGAACGTTATTTTATTTTCTATGAGAAATAATTATAACTGATTCTTACCCATCTTGATTGCTTCGAAAATACATTATACATTTAGTAGAAATATTTACTTTCAGCTGAGTTAGCCAATCGAAGCATTAATAGCTTATTCATTACAGCGAAACACTGCACTGTCCCTCGAGAAATCAGACTGAATGCAATACCAATATCAATTTTCATATTCAATTCTATATAGAAATAAATTCAGTTATCGCTTTTCAAATCAATTTTCCAGGGCTGGACATTCTCATCAAGTATTCGATTCTTCCCATCAACTATTTACGAGAACAAAGCTTATCGTTATTATGATAGAAAGTTCAAGCAGTACTTTCCATCTCAATTAGTGATCTTACATTTCTTTCCAAGTCGGATATACTTCCTAATTATGATTCAAAATTATTTGTAACATTTTTCCTGGACTTCAAATTCTTGAGTGAAGTGCTACGGTTGTAAATAATCCTTGTTTCCGACTTATCATCTATCAAAATTTAGGGAAGAAATAGTACAGGCTATGCCTGCTTTTTTCTTACCCAGTTATAATAATGATAATATTAGTGGTAGAAACATAACATTAATATAATAATGATAAGGTTGAGAGGTAGGAAGGACTTCCAAGACCTAACTCCGCCTAGTAAAGAATATTTTCATTCCATTTCATTTCATTATGATTTGTGTAATGATGTCAATGAATGAAATATAATCAGTGTTGGGGAGTAGCGCGCTACTTTTTTTAGTTTGTAGTGTAACGACGCTACTTTTTTAAAATAGTATAAATATTGTAGCGTCGCTACATTTGAAGAGTAGTATGTAGCGTAAATCACGCTACTTTTCACGTTACCTTTGGTATACATCAACTCCATATAATCGATAGTAAAATGATCGATAAAACGATGCCACCAGCCAGTGGGCTGGTGGCCCATAATTATTTATATAATAAATGATCAAGAATAAGCTAGAATATCGTTATTTGCCAAATATTCCATCAATTTTATCTCCAAAATGACACACTTTTCAATAATTTAAGAAACAGAAGCTAAGACGGAAAAAGGTCTGAAATTTTTGTTTGTTCTTGATTTGTGAACTGGTATGATTACGTTGTAATTGGTATGATATGAAAACGTTTTAAACAGTAGTTTACACAACACTGAATATAATATAGTATAAAATCTCTGATCACACTTCTGTAATGAGGTAACGATAGTTTGTTAACGCTTCTTAATAATTAACACTAATAACTCTTCTTTCATCTATCTGCAATCACATTAATAGAATGTGAACAACCAAAATTGTTGTAAAACTTCTACAAAGTGTCAAATAAAGTCATCTATTTATCTATCTATTTATCCATCTATCTAACCATCTATCTAACCATCTATCTAAGATGATATCGACATCTTTAGTTGGCTTTAGTAGATGACATTGGAAATCAAATGGACCTAATACAGATAACAGATCGAATGGACAAAATTAGTTCGAATCAAATCTGATTCGGTTACTGATCGATCAAGCGTCAATGATAGTAAAATAACTCTTATTCAATTATCTAGAGCTCAAATTATTCTCATGATTAATTCTCATTGAACATCTCCTTCGAGTATTGGATTTTTAACATCAATCATTTTTAAAGCTTATCATTCCGGTACTCTGAAAATTTAAGCCGTAGTCATAGAACTTCCAGAAACCGGACGTGAAAAAATCCGGACTGTCGTTTGTTCGGAATAACATAAAAGTGTAGAAATCAAGTATACAGTATGCCTACTTTTAAATAATGATATGAAATGAACTGTAATATGAAATGAGAAATGAACTGTCAGTAATGTAATACTTGAATATATACTGGCAATGAAAATGCATTCTTGAAAATATAACTTAGGCCTACCTGCTTAACCGTTGTTTCCTTGATTTCAAATTAAACGTACTGTGACCCAGTATTATAATATTATTATGTGATGACTATAATAACTCAGTATAAGTAGTTTATCAAATTCAATAACCTAGTGAACTAAACTGTTTCATTCGGAGTGTAATTTCCAACATCTCGTAGAGTCGTATATAGTCTGTCCAGGCAAAGAAGACCCTCTGACGAGATGAGAAAATAACTCCAGCTTGGTCAATACTGGTTCGAAAATTATTTATTCGGTCCCAAATTGTTGGAGACATTATGATTTACAATTTTAGACCAAATCAATAGTTTCTGAACTAATATTGACCGAGATGGAGTCATTTTCTCATCTTGCTAGAGGGTCTTCTTTGCTTGGACAGACTATACCTGAGCACCCTATTAAATTCAGCCAGGAAAGGTTCCGCTATCCACCTAATCTACGAGTTAGATTTGTCAAAGACTTTTACGGCCGACCTTCAGCAAATAAAGTTCTTTCCAATTTATATCGAACCCATTTTTCTCATCTGCCCCTTCTTTTCAAACCTACCAAGCTCCATTGAAAATAAATTATTTCACCAGAACTCTGGTTTCATTTCAACCTCATCACGAAAGATCTTCATGCATAATAGAAGTCACGTAACAGCAACTTTCTCGAGAGAGGAGACTGCTTCAACATTGTTCAACTTGATTGAACTCAATTAATAGAAATGCAATTGAGCAATAGAAATGCAGCTCTCAAATGAAATCATTATGCATGAAGCGCAATCAATCTCTTTGAGTGCTGCAGTCCATAACTTAAAGTACAAATAATGTTCATTATTTTCAAAACTGATAATTACAGCATGTCGTGCTATTAAGGTAGCCGTGGCCATCTAAAGTTCAGAATTGCCTTCCAATGCAGGGATTTATCAATTCAAGAATAATTCAACAATGCAGCTCAGCAAATGGCGAAAAAGTCATCCATGATTCTCTACATGGCTCTCCCATGACTTCGGTTACGGCTTTTTAATAGTGTCAACTTGGATTTTATTCCATTTCAGACACGTTTGACCTCTTTTGACGTAAAACAGCAACGTGAAGTTCACATTATTCTCGTTGGGAGCCTGCAATTCTACTCTAAACAGAGCAGACTTTAAAAACGGCCAGCACATCAACAATGGACGAAGTTGGATAGTTTCTGAAAAAAAACAAAAGAAACAACGTTTCGGATGTACAGCTGTGAGGCTGTTATTCCAGTTTTCCATTGTTTGAAATCTCCAATTTAACGCTGACGGTTAGTGGAGTTGAACACTAGGCTTGAAAGCGCATATACATGTTGCTTTTTTATCAACAACAACAACAACAACAACAACGATGATTATTCAACTGTAATTTATCTCTAGTGGAATGATTATTTTGTCATTTTGAATAATGCTCTGATCATATTATGAACTTCTTGACAAACAAGGTGACTTGTTTATTCAATGGTTTCAATGTAGCTACAAATTATTGTTAAACCTGGCGTGGTACAATTGAAAAAAATTAATTTTCCACTGCGATCCAACACCTAATATTTGAAATGATTATCAATCTTTTGAGAATCAACAATTCTATATCACAACTTTTAATATTGATGAGTCATTCTTTAATTAAGAAAAGAGTAGAACAAATAATAATTATGTAGTGCTACTGTACTCCAAAAATGATAGTTTGAGCTTTGAGGTATACACTTCATACACTATACAATGCTTTCCATTCAATTAATTTTGAAGTGAATTGGCAGAGATGAGTTTTCAAACTTTAGTGATTTTTCTCAATCATCTCGATTTTTCTTGGAATTCACCCTTTTTGTGGGTTAAGTGGAAGAGGGGGCTCTTGTGTCTCAACTTCGCCCACAGCACTTTGTGAATGTACAAAGTGGAAAATAAAGACACTTATCTATCGTCTTGAAGTACCTTCTCTAAGTGGTGCTCTTTTACTTCTCTCTGAGATGGTGCTGAGGTTGGTGAGGTATTAAGAATGGAAGCATGACTTTTCATTGGAATCAATTTGGTGTCGAGATCGAGCTGAAGCAGGAACCTTCAATAATAATCGATCATCACAAACGTCTCGTTGAATACGGTTAGCAGGAACTCTAATCACCGATTTGAATGCTTTTTTTGAATACCGAAAAGCTTGAAGGCATAGCCATAGCCCCTTAAAACGTCTGATGTATATTATGTCCAAGCAAATATGACATTCTGACATGATGAGAAAATGACTTTAGCTCACTCAATATTGGTTCAAATATTATAATTTTGGTCTCAAATTGTAGATCAGAATTTTCTTCACAATATGAGATCACATTTATAATTTTTGAATCAATATTGACCAAGCTGAAGTCATTTTCCTCATCTTGCCAGAATGTCTTCTTTGCTTGAAAAGACTATACTGGATGTTTGATAATGGGATGAAATATGGAATTCAGCTTCAATGCGAACAGGAACGAACGACAACGTCCATTGCTTTCGCATGAAATAACCGACTGACTTGAATAGGAAAGCCTTCTCGGTCATTTCGGAACTTCCGTTTTCTCCAACTTACGATTTCAAATATTCAACAGAGTCTTCACAACAACAGCGTTGCTTGAAGCCATTAGATTTCTCAGATGTTTCTTCGCTATTGCACGTGATTTGAATATTCCTTGGCTTGAAAACTTTGAACAAAGTTTTATTTTATGAACTTTCTTCTAAGTACATTCAACAATGGACCTATGAATATGTTCATGGTAGAGAATTTTCCCACTGACTGATCACTACATCACATTGCTAGTACATACATCGAAAGGCGGTAGCAAGAGAAATATATATATGTATATATTTTTTTAAAATTTTATTGCGGATGATGCCCACATAAGCATTTTAGCTTGTGCGTGGGTAATGGATATTCAGTGCGAAGGTGATTGATGGGGTGAAAAACAGCCATGCCACTGGGACTCGAACCCAGACCTGCGGCAGTGCTAGCGGACGCCCCAGAATCCATATCCAAGGAATCATATTATTATGGAGGAACCTTGTTTAATAATAATGAGCAATGAATATATTATTGTATTTTAGGTAAGTGAAAACAAAGGTTGTCAGATCCACAAAGTTTATTTGAAATACCATGAATAAATACCTTTGTTTTCACTTACCTGAATTATGGATAAGTTCCACAACATAGTGTGTAAATTGTGTAAATTTAATTGTTGTATTCATAATAAAATCAGTAATCTAAAATCAGGTTGAGCGAAATTGCTAATTAAATGGGGTGTGAAAGTATCACACAAAAGTTAATTTTGCCTAATAAAAAATACTGTTCGAAGATGTCTAGGGACGGAGAACATGAAACACAGCGTTGCTGCCTGCCTGCCTGAACCAGATGCGATCAATGCTTACTTTTTTGAAGCGCATAGTACTATAACTAGTGAGAACTATAGATAAACTGTATGCTTGAACAAGAGGAACTCTGAGGGTTGGGAGGGTTTATTGAGAGAAACCCCCCAAGAGATCAAGCGTTTCAGTTTTTCAACGATGATGGAGAATCCTAGGAAATGAGAGAAATGTGTCATCCCCATTTCATTTTTCCTTGCTCTATACTCTACCACTCTCTCACCTCTCATCTCCACAATTAATGATCAATACTCATTTCTCTCAATAATTCCAGTGTTAGAGAGCACCAATTATCGTTAATTAATGAGAATTCTGTTTCCCTTGTTAATATATATATATCACAGTTCACACAATCTCTACTAGAACTTTTTTCTGAGGGTGATGCCCACGTGGCCTCCTAGGGCTGTGCATGAGTAATGAGAGGGATGATGATAATGAGAGATGACTCTTTTTCAATTCCTTTTCAATAATTAACCAGATGTCGATTTCAAAACATGAGCTCTATGAAAAACGCGATAATATGCTACAAAGTGAAACACAATTCACGTGTTCATTGAACGTTCAATCAAAAATCACTCCATCAGAGGCTTCAAGTCCAACCATATTATTCGCTTTGAAACTCGATTTTTTGTAGAAAATTAAACTTCGGTCTGCAGAGTAGATCACAGGGTTCAATATTATCTTCAATCAGCAAAAAAAACCGTCAGAGCTGATCATTTGTGTGCATGAACTGAGTGTGATTTAGTTCTGTAAATTAGAACACAATTATTTATCATTTGTTGAAAGTAAACTCAATTGATTTATTGACAGACAGAAAAATTCCCAACAATATTAGAAATACATAATGAAACTAATACAAATTTGATAACATGTGAAAATAGAATTAGTCTGTCCAAGCAGAAAAGACATTCTGACAAGATGCGAAATGACTCCACTTTGGTCAATATTGGTTCAAAAATTATAAACTTGGTCTCAAATTGTAGAACAGAATGTTTTATACAGTTTGAAACTAAATTTATTATTTTTAGACCAATATTGACCAAGGTGAAGTAATTTTCCCATATTGCCAGAATGTCTTCTTCGCTTGGATAGACTATACTTGATAAGATTTTTTTCATATCATACCATACTTTATTTCATTAGAAATGTCAACTTTATCATCGCATTAAAGAGCTCTTAAAGGAATAATGCCATGTTCATACCAGAGTGATAACATTTGTTAATAACTTTTGTGAATAACGTAGGCCTAATATTATATAGACTTATATATTATATAACTTATTAAATAAGAGTTATCAACAATTTTGTTATTAACTCCTGTGTAAACATGGTTCAAGTCAATGGGAAAGTATTTACAAGAATAACATCTCATCATCCCACACACAGGCTACCCGAAATGAAGCTTTCAAATTGACATGACAAATAGAGTATTCTATTACTGGAGCGAAAATGGATATCATGGGACTTGGACTTCAACAGAGACACTAAGAAAGAGAAGTGGACAAAATGCGCTGCTGATCATTGATAATGGAGGACGCAAGCAACTATCAGATGTGACAGATTCGGAAGAGTATCCATTTGCAGGAAGTTGAGCCACATGATGGATGATCAAGAGCGGAAGTTGAAAGATGGATATAATCTGTCCAAGCGAAGAAGACATACTGGCAGGATGAGAAAATGACTCCAGCTCGGTCAATATTGGTTAAATTTTTCAAATTTGGTTTTAAATTGTAGGAAACATTCTGATCTAAAATTTAACACTAAATTCATAATTTTTCAACAAATATTGACCGAGCTGGAGTCATTTTCACATCTTGCCAGAATGTCTTCTTTGCTTGGACAGACTATACCAACATCATCGCAATTCCGTCTGATATGAGTCAGCTGACAGCCAACGTGTCACGGATGAATCTATTAAATTATTAGATTCACTTTGTAGGCAGGTAATCGCTGAGCTGTCACTCTTTGATCAGGCGAAGCTCCAGGCAGCTTAAATTATAACTTGAGCTAAGTAGTTTGTTATCAGCGCAATAAGTTGTGCTGTGCACCAGACTATCTCTCTGCTGACTCCTAGCATAGACTAACTATACATCCACATCAACTTTATCTGAGCTCCTAGTTATCACACCTTAATGTAGGCTATTCCATAGCTACCTCTAATAAGGGAGCTACCTCTATTGAAGGTAGCTCCTTCACACAGATTCAAGGCCACCTGCACCATCAAATCTCTTCATTGATTGAATGATGAGATATTTTGAGATGCGATATGAGTCCCCTGAACTATGGAGACTGTATAATCAGTTTCTATACAATAAACTATTGAATCCTCAATTTATATCAGTAAGCGTTTTGTGTTGCCAAACAATATTATCGTAGTTAGTACATGTTCTGGGCAGTGCCGGATTGGTCAAGTCGCCTAATAGGCTATCGCCGACGGCCCTCGGCCCTAGGGGCCCAGAGGGTCCCAAGATACCCTCAACACAAAAATTTAAAAATTTAATCGGCTGCAAAGAGACGAACAGTTTTGTATTAAATGTTAAATTTGATGAGAAGTAAATCATTTTCTAATTAATACTATGATAATTCGACAGATTTTTCAAGACTTTCAAGGCCGTTGATTAGACTAGAGGGCCCCTCATCACAAGAGAGCTTGAAAGGACCTCTTAGATGCTGAGAACCTTTTTTTATATTATAATCTTCTGTGAGGTCCTCGAGTCTGGTACCCAAAACTGAGGCAAAAAATTCTCTAGATCTCATTCTGAATCTGCCTATTGGGCTGTGAATATTGAATTGACTTGTTACCACTGGCGGCTCGTACCCACGAAACAGGTGAAGTGCCCGTATCTTTTACTGTACAGCACTTCACCTGTTTTGTGTGAACGAGCCGCCAGTGCTTGTTACTAATAAAGGACTTGAAGTCTTTAGACCAAATACTGATATTCTTCTACATGGCTAAATAGTGATTTCATAGCTTTTTAAAAATAAATTTAATATTCTTCAATTTTTTATTCTTTTATTCAATGATTCGATTTGCCTCATCAACACCCTCAACACTCTAAATTCGAAAATATTGATAGAATCATTCCTGGAGTGGCTAAACCAGTAGCAGACAAGTAAACTCAAGTCGGCCACCTGTTGAATGTCAAAAACTAATGCAGGGGGCATGGCCAGAGAAAAAAATCGTTTCTGCTTCCCCTCCATTTTCTAGTGAATGAAGCTTTCTGGGGGCTTGGCTTATTGCTCAATCAGTAGTAGGCAAGTATACTCGAGTCGGCAACCTGTTGAATGTCTAAAACTACTGCAGGGGGCGTGGTTAGAGACAAAAATCGTTTCTACTTCTCCTCCATTTTCTAGTGAATCTGGGAAGCTTTCAAGTATTCTTAAGTCGGCCATCTGTTGAATGTTGAAAACTAATGCAGGGGGCGTGGCCAGAGAAAAAATCGTTTCTGCTTCCCCTCCATTTTCTAGTGAATGAAGCTTTCTGGGGGCGTGGCCTATGGCTCAACCAATAGCAGGCAAGTATTCTCGAGGCCACCTGTTGAATGTCGAAAACTACTGCAGGGGGCGTGGCCAGAGACAATAGTATATTACACCACCAGTTTTGAAAACGTCATCTTGTGACATCAAGTTCACAAATACGGAGCTTTAAATCTGTGGAAAATGGTGAGAAATACCTCCTCCCCAAACTCTTCTTTAGGGGGACCCTTGAGCGAGTATAGAGGACGGCCCATATCCTAGCCAGTACGGCACTGGCTCTGATATGAAAATATTATAAATAGTCTGTCCAATCAAAGAAGACCTTCTGGCAAGATGGGAAAACGACTCCAGCTTGGTCAATATTTGTTCAAAAATTATAAAAGTGGTCTCAATAGTAGATCGAATTGTTTCCTACAATTTAAGATCGAATTGATCATCTTTGAACAATATTGACCGAGTTTGAGTAATTTTCCCATCTTGCCAGAGGGTCTTATTTGCTAGGACAGACAATCCATTGATTGATTGATGTAATACCAAATCATTGAATGCATAATAATCCAATTAAATTTCTCGTCCTATTGAAGAAAATTTCTGCTTCCATAATAATGTTCTTGCTATTGTTGAAAAATATTGGAAAAACTCAAAAAGAGTATGATTGGAATTGGATGAGCTGTTTTGATTCTGCATATTTCACATTCTTCTGCCGCTTTGATCGCTACATTATTCTATCAATAATTTCAATCACATGAATGATAGACTTCATTTCTATTTATGATTCTCTCTTGTTGACATTATTCGTCATAATAATTGTGAATAAGAAGCTTCAAATCTTCGAAATTATGAGATCCACGAAAATATAAATGCAATTTATAGTTTCAACTCAAGTTGGAAATTTGATTTCTTCTCTGGATTTGGACGGAGCTTCTTATTAAGGATAGATGCTTTAAAACGTATTAGGTTTCTTCTCAATCGCTTTTTGATCGCAAAAAAAGAAATCTCCTTCAATACCATTCGCTGAATTTTTTTGACTCGGACCTAGTAAATATGATATCCTTCGTATTTTAATTGGGTATTTCCATTTCAGTTGGCTCATCACCAATACCTTTCTTTAAATTTACTCTTGAACCTTTATGTTTACTAGTTCGTTGTACTTAAACTTGGTTCGTTGTAGTTTGTTTATTCTTACTGAAGAGGGCATGAATTCACTCTCAATTCTTGGAAAGTTGAGTGTAAGAGAGAGCCCTAACTTCGCCCTCGCAGTTAGAATGCTGGCAGCAGTTCTAATTCATTAGATTCCATTGCAAACTTGGAAATACGTTAGAGGTTCCTACAAAAATAGTTTTTGGATTAGGTGAGTCTGTTTTTGTGGGTTATGAGTTTCGAATTAGTGTTTATTAATGACAGTACCCTTCTCTCAACCTTAGCTGGGAAACCCTTTTCCGCCATTGTTATTATTCCTTACTTAAGGTCTGTTTTCGTTTGTACGACACTACACAACGACCGGTGATAGATCAATAACTGCATTTAGTTCTGAAAAGGACACAATTTGGTTCTGGATTGGTAATTGGGAAGAAAAATGTCGCTTATTGTAAAACGTTATCGATGAAGTTGGGAATTAACTTTGAAATTGCATTGATGCAGTAAAAACTTCAAATTCTGCAAATCACAATGATTTATTGATTGAATTATATTTAAGGATAATACTCTTGTAATCTTTTAATTAATTTGGGAGGATGCTCTTGTGATTTTATAATTAATTTGAGAGGATGCTCTTGTGATCTTGACAAGATTAATCTTTTCATTATCACTTCCCTTTCCTGGATAGGGCAGCCCTAGTCTAGACAGTGAAGGGCTTTGGAAATCATTTTGTGTGGACCTGAACAAAAACTCACGCACTAAACGTAGGCTGATTCATTTTAATTATTCTATCAGAAAAGAAAGATCCACAGCAAAAATGATAAAGATGTTATTTTTAGGGCAGACAAGTGAAGAATTCAGTGTATGTTATAGAAATTTGTCATTATATGAGGAGGTTACGAGTTTTTTCAGCTCTGGTGACCTAAGCGTTGGACATCAATCTCAGTTCAAAAAAATATTATCAAACTGAATAAATAATTAGGCTACTTGTTCGACCATCCCACTGCCAAATTAAACGCTCGAGTATTAGCGTTAGGGGCGTCACATTCAATTAATAATTTGAAAGCGATAACTCATCTCGTAATTAATCTCTGCTATCGAGTTGAGTAGCTCGTTTATTATTATTAGTGCGGCGGCGTGGTATTTTTGAGCCATCTTGCAAAGATGTCTTTCTTGCATCGCGTCGAAGCGCCCACCAATGAGCATTCAGATTCCAGATCTAATTAAGATGAGTTCGCTCATTAATCTTTGTCGATTTTCCAGTCTAAATATAATTTGCCAGCAATAAATTGCTCAAATGAATCAGGAGTCATCTGGAAATGCTCCAGTAAATATTGCAGGGGATTTCATCTTCTTTGATATTGAGGAATAGGACTCAAGCATTGGCACTACTGTATTAGTGATGACAGATATCTAGAGATGATCAAGCTCTGTACAAATATGTGTAGTCGAAACCTACAGAAAATTATTCTGAAAATGTGTTCTATCAATTGCCTTGTCATGCTCTCTTCCAATCGATTACAGAATAAATGGAAGAATTATAATTACTTCAATCATAATCAATTATGATTATTATTATGATTACATAATAGTTCT
Organism: Sogatella furcifera; assembly: GCA_017141385.1. Taxonomy (NCBI): domain Eukaryota; kingdom Metazoa; phylum Arthropoda; class Insecta; order Hemiptera; family Delphacidae; genus Sogatella; species Sogatella furcifera. Next base: position 44,839,432 of record CM029550.1, read on the forward strand.
TACTTTTTGAATATCACTCCAATAAGATGACAACCATCATTTAGCATACATTGTCAAAGTCTCAAACTAAAATTCTCACTGATACCTTTTAACAGGGTCTTATTGCACAATTTGATAATTGTATTGAAACTTTTATCAATATATTTATTAAAACTCCATTCAGCCAAAGTGTGCGATGACTTCGAATAGAATAATTGTACAATAGTTTCTTGAGGATGACGCCTGATGACGGAAGGGCCAAAGAGTTTCAATAACAATTTATCGTTTTGACTGTAACAGTTTCAATGACATCAGCTCGCTAAAAATTTTAAACAAGTTCCTCATTCATGAATTTCGATAATTTAATCTAATGAGAACACTTATTTCCAACCAGATGGAACAACTAGCCATACGGCCAGAGTATCAGTTTTCTTTTCCGAACCACTTTATAAGTAGGATAAGGATATTCAGTAGCCTTCCTGATCATTATATCTGAGCTAGTGTTGTTTATTTTATGAGGATACTTCAAACTTTCTTGAGGCTCGACCAGCAACAATACAAGACTGAGAATGCGGATTACACAATACAAGAAATTTGTGCTATAACAAGCCGAAACACCTCTGTGGCGTGTTAGTGAGAATTTTAGTGCATGTGAGACTTGGAAAGTGTATACAAATTACAAAATACAGGTCACCACCTTGATATAAAAACTTAACAAACTTTTTTGTAAATAACCGAAATCTCCATTTGTGTTCCTCGATTTGTTGGAGTATATAACTTGAAAACATTCTTGGAACATTTATTTCAATACCTAGAATGGTGCCGTTTGACTGCCTCACAATGTATATTGAAGATGAATGCTTCCAGTTCAGCGTACTCTTGTGATAGGAACTACCAGCTTGAACAAAGTATCAACAGAGTGCTCACAATCAGGGTCCTCGCATGGGGTGTGCGGATTGTGCGACCGCACAGGGCGCCACGGCCAAGGGTGCGACGCGGCGGCTATGCAAAACGGGAATTTTAAAAATTTCAATTGGGCTATTAGAATAATTTTTTCACCATTTTCGAAGTACGTTTTCTACCAACAACTTGAATCCACAAGAAATTCCTCTGCATAAACTCATTCATCATAATGAATATTGATCAATTGAAAAACCACGATCAATGTATTTTTTTTCTTGGCAAGAGGTCGGTATTAGATCAAGATTAGTTTGAGTTCTATTTTATTATATTCATCGTATGAAAAAAATATGAGTATAAGACGGGAGTGCAAAATCATAAAACATTTTCATCTCATTTCATACAGAATGAGACTATTGAAGTATATTACTGACCTAAGTTGGACAATAGAAGTAAAACTGGGTCTACATTCTATAAACAAATACTTAAAATATTAATTTGATAGAATTTTATCAGCATGAATACATAAATAAATGTTATATTAGAACAAGATCGTCAATAGTAAATCAGCGTTATTTATTATGTATGATACACCATCCATCATTTTCTTGCTAGCAGCCATTTTCTAAGACAGAACTCACGAAACACCGTCAATCAATCAGAAGAGCAGGCGGGGCATGAAGACGTGTCCAAGTCAAATCTGAAACATCACCTGTCAACTGCTGCCATCTACTGGTTGAATTTGGAAACTTTTCCAACCGATGTTTTCGGCCATTTTGATTGTAAGCGGAGCTTGGAGGCGTGTCTAATGGAAGTCCAAGCAAGATACCCTATTGCTACTTCCATCTGCTGGCTGAATTTGGAACTATTTCCAATGTTATTTAAGAAAGTTGGGTAGAGCAGTGAAAATGGCTGAAATCTCCAATTTACTTGGCAATTTGGGTGGCTCGTTGGAGGAGTGATAAAGCGCCGGTCTGATAACCAGGTGAACCCTGGTTCAAATCCCAAGCGGGGAACAATTTTTGACCACAGCACAATCACATAAATACGGCCACCCCGTCTTTCGGAGGAGACGATAAGCCGTCGGTCCCGACTACCTCAAAGTAGTCGTCATCTATCATCCATATCATTACCCACGCACAAGCCGATGAGCTCATGTGGGCTTAACCCTCATAACAAACAAACAAACAAACTTGTTATTGAGTTTCCAATTTTTTGTTGAAACATCTTAATTTCCAGTGAAATGGAATATTTGTGATGATACCTAATATTTTTCTGTAAATAATATTATTCCCATCCTTATGTGCTTTCAAGCAAACTAATTAAATAAATAAATCAATAATTACAAATTTAATATTTTAATGATAAAGTACGGTGCAATATGACAGTTTTGCTTAATGTAGATAGCCTTTAGTTATTTTTTATTAATTTCTGTAGGCTAAGCTTTTGCTCATCACGTATCCAATAGCCCACATAGAAAATACAAAACGATACGTTGGGATACATTAGAATGAGCTAGTCCCTATAATCGATTTTCCACACCACATGCAACATTGTTATTGCCTATGAGAAGAATGTGAACATGCAAGGCAGCTAGAATCATGTTTGGCTTTGAATATATTATAATATGTTGGATTGCATTTGTCTGGTGATGGTGGGGGGAGCGCCTGCCAAATCTTGCACAAGGACGCCAAAAAACAACGTGAGGGCCCTGCTCACAATTATTGATCTAAAGATTGTCTCACGACCGAAATCGAAGAAAATTTAATTAGATTTGGTCCTTCTTCTGACAAATGCTCGAAAGAGGAGAAATTAAGTGCTCAACCCCAAATGGAATTAATGCTGTGAGGGGAACACAATAATGTCTTCATCTTGAACCGGGAAATGAGAAAAGTCGGTTACAGTTAAAGAAAATAAATCGAGATGAGAGAATTGTTCTGGTAACAAAGTCTTTGGTAATATAATCAACTGACACACAGAGCATGATTCGGGTTGATTTTGTTACAATTATTACATTATCTCACAATAATGTGGAGCAATGGAACAGAATGTTCTCCTAATAGATGAAATTGGAAGTATAGTCTGTCAAAGCAAAGAAGACATTCTGGCAAAATGGGGATAAATGACTCCATCTCGGTCAATATTGGCTAAAAAATTATTCATTTGGTCTCAAATTGTAGAGCAGAATGTTTTCTACAATTTGAGGCCAAAATTTTAACCAATATTGGCCGAGCTGGAGTCATTTCCCGATCTTGCCAGAATGTCTTCTATGCTTGGACAGACTATAACAGCGAGTGAATAATGTTTTCTTATCGACTGATGGGGCAAGCAAACGATAATTTCAGAATGGGAAAAGTCCTCTTTACAGCAATTAGCTATAGGAAGTGCTCCTTCCTCGAGAGGAATTAATAATTGAGAGTAAATGATCATTCTGCTAATACGAGACTTTCGAGAACAGTAATAATTGAGGCATTGAGAATATTGAATGAGGAAAAATTTGAAATTCGACAATGGAAATTTCCTTCAAGTGGATGAGGATACTCTCATTTGAAATAATTTCTCATATAAATTTGTAAATTGGTAGGTAATACCATTGACGTTCTACTCTATTCTATGAGTGACTATTACTATCCATCTACTCTATAAGTACTCTAATAATTGTCTTTGGTAATACTTAAATATTCTAGTAGCTTCGAAATATTCCAATGGTTTCGAAATCCAAGTGATTTTCCAAGTCCCACATACTTCTTATCAATCATTCATTCATTTATTTAGTCGATTTACTACAATAAAGGGTTTAAACACAGACAACAAAGTCCAAAATCATTTACTTATTGTGTGAATGGTAAATTGTGTAAACAGTAATTTGTGTAGATAATGTTGGTATAGTTGTGTCAAGCACAGAAGAGCCTTTGGCAACATGGCTGCCATTCACTGCTGCCAGTAGTCGAAATGAAAATTGTTCTAGTATAACCAATTTAAGCGTGCTGTACACGGAAGTAGTGGCCAGTTGAATATCTGTAGCCAATAACAGCTGTTGTTGTTTGACTCAATGACAAGCAAAGGCTGTGATTGGCTACAGATATTCAACTGGCCGAATACTGTCCGTGTACACCATGCTTTAAGCAAGAAAAAGAAGTAGGAGAAAGAAATAGTACAGGCTTGGACTATTTTTCCTGTCTCATTTCATAATTATGTTATGATTTGTACTATAATATGTCAATAATTAAATAAATAGATGAAAAAAAAGATTTTCATTCGTGAAATCAATATGATTACGATTAGTGTGAAAACGGTAGGTTGATTGAGGTGATTTTACCCTTGGAATTCTAAGTTCTGCTCATGCGTAGTTACACTCTCACTTCCCTCCGCCATCTTGCAAGAGGCTCTTCTGTTCTTGGCACAAGAATTTACTTCTTTCTCCGCCTTCCTTTCTTTTTCTAACGTCCTTCTTTCGTGTACTTCCTTCATTCGTACTCTCTACTTCTTTCTTTTTGCTTCATTTTCTCTCTCCTTTAATTTAAGGCCAAGTGTTAATGGAAAGGATAACCTTATTATCCTTTCCCAAGAATGAACATATATATGTCTAAACTTCGCCTTTTCACTTAGATAACTTACACTCTTTATTCATTTTGCAGAACCTCCAATTTAAAACCTGTATAAATTTTGCATTCATTACATCACCGTTTTTCGTATTTTTACTAGAAGTCTCTATTTTGTGAAATTTATAGGATAATTTTGTTTTACTCATTTATATTACAATGTATAATCTAAGCCGAATTTTGTTATCTAATTGAATGAAGTAATCTAATCTAATCTAATCCCTTATCATTAATATTGAATTTGGAATCGAAGTGAATTGTTCTAATTATTTGAATAAGAGTAATCTAATTTTTCCACTTTCTTCCTTTTTTTCTTCTTTTTCCCTTTCCATCTTTGTTTTTATTACTTCTTTTTCCTCCCCATTTCCTTCCGCCATCTCTACATTTTCATTTTCTCACCTTCTCCACACTATTCTTCTACCCTTTCCATTTTTCATTTCAACTTCTCCTCTTTTCCTTTACCTTTTTGACGTTTCTTTCCTACTCTCCTTTCTCCTTCTCCCCTTTCTATTAATCTTTCTTCCCTTTACTTTTTTCTTCTCTGAATCTCCGTCATTCCTTTTCCTTAATCTTTCTCCACCTTTTTCTTCTCCCCTTCTTCTCTCTCTTCTTCACTTTTTTTCTTCTCTCATCCTTTCTTTCTCCTTCTCTTTTTTCTCTTTTTTCTCTCTTCTTCTTCTTCTCCACTTTCTAATCTTTCTTCCCTTTCTCTTTTCTTATCTTTCTTCTCTCTCTCTTCTCTTCTTCTCTTCTATTTCTCCCTTCTCTTCCTTCTCATCCTTTCTTTCCTCTTTCTTATCTCTTCTTATTTTTCCCCCTTTTTCTCTTTTTTCTTTCTTCTCTTTCTTTTTTCTTTTTCATCTTTCTTCTTCTTTCTTCTCTTTTTCTCTTTCTCTTTTCTCTTCTCTTTCTTTCTTCTCTTTTTCTTTCTTTTTCTTCTTCTTTCTTTTTCTCTTTCCTTTTCTCTTTTTCTTCTCTTCTTCTTCTTTTTCTTTTTCTCTTTCTTTTTCTTTTCTTTTCCCACCCTTTCTTCTCCTTTTTTTTCCCTTTCTTCTCCTCTTTCTTTCTTTTTCTCATTTCTTTCTTCCTCTTTTTCTTTCTTCTTCTTTCTCCTTTCTTCTCCTTCTTCTCTTTCTTTCTCTCATCTCTTTCTTCTTATCTCTTCCTTCTTCTTTTTCTTTCTCTTCTCTTCTCTTTCTTCTCTCTCATCTCTTTCTTCCCTTTCTCTTCTTCCTTTCTTCTCTTTTTCCCTTTCTTCTCCTTCTTCTCTTTCTTCTTTCTCATTTCTTCTCTATTCTGCTTGTTATTTTTCACGCTACAAACGATAACAAGGACTTTATAGAAAATGAATTGTCACGGATTATGCCCTGCGACAGCCGATAGATGACGGCCTCTTTAGGCGTGTGTTTCTGAGGTATGTTAAGGAGGTGAAGGAAGGTATCTGTGTCACGTGTCTGTGTCTGATGTTGCAGTCGAGTACGACGAGCCCGAATATCGGCTGACTCAGCATCTGATGGCCGCTTACGACCCCTCAGTCAGGCCGGCCGAGAATTTTTCCGAGCCGCTCAAAGTCGTCTTCGGCATCTCACTTCATCACATTATCGATGTGGTAAGTATGTCTGCTATGCTAAGCTATCAGCTCCAACCATCTTCTCGTTTTTCTCCTGAATCACTAGCATGTTTTCCTTTGATATTTTCACTCAAATAAAAAGATTTCGTTATCATGATGTTCATTCAAAGCGAGATTTGGGTTTTAACTGAGACTATATAATAATCAATTCAAATCTAAAATCCAAATGTTTTTTATCCTGAATACTACTAGCATGCTTTCCTTTGATGTTTTTACTGAGGTAAAACGTATTTTCGTTTTTGAATGATTTTCGTTTTTGCATTCAGAGAGATATTCGGGATCAAGCTAAAACTACATGATGTCAAATTCCAACCTTAAATACATTTTCTTATTTTTCTCCTCAATACAAGCATGATTTCCTTTCCATATTTCACTTATAAGTAACAAGTTTTTGTAATCATTGTACGCTCATGCATGTATTCGTTCAAAGCGAGATTTAGGTTTCAATTTGAGACTGAGAGCCACGTTCACACCGGAATGTTAATAACATTTGTAAATAAGTCTATAAAATAATACGTTATTCAAAAAAGTTATTAAAATTCCGGTGTAAACGTGGTATAATAATAGAGACTACTCACAATCAAAACAAACTAGGCTGATATAGCCTAATTTTTGAACGTCAAACGTTTTCCAGTCTATGTTAACCTACTTTATGTTTTCAAATTGAATCAAATAAAAAATTGTTGATGGAGAAAGCATTGTTGAATAAACAGGAAGATGGAATCAGCAAGAAAGTTGATTGAATTCCAATAAAATATAGTGCGTCTTAGGCCAGGCAATTTCTATCAAAGACTATTTATTCGTTATTTCAAGTTGAAACATACTTTCAAATGGTAAAGTTATTCAGCCTTCTACTGAAGAAGGTTGAAGGTTTAGATCAATATGTTGATCCATCAATATAATTTATTTATAAATTTATTGGTTTTTCGAAGATGGTTTTCAATAATTTTAGAATAGGTTCAGTTTAATTTATATTTTGCTCCCTAAAATTATTGAGATTATGATTATGCCTCCTTTGGGAGATTGGCTGTCGTTAGTAAAGACAGTCAGTCGTTTCCAGTTTCTGGAGGAATAGTAATTGTTGCATTACACTCTAACTGATTAACTTCATGTTATTCAGAGGTGTTCTGCATCTTCACTTGGTTGTGAAGACTGGGTTATGGTTGAGAGGATCGACGTGCTAACCACACGTTACCTCTATCCTGGTAGATGATTATTCGCCTGCTGTATTTTCTGTCCGGGCTGGGAGGGCATTCTGGCGGGGTGGGGGTGGCTTCGGCTCGGTCGGTGTTGGCCGGGCTGGAGTCGTTTTCCCGTTTTGCCGGGGTGTCTTCTTTGCTTGGATGGACTGTATAGTTTCTTGAATATGAAACTGGCAACCAGCTGGTAGGCCTTCATAGGGCTGTTGCGCCATTGAAAAAAAATTAATGTAATTTATATAGAAGTTTAAGGCCTGTATCGACAGTGCGAGGTATGTGCCGCGCCTGCCTCGGACTGTGTCTGCAGCAAGGCAAACGCGGCGGATAATTCGAAGCGAGCAGTGTGCTTGTCGGTAGAAGGGCCGTGCTCAAAGGTGCCTCGACAGAAGCATGCGTTAAGGGAATATAATCATGTTCGCCTCGTCACGCACAACACACAATTCTACAAACTCACCTCCAAATTGTACCCCATTCCTATGCATTTTTGTGATTCAGAACTCTATTTGGTTGCAGAAAGGTTTTTTATAGGCAATAATAAACATTGCCGTAATTTTCTATTTACCAATTTAACTAACAAAGTCCAAATTTTCAAAGCTTAGTTGCTTTGTCTCCCGCTTGATGGCGCTTGTCAATTGGTTCGCGTGCTCGCAGCGAGCATACGTGGCTAAAAACAGTGCAAGACCACGCATGCCTCAACCCAAAGCAAGTATCACGAGGCATGCGCGGGACATGCCTCGCACTGTCGATACGCGACTATAATCTTACTCATTAACACTGTTTTATCAGTATATTATCAATAGAAGGTATATACGCCATGACTCACCAGAAAATTTTACATATATCGTAGTGTTAATGATATTATAATGTTCATGTAATAATATAGAGTTATTAACATACTGATAATATATAGTGTACGTACATGTTGTTCGAACGCTGAGCTATGCAAAAAGCATATTTATTTATTTAGTGTATGGCTTTTAATAGTGGGAAACCCAAGGGTTGTTCCACTTCGCCAGATAAACTCACTTTTCACAAATGGAGACATGAGTTATAGTTCTTCTAAAAAGTTCAATTGAAAACATTGTTGACTACTAAAACTGAAGCACTTCAAGAAATCACTACACCATAGCCGAAAATATTGAAATTTTTACTAAAACCTAGAGCACGAAAATTAGAAACATTAGAAATTTGTCAAAAATATGCATATCAAAAGTTTATAACCAAGTTTCTCACGACATCCTATTTTCTATGGAGTTTGATTATGAGTATAATAATACATAGACTTGGTAACATTGAAGTCGATTTCATTTGAAAAAATATATACATGTATATCAACTAACTATTCTAGTTCAGTTCAATTCCATAATCTAGAAAGATTGGTTCAATGTTACTTCTCGAATACTACTTACCGTGGACAACATACTCATTACATTAAAAGGAGCAAAAAGCAGCCTATGAATTCTAAACAGGGCTCAAAGCAAACAATATAAGCTGTGTAGAATGAGCCCAATAAATGTGAATTTCTTTGCAGTTCACGGATATGTAAATACTGTGGGATAAGAAAATGAGTCTAGCCCAGTTTTCCCTTGAGGAAAATCATACTCATTTTCTTACATCAACAGTGGTTGGCTGGATTGCGTTTCGGATTGAAAGGTGGAAACTTCTTTCTCTAGAGAGTAACTCTTTGCTTAGAAATTCTGCTGTCGTATCGCTTCAAAGATTTACAGTTTCAAAAACGATTTTCAAAGTTTCTGTTCTTACCGCTCGATCTGATACAAGCAGTAATTTTCATTTGATAGCTACGGAAGTTTTCTTGGGCCGCTGTCACAGAGTAATATTTCTATCATTATTTTCAAAATCATACGAAAATAAATGAAAATATGGTATAATATGGATTCTATGTTTCAGTTTTTTTTCGGAGGATGCCCACATAAGTATTATTAATTTTACTTGTGCGTGGGTAATGGAAAGTTACTAATCTATTGACAATAGCTTGGAAGCAATTGTTTCGTTTTGACTATAATTATTGTAACTGGGCTGATATTATTAAGGAAGAATGTAGAGGCTACTCACCAAACAAATAGAAGATGAATTCGATATTGAAAGACTTGTGAAATGTATACCGGGTTAATGATTGGAGTTACAATTTTTAATTATTCAATTAATTGAAATTGATACACCCTCATTCAATAAGGTTGATTGGAAAAATGCGAAATTTTCAATTATTATTGTGAACTTTGCTTCAGTCCTCCTTAATTCATCTTGAAACTTGAAGCTTTTATAATATTCAAAATCGAAGTATAATATTCAATTGCTTCTTCTTGATCACGGATTCGTATCCGATTGTAAAATTAAATCTTTTCAAAATATGTAATGAATACTAAAATATACAACGAATCATTCATTAATCGTAGAAAATTAACGTTTATTCATCGTATGCTTTTGGAAAAGTGGAAATAAGCGTTAATTTAATTCAAAGTAGTCTGTGAACAATCATAAGCATGAAATATTATTGATAACTCCAAGTCATTATATATATTTGTGATGCTGTTTTGGATTTCATTAAACCTCATAAATTCTAAATGGATCAATTATAGTCCTCTATTTCTGAAAGTATAAATTTGTGAGTAATGGGAGTGAATTTGATGGACATAACTTGAGTTTGAATGAATGTTTATTAAATTTTGGAAATAAGACGCTTTGGAGTTCTGTTTGTGTTCCAAAAATAATGTATCGTATTTCCCTCAAATGAATGAATATCAATCACAAACATAATATTATCAATCATATCAGAATAAAAAGAAATAACAATGATTATCTGAAGAGACAACATGTTGGCAAACCACAAATTCGAAATAATTCTGATATAGTGAACTAATTGTGAAATAGTGGTTTGGCAGCATCTTGTATTTTCATCTAATATGGATAACTACCACAACATCACCTTCACAACTTCTCAAGAAGTGAAATAACTATGATTCCAACCCAACTTTTTAATTTTTATTGTTTATTATTGTTTACTATTGTTTATTACATGGATCTAATAAATTTCAACTTTTGTGGTTTTTTATTTTCAGAAAAAGTTCAACGATTATTTCAGAAGAGCTCTACGAAATAACATTAGGGAAAGTGGGTTTTACCTCTCTTTTGTAATTCCGCTTCCAGCTCACATCCGTATCATGCAGCTTTAACGTGGTCAGACAAGCCTAGAATAGGAGTTGTGCAGCACTGGCGGCTCGTGCCCACGAAACATGTGAAGTGCTGTACAGTAAAATATACGAGAACTTCACCTGTTTCGTGGGCACGAGCCGCTAGTGGTGCAAGGAAATTACTGGATTGAACTCAGGCAGATTCGTCATTCCTCCAATACACAAAACCTAGTAAACAAGATGTTAGGTTATACCATGTAATGGAGGTCTAATATTTGTAGGTCTAACATTCGAGCTTTGAACATTGCAGAATGAAAGCATCTAGATAGAACTGGGAACTTATACATGAGAATCGATCATTCAATCAGGACCATGTCTATAGACTGTTCAAACATACAAGCACAGTATTTGAAGAGAGTAGATTAGGTATGATGTGCACAGGCAGTGAATATAAAGTGGACTTGCTCTTCACTGGTACTGGTCAGAAAGGCCAGAAACCGGCCTCGTTCATCTAGCTATGAACACAAGATATTTCCAAAATGAATTAATTGGTGTTTTTATGGAACTTAAAAATTAATTGGTGTTTTTATGGAATGATGTTTATTGTGGAACTTAGATTGATACAGTTTTTATTATCTAGTTCATGGGTTCCAGAAGTTGAATCAAACATTTTGAGATATGCCTACACCAAACCCATAAGAGCATCGTATAGAGATTTTATTTAGTCATCCACCACTGGCGGCTCCTACCCAGGAAACAGGTGAAGTGCCCGTATTTTTACTGCACAGCACTTTACCTGTTTCGTGGGCACGAGCCGCCAGTGTAATCTACTTATTATTTATTGTGTTAATTAATATATTTCTCTCTGTTTGATAGAGCTTCTATAAGCCCAACGAAAATACCTCGGTAAAACTTTTTGCTTGCAGAACTGGGAAATGCTATCTATGTCATCGAAACCGTTACTTTTAAGAAGCTTTTAAACTTTATTACTTCTTTCATCTTATTAACCTGGTTGGACTGTGCTTCTAATGCAATTTAAGCCATTCAACTCATTTTCGCCTGCTAAAGCAATTCAAGTAATGGGAGAAAACAGCCATTTTTTCCAACTCAGAAGCAAGGACATATTACAACTATTTCCCACCCTCAACTTCTTATCAATTTTAATTTTTGGAGGATTTGACTCAACTCTTATGCCGGGTTTTTCGAAGCACACTCAAAGTTGAGGAACCCTCAAATTTTGATGAACAGCTGACATTTTCTATGCTAAGTATAGGAAATAACTGTTAAATGTAACTTAACAGTTACATTTAAACTTAAGGATCCCTCAAATTCGAGTGTGCTTGGAAAAACCGGGCATGAGACTTATTATCAGAAGCTTACCAATTACAATAGGAAAGAAGATATCTCTCTGAACATTGTGAAAGGAAGAACTATAGAGTAGTGAAAAAGAGATTTTCTGAATACATGGTAACAATACTCCTTGAAAGCTTAATGTATAGTCTGTTCAAGCAAAGAAGACATTCTGGTAAGATGGGAAATTACTGCAGCTCGGTCATATCGGTTCAAAAATTATAAATTTTCACTCAAATTGTAGATTAGAATGTTTCCTACAATTTGAAACCAAATTTATAATTTTCAACCTTTATTGGCCGAGCTGGAGTCATTTTCCCATTTAGCCAGAGAGTCTTCTTCGCTTGGACAGATTATAGCTGAATGGTTAATTGTGCTCTCTCACCTGATTACTCTCTGACATTTCAGAGCATTGTTCTCAACTCTTTCAGAACCCAATCCATGCTTGAGTGTTGCAAGTGCTAGTTTCGACTTGACACTGCTTTGTGAATTAATTTCCGCCGAATCCAGAAGTTTGCCCTTTTTGTAATCTTTTAGCATAGTTCACTTACCAAGTATTCAACTTTCATTTTTTCAAGTTGACTAGCAATAATTAATCAGTTGAAAATCATCACCTTATCACGATTAGAATATTTCGAAAGCAATAGTAGTACTTCTCAGATAGTTTTAGTAAGCCAGATATTGTGGGTATAAGTTCATCATCATTTTTAGTCATCGTCCATAGCCCATGCTTGATAATTCTATCTCTGGTTCATTTTTAGATCATTTATGGTGCGGTGGGGAATAATAAAGATGGATTGATATAAAGATAAGATGTCATTATTAAGGGTGGATTCACATAACACCCTTCACAATACATACAAAAAATGCAAATTTTTCTGAAAACCATGGAAATGACAAACAAACGTGTAAAATTTAGAAACATTAGTTGAAAATAAACACTGCTCTTATTTTCTCAACAAAGATTGGAAGTGCTCACATGTCAAACTATGTGATAGCCTGTGTTTGAAGAGAAGAACCCTATAAAGGACCCAACTCGGGAAATTGCTACCGGTGTTCTTGATAAGATATTATTGCAATTGTCTCTTGAAGAGCAAGCCAACGAAAACTACCCAATATTTTCTACAAAAGCAACACTCAAACATTCTAGATGGATGAAATTCCTTCACGCTATTTACAGACGAATCTTGAGATCTCATACTTTGACAATATTCTCGGTTATTGAGTTTTATTGTTCAATAGAATTCTCTCAAGTACATAATATTGGAAACGTTCCAGATGTAGAGAGTGGAGAGCTGGAGAGCTCTTCGCTGAGGACAAATATGAATTTGTTGCTTTTGGAGGCTGACACAAGGATGTGAAGTCTTTTTGTAAAGTTTTTCCATGTTTGGTTTTGATTCGTGCACCATAGAGACAACAAGGGGGAAACGTCAACAAAAATAACTCTGATTGATTGTAAAGTGGAGTGATATGGTATTGAGTATAGTGTTGTTTTGTTTGGAAAATGTATAACCAACATGATGTAGTATATCAACATCAAGATTTCTCTTTCTAGTTCTCAATCACAGAAAGTACTGATACAGCTTCTTATCTTCCTCTTTCGAATGAATTAAGGTTTAATACACTTATGGTACTGTTAATGATTTGCTTTCTCAATAACAAACAGTACTGGCCCAGCTTTTCATACTTATAAATTCTAATGTTTCCTTTATCTTAGGGCTACTTTATTACTGTTTTTAATTTCAAATGTTAATCTCAGTACCCTTTTCAATTACTTTTTTCATGCATAACATGTTTCGACTATTAATAATCATTTTCAAATGCAAAATATTAATTCTAAATGGAAATAGGTTCATCTCGTACTTGTCTGATACTATTAGGGATTATTATTCAATTTTCATAATTATCATAGATACTGAAAAAAATCTCCGATGGCTCAATTCATCCTCACGATGAAATATTTATGGTATTCATTCATCCATTCAGAGTCAAAAACACTATTATGAAACGATAGGGAGAGAAATCGTACATAGCCCATATACTGCTATCACAATCAGAATTTATATTTATTTATTCATCCATTTACAGAAAATAATAAACTTATTAGTTATAAACACAGACTAACATATGCAAAGTTTAGTCAAAAAGGTAATGTTCCTTGATTAATCTCAAAAACATTCATTTTCTCTAAAATATCGAAAACTATCGGAGAGTAAAATTCGGATTTAATCTCTGTCAAGTACATAAGTATAAGCATTATTAAGTTGCTAATCAGTGGAATGTCAAAAGACAGTTTTTTCAGATAATAATCTGTATTGGCCATCCTTGACTCAGAAGTTGATTCAAAATAGCTGGAAGATTTCAGTTCACAATTCATGATCCCTCAACTCTCCCAACCACAGGTTTCCTGTTTCCGACAGGATGGACATAATTCATTCATCTCCTTCCTCTCAACTACAGACGACCTCGAATAATATGTTTCGAAGAGTTTAGCTTGTTGATTATTCAAAGCTGGAGTTCCTTCGATAAATTTGACATTACAACGTGATAAATTCAGGAAAAAGAACTTGAGAAATACAGGTACAATCAACTCTGGAAGTCATTCCAGATTGCGGAAGAGTTTTCCAAATCATTGCAAACTGTATTTCAAAGTTTGTGCTCGACTTTTTTGAGATTTTAGAAAGCTCGAGATCGTACAATGTGGAAGTAATGATTTAGAATCAGGCCGAAAGAGTAGATTATGCCAGTTTGTGTGTGGGGAAAACCAAGCAAGGATAAAACTTTTAATAAGAAGGATTGTCATGCGAACGAGAGAAAGAAGAACGGTTGGGCAAAGTTGGGCAAAGAATCGAGAGTGAAGCTGCTGTTTCAGGTTTCAGGTTAGTTTTGTGCAACGGACCAATCTGAAAAGTTGAATCTCTGTGCTGTTTTTCATCACTCCGCTTCTAATTTATAGTGGGAAAAGTTTCGTCTTTTAGAATTTGTTCTTCAACTCATTATCACCAAGAGCTCAACAGTTTTTCTACTCTAATGTAACTTCCGAATTGCAGTACCTCACATTTAAGATAGGTAATACGATGTATACCAAGCCGAAAGTACTATCAAGTAGATTGAAGTGGTTGTATTTAGAGACAAGTCAAGAAATAATAAAGATCGCACTCCACTTAAATTGAGATTTAAGAATAAAATTCATGCAATACTCCTGAATTGAAAAAATAATAGAACGAAGATTATTAATGTATGGTGCCATAGTATTAAATCATGTGAATCTCTTAGCGCTATTAAAACTGGGGCTCTATAAAAAAGCCCTAATTGAAACTTTCATTTCAAGTTCAATCTTGAAAAGCTATATTCACCAGCTTTCGACTCTAATTTTATATCTCGCTACACGTGCATCAAATTTTTTCGAACTAATACGTAACAAAACTATCTATGCATTGTTTGAAAATACTTTTCAAAGGAATTCAAAGTTTTCAAACGAGTAATTATGCCAAAGGTATTGAATTTTTATTTTGCTTTTGGCTGTATATCTCATCAAGAGTTCGCTCATGCTAATTCACAATTAAAAAGCTCTTTCTTTGACTCTGTATAGAAGTTAAAATAATAACACTGATCAATTCAAATAATCAGGTTTCCCCCAAATACATAATTATTTTTTCAATTTTTAATTTTTTACATTTTCATTTCATTTAATCTTGAAGAACTTGTTATGAATAGAACTCTTGAATAGAATATGAACTTTTGAAGAATAGATTATGTGAATACGGCTTCCAACTTTTAAAATAATTATCAAATTTGATTTGTGTCTCAACAGAAATGCTGCTTATATCAATACCATTACTGTCCTCTCCTCTATTTCAATTATTGACAATATTATTCTAGGTACAATCCAATCATTTATTTTAATAATACAGTTTATTAATTCGGAGTTCATTCAGGTTTCAATCGAGGATATTGCATTGAAACTATCCCTATCCATTGCACTCATAAGACGTTTATTGCACTCAAAAGAAGTACAAAACACGTTTATTGTAAGTTAACTTCTCCCAAATAATACCGAACTCAAGATAAGTTGGAAATTTCGAAAGTGAATCAAATAAAAGAAAAATTCAATCAATTGAGATGGAGACACATAAAGACTGGGGTTGGAAAGTGGCCAGCATCTTCTAAGATTCCAAATCATTGATCCTCAACGTTTCTTCTTGCAAAGACATGCTGTCTAAGTTCATTTCAGACTAATGCTCTGGCGGAGTCAACCCGAAATTGAATTTATTCGAACATAGCTTCTCAATTTTGTTGTTCTCAATCTCTATAGTGTAGAGACTGTATAATAACTGTAAATTATTATACAGTCTCTATAGAAAATAAGTACGATAGAGACTGTATAATAATTTACAGTTATTATACAGTCTATGCAGAACTTATTTTCTTTTGGGGCTACTGTATTTGTTAAAACTTTAAAAAATACTCTGATTGTAATTATTCAAAGTCTCTATAGTGTTCTCTAAGCTCTGTTCAATCTAGTAAAATTTATAAGTAAGGAGAAAATCGTACATCAAAAAACCGTGGTGTGTGAAACCGTGTAACGCCACTGAGATGGGATCTGAACTTGATGTCCTTTGATTTTGATAATGAAAAACCTCACCAGATATACAAGAAATTGTAAATCTCCTCGGAAAAATGGTGGAATGAGTTTGGGCAAAGACTTTCTTAGGGTTTCTTATGCTACCAAACAATTATCCAGTCACACTAAATTCGTGTATTTCTTGATGAGATTCTCAAGATCGAAGAAAAGCGAGAAACCGCAATTCGTCCAAATTCAAAATAACACAACATGTATTATTAATTTATTAGGGAAGGTTTGAAAATCCTCCATTCGAGTGAAGAATTGAGCCTCACTTCAATTCGCATCTAGCCTGTTTGAGTGAAAGTTTGAGTGGAATTGGAATGGAGCTGGGAGACATACCATAAATCAGTCAAGTGGAACGTCTTAGAACGAATACTCTTAGATCAATGGAAAACAAGAGTTGCTGCTGCCACTGATATTGCGAAATACGCGTCCTTCCCAACGCATCACTGTATAGTCTTTCCAAGCAAAGAAGACATTCTAGCAAGATGGTAAATGACTCCAGCTCGGTCAATATTGGTTCAAAAATTATAAATTTGGTCTCAAATTGTAGATTAGAGTGTTTCCCACAATTTAAAACCAAATGTATAATTTTTGGACCAATATTGACCGAGCTGGAGTAATTTTCTCATCTTGCCAGAATGTCTTATTCGCTTGGACAGACTACAACACCCATCACTGAAATATTCAGCGATCTCTTCAAGGATTAGAAAATCCGATTCAACTTAAGATTCTTGATTTTCTACCATTGAAAGGTATTTCTCTTAGGCCTACTTTCACACATCCCTGGCCAAGTGAATGAGACAAATCTGGAAAGTTGGATGTTTCAATTTTGTTTACTTTGAGTTTATAAATTGTTTTATAAACGTTTCAAGATTTTGGAGCGTTCTTCGTAGATTCTACATAATTATTGTGATAGATTTACAGATTGTGCTATGATTGTTTTTATGTTCTGAAAGAACGACAGAATATTCGTGGTATTCAACCATAAGATACATACTTACTCCATGTAATTCTGCATAAATTGTTCTTCTTCTTTCCACTTTCTGCCATTACAGCGTAGGGGTATGCATCTTGTTATTCTACCCATATTAATAACTAAAGCTAAATCCAATATCGAGGAATCAGAAGTTGATTCTGCATTCGGTACTTTTTACTGTTAGTTTAGGACGTGGTTCAAGAATTATGAATTTTTAGACTGTATAGCCTAAACAATATTATAATGATAACACAGGAGAAGAACGTTTCATTTAAAAACTTATTGATATCAGATTATCACTTCAAAATATTATTGAGTTTTGGCATATCATTGTTGTCTATTGATATTCTCTTTTCAGTTTTACTTAATATGAATTTGATAGCTGTCAAGGCAATGTATTTTCATTACGAGTAAGAATTATTTTTGGAACAGTAATTATTCAGTTGTCTTCAATAGAAATTTATCTCATTTTTATCAGATATGATGTGGTGAACAATCATAACGATACATTTTGTTTTTTATTATCTTCCTCTATTGAATATTGAATTTCGTGGGAATGAAATTGAATTCCAGTACGTTGGAAAATCACACCAGCTAAGCCAGAAATCTGCAAAAGGTTATTCTATGCTAACTGTTATTTGAGATTCCATTGTAATTCGTTTCCTTTCATAAATCAAAGGTGTGTGTGTCCTCCTGAGGCAGTTCAAAACGATGAAAAAATTATAAGAGAAAAATATAATGTAAATCCCATCGTCTACTATTCCACTTTCCACAGGGTAGAAACAGTTTTTTCCTAGCGGGAAATAACGTGCGGTGGGAAGAGGAGTCGAGGACATTGTGAAAACAGTCGTATCATTTTTTGCTCCAGTCCCTTTTTGTATTCTCTTTAGCAGTGGCCCTGGATTGGCTGCCATCTGAAACAGATCTTTATGAATGAGAACCGAATATTGTCGCATTTTCAGACCATTTTAACTAGAGTAAATCAACGGGTTGCATTTCCCCGACGGGATTTTGAAATTATCATTTCGAGCGTCGTTGTTTTTCTATTGAAAAAGATGGAACATTCATGATCACTGCATCGAATATATCGCTGATGCTAATAACGTTATGAATGCAAAAGTAGAATTTGCATGTTCCTAGCGGTCGAGCATGTACACTGGAACAATGGTAGGTGAAAATGTTTCTATACAACAATATTTATTAAAACAATATGTATCAGGTATTTCAAATTACATGTCTCTTGCGAGCTCAGTGCTATTATTTTGCTCTTGCTTAGTTAATATAGGATGGCTTGCGGGAACCGAATGAATTCACTGTTAACTGTTGTTTAGTTGTACCTGATGGAAAATTTTTGTGTCAAATTATTTTCTCTTGTGTCTCACTATTCTGGTCATTTTGAATTTATGATCATTATTCCATTTAATTTATGCATTATAGAATTATTGTTTTCTGTCTTTATTAGTATAGAATTCATTAATTTTGGAAGAATTATTAAGTTGAGATCTCTCTTGCTATTTAGTACATTGGTCAATATTGCAGTAGCAGAAATCCTTTGTCTATTTATATAGCAATATTTGGAGATTCTAATTAATAATTATCAATTCATTGATTTCATGGTGACTCTTGATTTCATTGCAACAGTAAAAATTGACCGATTGGCTTACAAGAAACTCTTACAAAAGTGTAAATTTTACAAGTGTAATGATTTGAGATCCTCCACCAATTGTAAAGATTTGGATGCCTCTACCAATTGTAATGTTTTGATGATTTCCACCATTTTATAACAATGGGAAGAAGTCTACACAATTTTATGATACAGTTTTATGAAAGGGGGCGTCCACCAGTTCCCAGACGGGAACACTGTAATTTATTTAAGTCAAAATAGCGTAGCATGATGGTAGAGCAGGTGAAAAGTTAAATTTAGCAGATCTAAAGTTAAGTTGGATAATTTGAAAGGAAAACAAATTGTTACAATGTCAAAATTTTTATTTACCAAGAATCTATAATAGTTTTGATATTATAGCACACATGAATCCAAATTTATGTATTTCAATATTTCTTAAAACAAAGTATCGAATTTTACCTGATTAGTTTTTATTTCTTGTCTGAAGAGTTTTTTAAATTTAAGTTTTTTTTTTTTTCAATTTTATTTAAAGCTTTAGTTAAAAGTTATTTGAAGAAATGATAATTTCAATTTTATTTGAAAAGTAAATAATTGATCATATTTATTTTATTTAAAACTTGATTAAAATTTATTTAAACAAATTAATTAAAAATGCATTATTAATTTTGGAAAGAATAAAATTGAATGAAGTATATGATTGGAACGATACCCAAACCGCTGATGGTCAATCCTTGATGGTCGCCATGGCAGAATGGAAGGCCACACGGAAAGTCCAGGTCCCAGAACTGTCTGAGGAGGAAGACGGCGGAAGAGTGTCTTCTAAAACGATTTAATTTAGTAAAAAATATTGGAAGCTTTTTCGCTAGCTGGCTGGAGGGGAGTCTAGAAGCCTAGCCCCACTCCTCTCACAGCACAACGTATTTGGATAATTTCGTCAGCAAAATTCTGAGAGCTTCCGTTCTCACGAAAACTTTCAGAAGCTAACAATATCTGAATTTAAATTTGAAAGGAAAAAATAGACTAAAATGATGATTAAAATAAAGCTTAAACTTTGGGGATCTGTCGAACCTTATGGTTCATGACACAAGAAACTTAAAAATAATCAAACAGATATCAATGTACGAGCGAAGAGTATTAGAATTAGTTACTCTATAACTCTTTCAGTTACTCTATATTTCTATTCTATTAGTTGGGTACTCTATATTGTATTATCTTGTTACTCTTTGGTACGAGGAAGTACAGCAAAGAAAATAATTCTTTTCTGATTATGTTCGAAAACTAGTTGCAAAAATGAATGATTCAACATTTTTTAATTCTCAAGAAATATTATTAGTTGAGTTACAAAGAATATTTTGGGTGGCTAGAGAGAAAGATTTTTCCAATTATGAACAATATTTCACATTATTATTATCATCATATCAAAAGAAATTTGAGGAGTGCAGTGGTGTGGGAACAAATTGTGTTGTACAGTCAACCGGTTAGAAAGTTGAATTTTTTATTCCTCGTTTACAAACTCTCATCTCTCAAGTTTTCACTTGCACGGATTTAATGAGTACCGTATCAGAAGAAATAGTTCATGCTTCAACTCGTCTGATCTTTGGATGAAAACTTTGAAATCCCAGTTATAGCTGAGTTTCTTCAATCATAAGTCTGATTAAATTGGAAAGTTCAGTTCGGATAAGCTGGATCTTGAAATGCTTTGAAAATAAATGTTGCACACGACGTTTCAAAGGCAGGAAATTTGTAACGCGACTTTGCATGCAGCACTGGCGGCTCGTGCCTACAAAACAGGTGAAGTGCTGTACACTAAAAGATATGGGCACTTCACCGGCTTCGTGGGCACGAGCCGCCAGTGCTGCATGTAGGATCTGCTGCTTTTCCGTAGGTGATTTATTAAACATGTCGTCCGAAGTGGTTGAATAATAATTCCCATTCTCAAAAACACCTGCTTCAAAGAACTTTCGACCTCTACGATATTGATCAAGCCGGATATTGAGAGTAGAGAAATCGCTTCTTTATTCTACACATTTTATCTGGATTACCAAGTCATGTGGGAAAACTGGGATTACCATTTTCCCCTCACCAGTCCCCACATCCTTTCCATCTATTGATTTATTATTGATAATAATTTGTTTCATCCTTGGCAGCCACTTTATTTTCCAGTATTGAAAATCTGGAAGTGTTCTATCACAAATATTGATGGATTCAATGGAACTAATAAATATTTTTTCAATTTTAAAGACTAATTTACAATAACTGAAAGGTCTTAATAGCCACTGTTCTAAAACCTCTTGAATAATTGTTCAAAGAAATCTCTTACTTCAAGCACAGAGAAGGTAGCAGATGAATGAAGTAGCAGGCTAAATGCAGAGGAGGTAATCTCTGTGCTCTAAGACTCAATAGTAAATAATTAGATTTTATCATAATTATTCGATTCAACATCAAGTAGAGGTAGGTAGGTAGATATCTACTATTAAATGGTTTGCAATGATAATTTTCTTCAAAAACGCATTTGAGGCTTATAAATGCTCTAAGCAGCCAACCGTATGCTGCTTCTGGGTACTTTCAGGAGATTCAATAAAGCTCTTTAATCAAATCACTTTCATAGTTGAAATGAATTCGATATTTCATGCTGATAGAAATTTTCATTGATGTAATCCAAAGATTGAAATAAAGTTAATCATTAAACGAAGCCAATACATGAATTATTTGCATTGTATCTGTAAGTCAGCCAATGCAATGTAATTTGGAATCTAAGAATCTCACCCCAATTGAAATTTGGGACAGTACAATAATTTATCAGTAAGAATATTATTTATCTATATTTTTTTATCTATACCTAAGACTCTAGAGTTCATAGTGATCATTCATACAATTATACAGTAACGTATACTGATGGAAAACTTATTATATGATTGTGAAATTTCACGAGTATTAGTTGACAAGCCTCACTAATTTTATTCTCAACGATAAAAATCTCAGTTGGCAACTACATAACATTCAGCCTGCATGGAAAAAATTATTTTCTAAACAAACAAAACATCTAGAGTTGTCAAATGCTTTCATTACAGTGACTTGTATTGACAATAACATCAGTATGATCCAATTGTTAAACTCAGGTGAAGTTATGAACATATGTTTCACGAACAATACTTAATTAGTTTCACTCTCAGAACAATATTCTTGAAGTTGCATATTATGTGAACATTCCTTAGTTAAAAAGTTCGCACTCATGTGTTTCATGAAGAAATATGTTTTAATGATTATTCACAGTTGGGAAAGTGAAGCCTACAAAATTGAGTAAAGTTTATGAACTTGTAATTTCTGTCAAGTCATCTTATATAGGAGATTCTAGCATATTATATAGGCTACGAGATGTTCATGAATACGGCTTTTGAACTCTTGAACTCAAGTTTCCAAGTGGCAAAGTAGAAAGTAGCAAAATATTACAATATACATCTATATCTATATAAGCGAAATGGCACTGACTGACTGACTGACTGACTGACTGACTGATTCATTCATTCATCACGAGAACTAAAAATCCACCGAACCGAATGCGTTCAAATTTGGCAGGCAGGTTCAGTTGGACGTTTAGACGCGCGCTAAGAACGGATTTTGAAAACTTTCCAGGGATACGCCCAATATTTGAGTTTTTCTATAGATTTTCGGCGTTTTCTCAATTTTTTCGAGAACCAATCGGTAGAAAATGTTGATAATTGGTGGGCAGGTTCAGATAAGGTCTAGAAATGTTGTGTTGAAATATTTTTGAAATCCGTTCAAGATTACGCCAGTAATCAGGTTTTCAAAATTGTAGATGTATTGCGGGTTGCATATCTTCCGCCTTGATACGACCAGTACTTACTGTAAATTCAATGGTTCAGCGAGATTATAGATAAACTAATTTGGAAGATATTGAATCAAGTTTCAAACAATGTCCGATATACTTCCCAAGGTTACGCTCAATATTAGTGTTTTACTATTTTTCGGAATTTTTATTAGACTTTCCGAGAACAAATCGGCAGAAAATGAAGAAATTTGGTGGGCAGGTTCAGATAAGGTCTAGAAATGTTGTGTTAAAATATTTTTGGAATCCGTTCAAGATTACGCCAGTAATCAGGTTTTCAAAATTGTAGATGTATTGCGGGTTGCATATCTTCCGCCTTGATACGACCAGTACTTACTGTAAATTCAATGGTTCAGCGAGATTATAGATAAACTAATTTGGAAGATATTGAATCAAGTTTCAAACAATGTCTTCCCAAGGTTACGCCGATGTCTTCCCGATATACTTCCCAAGGTTACGCTCAATATTAGCGTTTTACTATTTTTCGGAATTTTTAATAGACTTTCCGAGAACAAATCGGCAGAAAATGTTGAAATTTGGTAAACAGGTCTAGATTAGGTCAATAAATGCTGTGTTCAATAAATTTCGAACCCCTTCTGAACGGAATTTGCAGGCGAGCGAAGCGAGCCTGTTTGTCTCAGCCGACACTGGCAGAGGTTTGCAGGCGAGCGAAGCGAGCCTGTTTGACTCACTTACACAGCCGATACTGGCGGGGGTCCAGGCTAGGCGGAGAAGGCGAGCGAAGCGAGCCTGCCGGCTAGTTTCTTATAAAAATTAAATGGAAGCTTGCTAGTTCACGCTTTGAAACTCTGGCTCTTCATTCATCCTTTTAAATTATTTAAAACTTCAACACAATCGAAACACTTTCAAAATAAATGGAAAAAACTAAAGCAGAAGCTGATGAATCTCAGCTATGAACCAAGCCAAACCTGAGCCTTTACTCAGATTCTAAGGGCAAAATACTGAATAATATGTTTATAGTGATCTCTCCAGGAAAAGAGACTCCACACATCGCTAATTGCTAAACATAGAAAATAGCCCTTTCTAATGTACTGTTCATCAATCTATCGAGAATCTAAACATTTCACTCAGCATTGCATACGCAGGCGAGAGCAAATTCCGTGATCCCATTTCAATTGTTTGTTTGTTTGTTTATGAGGGTGAAGCCCACATAAGCTCATAGGCTTGTGCGTGGGTAATGAAATGGATGATAGATGACGACTACTTTTTAGGTAGTCGGGACCGACGGCTTATCGTCTCCTCCGAAAGACGGGGTGGTCGTATCTATGTGATTGTGCTGTAGTCAAAAATTGTTCTCCGCTTGGGATTCGAACCAGGGTCCACCTGGTTATCAGACCGGCGCTTTATCACTCCTCCAACGAGCCACCCAATTATTAAGCCTAGTTAGGCCTACATTGAAATTTTACTTGAATATCTCACACATTTTAGTATTTGCTACATCTCATATTATAGGCAAGAATGCTTCTCTGTAGTAGATTCAGGAGAAATTCCAAGATCGATAAGACAAGGTTGTGGAGGGGAGAGAGTCACCTTTTGAATTTGAATTTGACATGTGATGAAGCGAAGTCGAAATGGCGCGAATGATGCGTGTCGCCGAATAGAGAGAGAGAGAGAGAGTGATTTGGAAGCAGAAGAAGAGAAAATAAGAAAGAGAATCACACATCAGTGTTGGAAAGGAAGATGGAGTGTTTATGCTTAAGCTGGAGCTCTGCAGTTGACAAGCTGTAATATTAAGCTAAAGGAATCTACCTCATAGTGGCGTATGTGGTGAAAGCACCAGTTTTTCACGCGAAATTTCCTAGGCGTTCTTCAGCGTACTGAATAAAAATGCTCACTGAATTGAAAATTGAGCGCATTGTCGGATTATTCGCATGTGAATTTCACGAACATGAGGCTCCATTGCCTGGAATTGAGTCGACCATTTAGTAACAGACTGTATTTGAAGTACAAAAGTTACTCTCTGTAGCCCTTTGGAAATTGTTTTTACTTTGATTTGGAAATCTTGAAAATTGAAACCCATAATCATATTCAACACTCTAATATATTTTAGATGCAAATCCAATATGATAACCGAAGTTATATCTTACTTCTTGTAATGTGCCGTTAAATTTATTGCTGTCGCATTCTTTTCATATGGAAATTCTAATTAATTATTATTACATTCCTTTCAGTTAACAATTTCCAGATCAATATTCTTCATCCTACTACTATTCAATGAATCCTTTCCTACTTATTTCTCAATAATTCTGTATAATACTATATTAATTTGATAGGAATTTCATTAACCATTGAATTTGTGAATGTATCTTCCGGCTCTCCACATCGAAAAACAGGACACTAATACAGTATCCTTGAATAATCCCTGGGCAATTTCCAAGAAAATTATTGATTAGTGTCAATTTTATAGAGATTCATTGGAGTGCAATAGTACAGGAATGAAAGCAAGCTAAAATTTACATCTCCTTCGGACTTATAATGAAAGATTTCAAGAATATGGTGATTAAGTAAGAGCACACATGTCATCAATTCATTATAGTTCTAATGCATCACATTATCACTAAAGATGATGGTCAATATTATGTACTCGTTTAAATATTGTATTGTTTTCAATAAACTTATTTTTGTGAAATCGACAACATTAATTTTGTGCTCTTATTCACCTCACAAACTAAAATACCTGAAGAGCTCCATGAATATGGTCATTTTTCCAAACAGAAGTTATGTTTCTAAGTAGTTTGTAGTATATTTCCATTTATGTATTAATATGTTGTCTAATTGTATACGATTGGGTTCGGAACAAAGGTTGACAATTTTGTAGATGTGAGGGAACTTCTTTCAATTGATTATGTTCCCTGTAAACTTAATCGCACACTTTATAGAGTACCCTACGCTGTCTCAATTATTCCAGATTTATAGTATTCATTATAGTATACCAGGTACATTTTACACTTGTAATGTAATACTATTAATGTATACATATAATGTAGTAGTATTATATCAGAATTCAGTAAACAAAATTACTTAAAATTAAAATATATGTGTTTCTGTTCTAGGATGAAAAGAACCAGATACTTACGACCAACTGCTGGCTGACCCAAATTTGGACAGACCATCACCTTAAGTGGAACGCCTCTGATTTTGGGGGCATCACTGTCATCAGAGTGCCCTTCAGTCGAGTTTGGAAGCCAGACACGATCCTTTATAACAAGTAAGCAAATAATCCATGAAAAATTCCAGTATTAAATATAAAATCTCATTTTTTGTAATAATGAATATTTAGAGCTCAGAAGTTCAGACAAAATTTCATTTTTTTTTTTTTTTTTTTGAGAATATTCAGAGCTCAGAAGTCACGAGCTACATCATTATTCCATTTTCAAAACAAAGGAGTATCCGAAGAGAAAATGGTTTTTCACTTCTTTCAGCACTTAAGTAGATTCATTGGTCCTGACTGCTTCTTTACACAGAGTTTTCCTTATTCAAAATGAGGATTATCCAGATCTTGAAGCAATATTACACACCTTTTTTGTCACTTATTTCCAACGCTCGACACCATTTTAATTATTTTTGAAGGTTGAATTGCCCTTTTAGAATATTTCACCTTTCTAAACTATTTTTCACAAACCTTCGTTGAGCTTAGAGTGAAATAAGGATGAGGATAATATTTAGGCGTGCTATTTTCTCTTAGGCTTCACTCTATCAGAATAAATTGTTTAGTAGAATAATTATAATAATAAAAATATTCAACTAAAACCCAACTGAATCATATGATTCAAATTCTTTTCGATTTTTTTCAATTCCAAGTGGTTTTATGCAAGGTAATTAGAGTTAGGTAGAAAGGTATGAGTTAGGTAGAAAGGTAGTTAAGTAGAAAGGTATGAGTCATCAGCATCGTAGCCGGGAGGAAACAGTGAATTCTGACGTCATTGGCACCACAGCTGTTTAGCGAATCTAGAAGTTAGGAACTTCGTCTGCTCCTTGTGCGTTCCAACTTGGTTCCAAACGCTGATGTTGTAAATTGATTTTTCCATGCCTATTTGAAAAACTTTTTGGCAATAGCTATACGGCCCATATTTATATTATTTACATGCAATCTATCTATTGCCAAACCTATTCTCGTAACCTCTTTTCCCATAATGTTTTGAAATAGAAATTTTTGCCTCTTTATGTAGATTCTGTACTAATAACAAAAACCACATGTTCGCAAAAAAATGATGCAGTGATAACATAATAGCCTGTTCAAATCAGAGTGCATATTTTCCGTGACGTCAGAAATGATTTCAATCTAATTACTTTGATTGGAACGCACAAGGAGCAGACGAAGTTCCTAATTTCTAGGTTCGCTAAACAGCTGTGGTGCCAATGACGTCAAAATTCACTGTTTCCTCCCGGCTACGATGCTGATGACTCATACCTTTCTATTCTAATTACCTTGGTTTTATGGATTTACACATTCAAATGTTTTTCCCCGTTTAATAACCAGTTCAATTATTATATCTTGTCCTTGTATCTTCAATATAGGTTGGGTCAAAAAGGTAGGTGGTTTCGTCTGCTCCAACAGCTGATGTTGTCAATTGGAG
Source organism: Sogatella furcifera (assembly GCA_017141385.1). NCBI lineage: Eukaryota > Metazoa > Arthropoda > Insecta > Hemiptera > Delphacidae > Sogatella > Sogatella furcifera. The sequence goes on from CM029550.1 coordinate 44,866,916, forward strand.
TTGTCATTTAGCTATGCCTAGATAATGTTTCTGGAATTAAAATAGCCAGTAGATGCTATACATCAGCTGTTAGTTTAGTGGGTTACATCACGTACAAGAGACAGACGAAACCGCCCAACTTCTAGGCATCAACTATACAGATTTATTCATTACAGTCCAACGTTTTCATATAGGACTAATGCCGGGTTTTTCCAAGCACACTCAAAGTTGAGGGACCCTCAAATTTTGATGAACAGCTGACATTTCCCATGCTAAGTATAGAAAATGTGAACTGTTGAATGTGAACTTGAGGGTCCCTCAAATTTGAGTGTGCTTGGAAAAACCCGGCATGAGAGTTTCATATGGAAGGTTTTCATATAAGGAGCTAATATAAGGTTTTCATATAAAAGGACTGAGAGACAAGACCAAAATACAGAATCCATGTTTTGCACTGATTTTTCTGTATAATTTTCTGCATGATAAGTGGAGGCAATAATCAAGGTATGTATTTTTCCAACACCATAAAAAGCAAAGCTCAGAGAGAACAGAGAAGAACGAGAAATGAAGAAGGAATTACTCGCGTGAATGTATCAGGCTTAAATGTATCAGGTCTGTCAACTGGAATCATATCACAACGTTTCTTACATACTAGGTGCCAAAAATTAAGGCGTTTGGCGAATGACTGTTATTGATTCCCAGCTCACTCAGGACAGTTGGTAGGTTATCTGCGAGAGTTCATCGAAACGAGAGCCACCCGAGCTACTCTAATTCGCTCTCGAAGACAGCTTCAGACTGTCCTGACAGAGCTGAGCATGAATAACAGTCATTCGCCAACCGCCTTAATTTTTGACACCAGCTCTACAAGTAAATTGGTCGAAGAGGTCTCGTAATTTTCAGCTGACGAGAAAACACGAGGCGAGCACTTTTTCCCAGAAACGCTTTGACAGCATTTTAGAGGTCTTTAAAGAGAAAACATGACATGAGCTGCGGTAAAAAGCAAAAGCAAAGGTAGGAAATTACATCTCGTGACAACGGGCGACTTTCATTTCATCTCATCTCCAATTATCTCAGAAACACAACAGATTGTTTCGTCATTATATTTCAACAGAAATGCTTTTGGCTAAACGTTCGTTCATTCGTTATACTTCTTGGAATCAGTGGCGGATCTACCACTTGGCAACTTTTTGAAGTGATAAATTAATATTACTATTCCGAGAATAATGGATGAAATAAGGGATGAAATCAGGCAGAAAAGTAAGACATTTCCTCAAAATCAAATCTCAGAATAGCTAGCCATTACAATAATTTATTTCCGGAAGTGTTTAATTGTGGAGAGTTGTCATTGAAAATTCTCTATTTTTGGAATACTGTTGTCAAAGAAGGCACTTTTTTAGTAGTTTCAAGATAAATTAATAATATTCTTATTTTTCGTAATATTTCTTGAAATAAATGGCGGAGCTACCACTTGGAAAACTTTTTGAAGTGATAAAATAATATTACCATTCCGAGAATAGGAGATGAAATCAGGTAGAAAAGTAAGACATTTCCTCAATATCAAATCTATGATTGACTAGCCATCATAAAAATTTATTTCCGAAAGTGTTCAATTCTGAAGAGTAATTCTCTATTTTTGGAATACCGTTGTCAAAAAAGACACTTTTTATAGTATTTTTAAGATAAATATTCTCATAAAGGTGTAATGAGAATCCTCCTTATTCAGAGAATGGTATCTTTTTGAATATACTCTTGAATTGATCATTTACAAATCTGGGATTTCAAAAAAAATCTAGGATTTTGTACAGGCGAAATTGGAACACATTGAAACAGTGCCTTTTTCACGCATGGGCCACGTGAGCCCAGGCACAGGGTCTCACAATCCTGATGGCCCCATTTTTCGGGAGGGAAAATAGATGAAAATTGAAAAAATATAATCATACGTTTTTTGCCGAAGATACAAATATTCGAGAAATAATTTTCATGATTTTTCCTTACAGTGTCACATTTGTGCTTGAGTTTTACGTCTGAATTATTCAATCCTATGTAACTCTGTTGATTGTGTTTTGTATCGGACAATAGTGGGAAGCAGCTGAATGAAGGGGGTGAAGGGCTCCGTTCCAATACTAAGTAGTGCACACGGCCCTTGGAAAATTATTCCTCTTACAAAAATGACGATTTTTTTGAGATTTCCGTGGTATAGAAAATTTTAAAATAATATTCACTAATAATAAATACTTCAAATGTGATATTTTTTGTTTTTTCATTGAAATTTAAGCTGAATTGTTAGATTTTTCAAATAATTTTCCGGCATCTAGGGCATTACATTAGATCATGAAAAGTTTCAGTTCTATATAATCGTATGGAATGAGATAAGAGAATATAAATGATCATGATTTGAAAATGCGATGTCATATTTTCATCTTATTTCATTCAGCATAAAAGTATAAGAGTCCAGTACTGTCCTCAGTGACCCAATAAAGTAACACTAATTCTAAAATTCAAGAAATGAATATTAACTTGAATAAATAAATGAGCTATAATAGCGTTATACAGTAAATGGTAAATCAGTAAATAGTGAACAATATGTTGTGTGAATGATATACATCCACCATTTTCTTGCTAGCAACCATTTTCTAAGGCAGAACCACGAAAAATTTCGACCAATCAGAAATGAGCAGGCGTGGCATGAAGACGTGTCCTACGTCAAATCTGAAACATCACTCGACAACTGCTGCGACCTGGTGGCCGGATTCTAGAACTTTTCGAACTGATTTCGTCGGCCAGTCGAAATGTAGGCGGAGCTTGGAGGTGTGTCCAATGGAAGTAGTCGAAGCAAGTCACTCTATTGCTACTGCTGTCTGCTGACTAGATTTGGAACTATTCTGAGTATTTTCAACAAGAAAGTTGGGAAGGGCAGTGGAAATGACAGCAATCTTGAACTTGCTTGTAATTTAGTTCCCGATTTTCTGTTAAAACCTGTATATTTTCAGTTAAATGCGAAATTGATGATGATTCTCAATATTTCGTTTCTAATTGGTATTTCAAGAAAAAAATTAAAATTAAATCAATCAATAACTGAATACTGAACAATCGATAACTCGCTGAAAAATGTTTTGTTAATATAATTATATTAAAAAAATTGTATCGTTGAGTAGCCATACTTCCATTTAAGACTATAAATATTCAATAATTATTTTAAAGTGCTCTTGATGATGAAGTGTACGGAATGTAAGAGTACGGTACATGTTACAAAAAAAATATTTGTCAGGAAAAAGGCTGTTATCATCAGATTCTCCACAGTTTTTTACTGCTTTCCAGTTATAATATTCAATCTTGAGACTGAATAGTAATAATTGAAAAACCTTATAGCTTCCAATGCTTTTATGACGTTTTATTCGGGGCTCCTGACTTCCTCCAGATCCTTCATTGTATCACGATTCTTCATTTACCACGTGAGTTAATGATAATAAATTATTCCAGAATCTTGGAGCAGATAGTTGGAAAAAAACAATAGATTCAAGCAATTTTCAGCTAATTATCTGTCGAAATAACACATCAGGAATCGCATATTCAGTAGAAACTCGCTGATCCCTCAGCATAGAATATTATCCATAAAATACACAAACACAAGACTTATGAGTCGTTGCCATAATATGTTACAGTGGTGAATATAGCGATGGTTATATTAGGATTAGAAAGCTCACTCTGCGAGAAGATTGGGGAGGATGTTGCCCTTAGCTATAACGTATGCTATGACAGGATACAGGCCAGGTATGATAATAATAATAATGTGGATTGAAGCTGTGTAATCAAAGATATGACTGACATAAGCTCCAGTGCATCTGCGGAGCTACAAACACATTTACATCCCCTTAATAATTATTACTCCCTCATCCTGGATGATCCCCAGTCATGTCAACTCTACACCGACGTTGGTGAGGATGAGGTTATGATATGATTTTTGAAAAAAATGGTATGAATTTTTAATGTCACATAAAATTAGATTTGAGCTTCCTCTTAGCCCACAGTATTACACGAAAATATTTCTATTAGTACAGTAACTATCTTTTAGTAATTTTACTATCATAGTAACTCTCTTTTCATATGATTAACATTGTTAATCATAGAAAAAGAGATGTAAATACAAAATCACATTTTCATATATGATCAACTATGATCATAGAAATATTCCCATGTAATACCGGCCTTATTAGGGAATTTAGTTTCAGCCTATTCCCCAAAATTGATTTTATTATGACTTGAAAATTAATTCAATTTTTTGGTACACGTGACAACTGATTTTTACAGGAAAACCCTTCTTACTTTTTGGACGATCGATAACAAGTGATGAGACGAGAACAAAAAGTCAGGAAAGACGAGGAATTCAGTGAAAGAGGTGTATGGGGAAAGTAGAGGAGTTATGCTGAGACTTATCCGTAGAACTTTGGCAACTTTAATCATCTTCTTTGAGGCTTACAGGCTCAAGCCTATTAGCCTGGTAACTTTTTATCGGTAGAAAAATACGTGAAATGTTCTCATCGATTTTCTGTTGTGAATGGAAACCAGAATAATCCAACCCGTTGAATATGATATTGTGTGGATCTCAACGTGTTTAGTAAAGAGTCGAAAAGTTTACGGATTGATGGAGCGTTTATACCACACAAAAGTATATGTTCAGGTGATGAATTCTTTCAAATAATTGAGATGAGTATCGATAACTTTGTTGGAAATTTTGATACATGCTTACATATTAATGAAAATTCCAATACACTGAAGAGGTCTTCAAACAAATAACAAACATTCAAACGACTGTTCACATTCCATTCATGATTTGTGAAGTTCAATTAGTTAATGACTTTAGTTATTTTCATATCATTTAGATCATTAATTTATCGAGTCAATCAATCATTTACAAGAGAAAGTAATCTGTCAAAAATGTTTCTCTTTCTGATCACATCAACACAAATATCTTACGAGTGAATCACTAAAATCCCTTTTTTAATATGAACTAAAAATCAAATTTGAGCTTCAAAATCTCACTAGGTGGATATTTTTTACTTGATTTAATATTAGAGTGGAAGATTTACAACTTTCCAATTATTGAATTTGCCACCTTATTGTACTGAATATGATATGCAAAAATATTTTTGAAAACATTAAAGAGACATAAAAAGATGCATGTAGTTGAGTCGCTATCTTGAGTACCTAGGATAATTTTATACAAATTTGTAGAAAAATTGTTCATTTCTGTAGGCTATTCCAACAAATTTTGATAGTGTTGATCAAATAATATTCATTTCTATTTTTCCTATTGTTATTCCTGGCATATTCTCCCCCCCCTTCCATTGAACCCATGGGATACGTAATAGCCAAAGCCCGTGAGTAACACTCCGCAATAAAAGCAATATGTCCATTCAAATACTGTACCTATTAGCAACGGAAACTCTTTCATGAATAAAACGTTTACAGTAATAAGTTGCAGTTACAAGTTCCCAATCTGAAATTACAGTCAGCCTCAAGAACTCTCAATATCCATTTTCAGATATCATCATAAATATACAATTATCAATATGTATTATCAATTCTTTTTTCCACTTTGCATAGCAATATTTTTTATTTTCAATGATAAATTAACAATTACAAAGTGGGGATTATTTAATCTTGAATAATATTAAGAACATTGAATATTGAATAATATTAAGAACATTGTATACAGGTATCATCAATATTGATACAACATAATATTCATTGATCGAAGTAAATTGGAAGCAGATCTTATCTGCAAGACACCAACAACTCAACACTCTCAACCGACGTACATCGGTGACACAAATAACATATTGTTCTTGAGTTAGTCTCCCGATGACAATGGGGAGGAATCGAGCATTCGCCATCGTTCATGATGTCTCTCCTGATCGAATCGTTGAAGCACGGGGAGGGGAGACCTGGCATTGTACCAGGTCGGTGATTAATCAGCAGAACAATGCTCAAGTAAGCAGTGATAGACACTGGGTGACGTCACTCGGAGCATAACCGCCGATGCTCCGTTCCTCGCACTCTGAGGTTATTCATGTCGTTTCGTTTGTTTACTAATTCAACTTTCAGTCGAGTAGAGATATTTGAATGCGTTATGCAAAGACAACAACGGAATGAGCAGTTGGGGCAACTGACCGACCGCTGTTCATTTCATCGTATTGCGCATCACAACTGTATAATTAACGGACTCGATTGTTCGAGATTGGATTCATGATATTCTGTGGCTCGGACAAAAACTTGTTCAATATGAAGCTATTAGTTGTTCTGTGAACAGTAGACCTCACGCAGACAGAGAAGGACAGAAAGACGGAATAAAATCCGAGTCAAAGCACAGACTCACGATCGATCAATCAAGGCTGGGACGGACGTAGTGAAGACCTAGATTCTAGAAAAACGTAGGCCTGAAAGAACGTAGTGGTAGTGAAGGCCTTACTGACACATCATTATTCCATTTATCTCATTGTTAATGATCTTATGACTGATAGAGTTTCATTGTTTACTTTTTCCATGATTATACAGTATATAAATTCAAATCAAATAAATTTATTTCCTCTTTTACACTATACAAAAATTTATAAAATTGTTTTAAATAAATAATGTGAAAATAAAAATGAAAAATGAAATTTATTCTCCTTTTGTACAAACAAAAATCTTTTACACAATAACTTTTCTTAGAATTATACTGGCAGCAATTTTACATAGGCGCTGCCAGTGTCATGAATTAAAAGTACATGATTTGAATATTATATAGTTGCTATTTTGAACTTAAGCATAGCATAGTATACTGCGGCTATTGCGGTACAAAGTCATTCATATATAGAAAAGTAACAATAAAATATTATTTCGAAATACAAATATACAAGTGAAGTGTTACTAAATTTTGCAATATTGAAACAATAATCAAACTAAGTTAATTACATTTGAGCTGAGGAAAAAAGTATAAGTAGCACATAAAATTTGGAAATTGACTGAAAAAACTAAAAAACATTATAGCTGAGGTACCTATGTGATGAATTCCTAGGATAGAATAGGGAAAATTTTTCAATGTCTTGATGATGAAATAGCCAGTCTTTTATTATTGATAAAAATTCTTTTAAATTTCTACTTCTTCTACCAGCATTTGGTATAGTGTTGAAAAGTTTAGGACCAAGGTATAAGAAAGATTTTGAAAAAAGCTAAAATTTATTCTAGGTAGTCTTGATACTAGTCTTGATACAATGTTCTTCACATGGGCTTAAATGCCTGTGTGTGAAGAAGAGTCTGAAACAATTTGGTTTAATTTTTTTTCAGAGTAGAGAACAAGAAGAAAAACGCCAATAAAATAAGAAAAGTTTGAATAGAAAAAAATTCAAAGAATGAGTATAGAGAAAAAAGAAGAAGAAGATGGAAGAGAGAGAGAGAGAGATTAATAATTAGGTACTAAAGAATAGGTATAATTTGAGTCCAGGATCATCCATCAGGGAGCCACTTGGCGAGCACACGACAAAGGTATAGGAGGCAATTAATATTTGAAGGAGATAAAGAAAATATTGAAAGATATGGATGGAACTGAAGAATTATCTCCGTCTGGGTGAGATTGTTTGGAGAATTTTAACTTGAATTGGGAGGACTTGAAAATGAATTAAAGATTTGGTAAAAAGGAGAATACTTATTAAATAGTACAGGTTTTTAAATAGTAAAGGTGTGAGGCAGATCACTTATCACCTCATAATTTATTCCTAAGCTAATTCAACAACAGTATCAACAGGTTGTTGTCAATAATAGAAAAACACTATTAGAAATGAAAAGCAGACCTCAATAACATCTCAGATGCTTCTCTCCCCTGTTGGAACAGCCAAGAGAGCAACATTTTCTTGTAGGTAGCAGAACTGAATGTGTTTAAAATATTTATCACAAAAAAGGTTGTTTCGTCAATTCTATTGATTTTTCGAAGTAAGTTTATTGTGAATTTGTACAATTCTCTTTAAAAGTATTATCGAAAAATGACAGCGAAAATTCTGTTACTAAAAATTAGTTCTTTCTATTTAATATGCGATCGTAGCCATGGTCTAGTCGTCTTGTGAATTTGTGAAGTCTTTGAGTAGTTGTGAAATTGAAATTGTGGTAGTTATCCATAATAAAAATGAAAAGACGAGATGTTTTTAAATCAGTGGTTTGACAACATCTTGTCTTCTCATTTGATTTGTGAAGTGCTTTAGTTTCAGTTGTTAATGGTGTTTTGGAATAGAAAAAATTGTTTTAAAAGAACTACAGTATAACGCACATGGTTCTTCATGTTGAAAATGAGGTTAAGGCCTCATAAAGCCTAATAAGGCGAAGTGGAACAACCCTTTGGGTCTCCCCACTATTGAAAGCATACGCTAAATAAATATGCGATTATTCTTATAATAGAATATTGGCCTTCATTTATCCTATTGGTATAATAAATGTACACTGACGAACCTCCTCAATATTCAATTTATAAATTTTAGATTGATAGTGGTAGTGAACCCCCACTTTTTGAGTCTTATTCCAACTAGGTGACCTCAAATGATAGAATCTTGTTCTCCCTGATTCTTCAGGATTTATTTGACTCATAATCTTGGTAGGAACACTCAAAACCAAGTGTATTGCTGTAGCTAAGGATAGTTCAGGGGTGGAAGAGGAATTTATAACCTGAACATCTGCCAACTGATTACTAACATAAAATTGTTGTCGAAGGAGCAAGATAAAATATCTGAATTGGGATCATCTTTTGCAGATGATCAGCTCAGACGATGATAATCAGCATCATATTCAGGACCGCAAAAGGTTCAAGGTTATTGAGACATGAAATATGAAGAACTGAAATTGATAAGGCATATCAATAACAATTATATTCTTCATGAACTCTACTCTCCAACTCTCTTATTCATTATAAACCTTTTATCACTTCTTAAATCTTAAAATATCATTAATAATAATTATGAATTTTATATTACATGATAATAATTATGATTCCCTTAACTGGTATGGTGTATTAGGGGTCACACTAAAGGTATGGATGGGTCAAAAGTGACCCAAAACGCTCATAAATCGCAAACGACACGCAAGCTGTTAGAGCATACTGGTTCTTTGTAGTGGAGAAGTAAGAGGGAGAATACATGGAGGGAGAGCGTGATCAACAGGAAAATTCCTGCACTGAATGAGAAGGGTAGTCACTACGCGGCTGGGTCATTTTAGACCCAGCCATACCAGTTGATGGTTATCATCCATGGTAGTCATAAAACTTCTGGAATATTCGGCGAAACATCATAGCATAGCGGTAATATAGTAATAGATTTATTAATAATATTGATGAACAACCTTTCAAAATTCTAATTTCAATTCTAATTCTAATTAATCAATCATTAATTTATTACTTCCGGATTATTTCTTGTTGTGGAAAACTTTTGCCATGAACAAAAGTTAGGGCTCAACTCAAAAATATGGACTATTTTTCAATCAAAATTGTGTTAGAAATACTATGGTCTATGTCTGTTCTTTCTTCCTCTATGCATGTTTTCCATTACATAAATGAAAAAACAATCATAACCCTGATAATGTAAATGATTACTTATGTACCGTACATCTTATTTATTTATTTAATCATTTACAGAAATCTATATACTTATTGGTTAAAAACACAGACTAATGTCAAAAACGTCTTTTACCAAATTTTAATGATTAAAATGTCCGAAACTATGTTATATAGACTACTTGAACAGCACTTCACACAATAATTTTGGTCCAAGAAAAATATAATGAAAATTTTGAGTAATATGATTGGATACCAAATTTATCAATTTATAATCTAATAACCAAGTTTCTCATTTTAAATCTAGCCCTATTCATTCTCTTTCTATTGTGTTATACAATACACAATGAAAGAATATTATTGTAGGGAGCAAAGTTGAAGTATCGGAGAGTAGTATGCGTTTTTCAGCAAACCCCTGTGTTGAGTTGAGCTGTCATGGTACGATATTTCGACAAGCTGACAAATCGGATGCATCAGTAGAGAGTTCATACTAATCCTTCAATCGCAAACATAAACACACGATTGTGAATCAGAGAAAATGTTGTTTTGTTCCATGGGTGGACGGGTTCTCAAACAGAAACCAGTTGAACGTCCCATGCACATGCTTTGCTCTTTAATCTAAAATGCTCATCTTCATAACTTGGAGATGGAGAATGATTCAACAGTTCAAGTCCTGAAATTTAATGAATGGAAATACTTTATATTGTGAAAATGAAATTGGATTGATGATGAATGATGAATTGGATTGTTTATTAATTGATTGGATGATTCTGATGAATGACTTGAAACAAGAAGAATGATAGTCTGATTCTAATTTCATGATCCAAGTAGCACCAGAGAATGCCTTATTCTTACCTATACAAGTATACACCAGACATGAATTGGATACGTCGTCTGAGTTTAGGCTCGTTAAATGAACCAGGTTTATGTATAGTCTGTCCAAGCAAAGAAGGTCCTCTAGCATGATGGGAAAATGACTCTACCTTGGTCGATATTTGTTCAAGAATTATAATTGTGGTTTTAATAGTAGATCAAATTGTTTACTACAATTTAAGATCAAATTAATAATTTTTGAACCAATATTGACCGAGCTTGAGTCATTATCCCATCTTGACAAAGTGTCTTTTTTGCTTGGACAGACTATATCAGCCTGGATTTTTTATGTGTATTCAGGAACTGTGTGTTTTGTGTTTCTCAGAGAACTATTGATTTTGATCTCAATCATAGTAACTTCATTTCAGAATAATTAACTGTAGTAAGCACGGATACTAGAACACGGTATTCTAGTATCTGTGATAGTTAGTTTATAACTCGTAAACTACATTTTAGAGCAAGGAGAAGTAACCTAACAATAATCAACCAGTACAATCGACACAATCATCATACTGCCAATACAAGAAACATATTTATTTATTCATCTATTATCAAGTTACAACATATACTTAATGGAAGATTCAACAGGATTACTCCCAAAACTGTCCCTTTACCAAATTTTAATAATAAGTCCAAATATGTAGGTTATGAATCTCTATATATAAAAGCGAAATGGCACTGACTGATTCATTCATTCATTCATTCATCACCAGAACTAAAAATCCACTGAACCGAATGCGTTCAAATTTGGCAGGCATGTTCAGTTGGACGTTTAGACGCGCGCTAAGAACGGATTTTAAAAACTTTTCAAGGATACGCCAAATATTTTAGTTTTTCTAGAGTTTTTCGGCGTTTTCCTCATTTTTTCGAGAACCAATCGGTAGAAAATGTTGATATTTGGTGGGCAGGTTCAGATAAGGTCTAGAAATGTTGTGTTAAAATATTTTTGCAATCCGTTCAAGATTACGCCAGTAATCAGGCAAAATTGTAGATGTGTTGCGGGTTGCATATCTTCCGCCTTGATACGACCAATCCTAACTGTAAATTCAATGGTTCAGCGAGATTTTAGATGAACTAATTTGGAAGATCAAGTTTGAATCATTGAATCAAGTTTCAAACTATATATACTTCCGATATACTTCCCAAGGTTACGCTTAATATTAGCGTTTTACTATTTTTTGGAATTTTCGGAGTTTTTCTTAGATTTTCTAGTACAAATTGGCAGAAAATGTTGAAATTAGGTGAACAGGTCCAGATCAGGTGTAGAAATGCTGAAATAAATTTCGAATCCCTTCTGAACGGAATTTGCAGGCGAGCGAAGCGAGCCTGTTTGTCTCAGCTGTCACTGACAGAGGTTTTGCAGGCGAGCGAAGCGAGCCTGTTTGATCCACTTACACTGCCTATACTGTCGGGGGTCCAGGGCGGAGCCAATATATTTATATAATTGAATCAACGAATTTCCATCAATTCACAGAAACACAACGGGTATTCCTTGTTTCAATTACTTTCTAGACACAATCCAATTACAATTAAGTTTCAATTATTATATTCAGAATTCATGTTTGTTGACGAAAATTACCATTACTGAACAATTGCCCATAAATGATCTGATCATCATTTCCAAGTCATGATTATTATAATAATACTGGTTTGGAACGGTCTATTAATTCGAATACTTTGAGGCATTGGATGCTGTCCCAAAGCTCGTTATGAGGTCACGTGGGAATAACAATGCACCAACCACCGGCAATTAGGGTGGAGCCAACCTCCCTCCCTCCCTCATTCCCTGAACCTCGGACATCGTCATGCTATTCCAGAATGAACCCACCAATATCCTCTTCACCTTGTTTGACCTTTTGGGATCATAAGCTGATTCTGCTCTCAGAACCATCATTATTCGAACTAGATCCTCTCTTTCTCTCTCTCTCTCTCTCTCTCTCTCTCTCTCTCTCTCTCTCTCTTCTAGGCCTATGTGTGTTCATTTAAGTTCTTATTTTGTGAAATTTATTTTGATAATTAATTTTACAATATAGAATCTACGCTGTTATCTATTTGAATGAAGTAATCTAATCTAATAGGCCTACCTCCCTTTCAAGGTCAAGTGTTGATGGAAAGGATTTACTTATCCTTTTCCAAGAATAGAAATTTTAATGTCCAAACTTCGCCTTTTCATTCAGATATTCGAATGCACAACAAGTGAGATTGGTAATAGTAATTGTAATATTTCGTGTTTGCCAAAAACTAGATAGGTATAATCAAGACTTTTCGTGGAGGGATACGTAGAGAGATGGATGAGAAACGGAAGAGATGATGACACAGGTTTAAGACAGATGAATCGAAGGATACTAAACAAAAAAATAAAGATAATCAATATCGTAGTGTTGATCGGAATATATAGTGATAGAGGAGGTTATCAGATACATCACTTCATCCATGTAGATTATAAAACATATCGGCTTCAATCCTATGTTATGAGAATAAAATATATTATATTCACTGTTCGCTTGAGTTCACTAAGTGAAGACTATCGAAACTTGTAAATGACACAGATAAGGGATTAAATAAATATGCTAACAGTGATATAATTTGTTCTGTATCTACATAGAGAAGCGGAATCTATACCCTATTCACGATCACTTGAGACTGAATAAACAAAAGTTTTGCGTGTGTGTGCGTGTAAAGGTAGGTTTTCCTTTAAGGGTACGCATCGGTCCGCGGGTCAGACGCAGTTAATGATTAATGACTCCAGCTTCATTAATATTGGTTCAAAAATCATAAACTTGGTCTCAAATTGTAGAGCCGAATGTTTTCTACAATTTGAGCCCAAATTTATTATTTTTTATACAATATTGACCAAGCTGGGGTCATTCCATTAAGGACAAGACAAGAGCTATGATTGGCTACAGCTGTTGGACTACGGTCGACCTTTGGACCGTTTCGCATAAAGGAAATCCTGCCTTCGAACGTACACACACGCAAAAAGTTAGTTTATTTTGTCTCAAGTGATCGTGAATAGGGTATAGGCCATGAATGTCCATTCTTGGAAAATGATGTTCAAGGTCATCCAATTAACGAAAGAGGTCAAAGGTCACATTTCTCTACCCAGGTAGATAACAATAAAATATTCCTGCTTATTTTCTAGATTGCAATACTTTTTATTACAGCTATGAAAAACGGAGCAAATTAATCTGTTTTCACACGTTTAATCGACAGCACGGTATTATATTAAAAACAGTACAATGTTAATTAAATGCTACTTTTTTAGCATAAAAATTCAGTTATTAGATATAGTATATTCGAGTTGTTAGGATTATCCGGAAATGCAATGTATAGTTACAAAAAGTACAGTAAGGTTATGCCTAAAAGGTTTTATTATGACTATTCAGGCATAACCGTATTGTACTTTTCGTAACTTTACATTGCATAATAGGATAATCCGAACAACTCGGTGATCCGAACAGGGTTCGGTCCCAATTAGTTCGGATAACCGGGACTCTGGTGTAAAATTATATTTTGCTGGTTCATTATGCAGTGTTATGCATATTATGCAGTTTCATTAAGCAATGGGGGACTAGTCGATTGCACCAGGTCTATCCAGTGAGAATGGAATTGAACTATTCTAATGGAATTGAACTATTCTATTCTCTCTGTGCCTATCCCCTTGCAATGTTCCAACTCTGATCAGAGTGTCTCAGCCACATTAGACAAACAATAACAATATCAATTAGATTCGAGTAAGACTTCAATTAGAGCCAGATATTCGCATAGTTAGTGTGACACTGATGACGACGGTGACCGAGAAATCCGTTTAATTAAGTCTATGTGATTGCATCCAAAACCCAACTGGCACGCTATATAGCTTCACTCATGACAAACCTGCCTGTTTCATTAGTTGTTGCCGATGGTTAACTTGGGGTGTAACAATTTGGCGTTGGGCACTAATTATATACAGAATGTTCCAGGAGGGATGTATAATACTCCTCAGGCTGATTCCTCAAACCAAGTAGAGAAAATAGTTCATGGAATGGTCTGATAGTATGTTGAGCTCTGCCAGGATAGTCTGAGAGAGGAGCGCTTCGCTAATGTCTCTCTTGATTTATTGTGTCATCGCATATCACACCCCAACTGTCCTAATAGAGCAGGAAAAAATATTTATTCATTTATTGTACATTACATCATATTTTGACACTCATTTGATTGGTGACTTGTCAAATTGCTTCAACTAAATACAATTGAAGATATATCTATTTTTCACTGTTTAATGAAAAACTTATTTTACCAACAACTTGAATCCACAAGAAATTATTTCCTCTGCATACATTCATTCATCATATTGAATTATTGATCAATTGAAAAACCACGATCAATGTATGAAGCAAGCCAAAAAAGCAAGAAGAAACGCCCCTCTTGAATTTAATTCTACTGTTGGCTGACAACCATCTTACATTCTGTCGACCAATCACAAGCCAGTCTCCGATAGAAACTTCTCCCTAATATTTCTACCGAATTATTTTAGTTTTTCAAACTTTTTTCTGGCAATAGGTCGGTATTAGATCATTCAAAAATCCCAAAGTTTTTGAACATTTTTATTTAGTGTTTCTGATCAGATCTTCATTGTTAACAGTGAACTCAATCAAAATTCAGGATTTTGTAAAGTGAAAAGTTTTTTTAAAGTTGAAATTGTGATGTAAACATTCATCATCCATCATCATTTATTCACTATGTAGCCTAAACATAATCATCCACTTATCACCTTTGCTTAAAATACTTTATATAAGTCGCAATTATTACAACAAATAATAAACAAATAATAGTTTGAGATCTATTTCATTATATTCATTGTATAAAAAATAGAATATTAATGAGTATAAGATGGGAGTGCCAAATCATATTTTCATCTTATTTCATACAGGATAAAACTATTGAAGTCTAGCACTGGCCTAAGTTAAACAATAAATGTGAAACTCAGTCTAAGTCCTATAAATAAATTCTTCAAATACTAGCTTGATAGAATCTAACCAGCCTGAATACATAAATGAATATTATATTAGCACAAGATCGTCAATAGTAAATCAGCGTAATTTTTCGTGTATGATACACCATCCATCATTTTATTGCTGGCAGCCATTTTCTAAGACAGAACTCATGAAACAGTGTCAACCAATAAGAAAAGAGCAGGCGGGGCATGAAGGCGTGAAGGCAATGAAGGGCATAAAGGCAAAACTGAAACACCACCCATCAACTGCTGCCATCTACTGGTTGAATGTGGAAACTTTTCTAACCGATGTTTTCGGCCATCTTGATCGTAGGTGGAGCTTGGAGGCGTGTCCAATGGAATTCGAAGCAAGTCACCCTATTGCTACTGCCAGCTTGTGGCTGAATTCGGAACTATTTCGAATGTTATTCAAGAAAGTTGGGTAGAGCAGTGAAAATGGCTGAAATCTTCAATTTGTTTGTTATTGGGTTTCCGATTTCTTGTCAAAACATCTTTATTTGCAGTGAAATGAAATATTTATGATTCCCAATATTTTTCTGTAAAAAATTTATTATTCCCTCCCTTATGTGCTTTCAAGCAAAGTAATGAAATAAATTATTCAATAAATAAAATTCTAATATTTTAATGATAAAGTACGGTGCAATGTGACAGTTTCGCTCAATGTAGATAGATTTTAGTTATTTTTTATTAATTCCTAAAGGTTTTCGCTTATCACGCATGCAATACATAAAAATACGAAACAATACGTTGGGATATATTGTGAGGGCCCTGATCCTCTCAACCATAATCTAGCTCCCGTTACCAATTGGCGAAGCAGAACACCTCTGAATATAATCCAGTTAATCAGTTAGAGTGTGGAGCAACAATAACTATTTCTCCAGAGACGGAAACTACTCACTATCTTCACTAACGACAACCAATCTCCCAAGGATGATAATTAAACTGAACTATTACACCAACTATTGAATAACAATAATTCACTATCCGCCACCTTCGTTGGCTTCTGCTATCCTGCCGTGCTAAGTAAGAACGCCGTATCACTCTCATCAAAACCGAGAAAACGTCATCAAAGTCTACACTTAGTTTGGCAATATTTTTATAGTATTTCAACAATGTTTATGAAATGAAAGAGCTTCTTTGAAATATTAAAATTCATCATATGCAATAAAAAATGCAAAAAAATGATGAAATATATGATTTTTTTCATCAAATTTGTTGATGAATGCACGATATACGGCGATTTTGGTGAGAATTTTTATCATTTGAAACGCTGTATCTCTTCCGCATCTATCAATTCTCTGCCAAATGCCGTATCTACAGTGCAGAATGTGGTATGCTACACATCAAGAATGCCGTATGTCCAACGCATACTCAGTAAAACACCGTATCTGCACGGAAAGATACGGCATTCTTGTAGGACATATGGGGTTCTATAAAAGATACGGCATTCTATGCAGGACATACGGCGATTTTAAGTAAGTAAGAGCCTTGATTTTGGAAATTAGGAAATATACGGTTTAAACGTTCACATATCTCGATAACTGTTGAAGATACAGAATTTCTGAGTACACCATGGGAAAGAGCGTATCAAAATTAGTAATATTACATATATAACTCAAAATGTGAGTTTTTGCACATATGGCGTTTTTACTTAGCACGGCAGTATAAGAGAGTGTGCTTAATTCAGTGCAGATTCGCAGTACAGCAGTGCGGTGATCAACACGAACGTGATCGTGTCGCACACAGGCGAAGTCGTGTGGCTCTCGCACGGCATCTACCGGTCGTCGTGTGACATTGACGTCGAGTACTTCCCGTTCGACGTGCAGAGTTGCAACATGAAGTGGGCATCCTGGACCTACGACGGCTATCAGGTCAGTCATACCTTTAACATACGAGCTCTGTGTTACAGATTCAATTGCTTCATTAGAATCTACAAAGGCATGGAAGCCATGGCGGCTCGTGCCCACGAAACAGGTGAAGTGCTGTACAGTAGAAGATACGGGCACTTCACCTATTTCATGGGCACGAGCCGCCAGAGATGGAAGCCAGTTGAATTGAATCACCCTGAATAACGACGTTTAATGGTTCTCAGTAGCATCCAGAGAGTGTAGAATGAGGCTTCTATTTCCTCTATAACAGCAATTTATAGTTGATAGTTCTCTTTGATATGTTGCGGCATTGATTCCGTCGATTAATGTCATGTTGCTGTGGTTGAGTTTGATTGGGTTTTGCGGAATTAGCTATTGAAGAAATTAGGAGTACGGAGATTCTTATTAGTATCCCTAATATTGAGATCAAATTATTTTATGTGGGCAAGGGAAAACGGTGTTTGAGTTTGATTGGGTATTGTGTAATCAGCTATTTGAAGATTCACAAGTATGAAGAATTTCATTAGAAGCATCTCTTTAATTATTTGTTTA
Organism: Sogatella furcifera; assembly: GCA_017141385.1. Lineage (NCBI taxonomy): Eukaryota > Metazoa > Arthropoda > Insecta > Hemiptera > Delphacidae > Sogatella > Sogatella furcifera. The sequence continues at coordinate 44,884,752 of CM029550.1, forward strand.
GAGTAAGGGCAGAAAACTGTTTTTTTATTGAAGACACACAGTTTTTCCCCATAGATAAGGAATCGGTTATAAGTGGTACGGAAACAAATACCATTAGGCTAAATATAAAAAATTAATAAGTACAGTTAATTCACTCTCATTCTCATTAAGTACCATTTCTCTTCAAAAAAACCCCGTCAAGCATAAGGGGTATAAATCTAGATTAATCAATTGCAGAGAAGAATATTGAAATGAACCTCACACGTAAACTTGCATCAAGAGTATCCTTGCTCAAATTCCTAATCTTGATTCCCAGCTGAGCCATAGAAAAAAATTATAATGCGCATTTCAGAAAAAATATAGATACTCAGAAAACCTCAAAGTCTCAAATTCAATTTCATTTCTACATCAAATTTCATAGTTGACCACTCTTAAATAAGTAAAATTCTTGATTTACAAAACTGATCTATTTCTCTGATCTGGAGAAGGTGGTTTCTTGATCCATGACGAGCTGCTATGTGTTAATATTCAATGGAGTAACATTACCGACAGGTGCATTCACAAGTGCAATCACATTGTGACTGCACTTGACGGTAATGTTACTCCAGTGAATATTAGCTATTAGTTTCTTATTCTATTTCCACATCAATAATTATTATCATAGTTGACCTATTTAATTAAAAAAATTCCCGATCCAGAAAACTGATCTATTTATCTAATAACATTATACTCTTTCTCAAAGCTATTAGTTTTCTTTTAATCATAGTTCAGATGATATACTCGTATGATCATACTAATAATTCAAAATTAAGATATTATTTTGAAACTGTTCTATTAGTTTCTCAGTGAATTTTCACAGTCTGATGGTATGTCATACAGGGTCTGATAGTAGCTATGTTGTTGGTCATGACAGTTGGACCTGGTGAAACAGACGGAGCACGGCGATGTGAGCAATTACCAGGCAAACGGAGAGTTCGATCTGGTGAGCTTTGAACCGACAAAGCACGTGGAATTCTACTCGTGCTGTCCAGAGCCCTATCCTGACATCACCTACGTCATCAAAATCAGAAGAAGACCCATGTTCTACGTATTCAATCTGATACTACCCTGTATATTAATCAATTGCATAGGTATGTGCTCAGCATCCAAAATACGTATTAATTGGCGAATTATTGAGCGCGCTTATTGAGCTGAAAGCTTACTAGCCTTATTAACCTAAAAGCTTACTTACCTTATTGAACTGAGAGCTTACTAGCCTTATTGAACCCTCTAGAAAGGCTTACCAGCCTTATTGAACTAAAAGCTTACTGTACCAAAGTAGCCAAAGCTTACTAATATAATTACTGAATATAAATGCATAGTTCCGAGTTGTCTGTGTGTATCCAACAATAGTGGTTCAATTTAATCCAAGGAAAATAATATAAAGTTCATTCAATTTCATACATGATACGATAAATACCATATAAAACGCTCCAATAATAATACTAGACCTTTTAAGTCGATTGCTCTATTTGATACCGACAATCATGTTTTATCTTTTCATCTCCATTCATAATGCATATATCCTCTTGTATATATTCTAGATAGAGGAAATCCAATCATGAACACACAACGTAATCATGTGCATGATTTAATTTCTTGAAGATATGATGAAGAAGCAATATTATGTTTATTTTGGCTGATACTGTATTTGTGATGAATTTGATCTTGCATGACTCAAAGTTGGTTCAGGATATATAGTAGGCTACCCATTATTATTCTCGAAACAGTTTTTCCATTCTCGGAATCTGCTCAAATGTTTTACTAAAATTGTGAATATTCTCATAATTAATTTTTTAGATGTAGAGTGCTGATCTGTTATAAATTCAATCTTGATTCAAATATTATTATTTATCATAAAATATAATCAACAACTGTATAGATGATAAATATCCACTTGATGTGGCACCCCAAAAAAGTGCACTACTATTCCTTGACTACCTCTCTACAATCAGAATTGAATGTGTTCCCTCCCATCTCTACAAAAAAAATTATCGAACCATTTCTGACCTATCAATCTATAAGATGAGATTGCATTTTCCCTTCAACACAAGAAACAGCGTCTTGTATAGTCCGTCCAAGCAAAGAAGACATTCTGGCAAGATGGGATAATGACTCCAGCTCGGTCAATGATGGTTCAGAAATTATAAATTTGGTCTACTCTACACTTTCATCCATTCTACTGCACAATTTGAGACCAGATTCATAATTTTTGAACCAACATTGACCGATCTGGAGTCATTCCCTCATCTTGTCAGAATGTCTTCTTTGCTTGGACAGACTATACCAGTGCTACAATAGGAGCTTGGAATATCTTCCTCTATAGTTCGTCTCAATCATCTTGATTGATTCAACAATATCAATAATCAATTTTAATTAGAAATAACTCTTCTATTGATAACTAGATATTGCAATTTAATTATACTGGAAGTTGTAAGCTGAAAATATGAAGTTTCATTAACATAAAGTATTTGACTAGTCTGTTTGTTCCTATGAAATAGTATTACAAAACAAATTCATTGTTCTATTCAACCCTTGCATGGTCTGACAATAGATTCATTGTGTTGTGAAACCCTCAGGTGAGAGCAAGCACTATATTATTTGATAGCAGGAAGTAAAAAGGTGAAAGCAAGCACTATATTATCTGATAGCAGAAAGTTAAAAGCTGAAAGAGATATAGTCTGTCCAAGCAGAGAAGACATTTTGGCAGGAAGGGAAAATGACTCCAGTTCAGTCAATATGGGTTCGAAAGTTATAAATTTAAAATTGTAGATCAAAACATTTCCTACTAATAAATTTATAATTTTTGAACCAATTGACCGAGCTGGAGTCATTTTCCCATCTTGCCAGAATGTCTTCTTCGATTGAACAGACTATATTGCTATCGCATTTTGTTTCAGCATTGCTGGTGTTTTATGTGCCTTCTGAGTCAGGTGAAAAGGTGACTCTCGGCATCAGCGCACTACTTTCAATGACTGTCTTCCTCATGACGATACGAGAAACACTGCCACCTACTGAGAAAACACCACTTATAAGTAAGCAATTAAACTTATCTGGGAAGAAATCTAACTTCTAGTTTCAAAATTAGAATGATAATATGGATGTATCTTGTCATTATTTTCATCTTCATAACAGGATTGATCGTCTACGTGTAGACGTTTTTTAATAGACTATTATAAAATTGTAACATTTTTGATGAATTATTATCGTGTCTGTAGATCAATGATGCAGACCTCCTGATCAAAATTAATCTGAAATGTGAAATAGTTCGAGCTTAGTCTTAATAATAGTTTAACTAGCATACAACTCACTGGCGGCTCGTACCCACGAAACAGGTGAAGTTCCCGTATCTTTTACTGTACAGCACTTCACCTTTTTCGTGGGCACGAGCCACCAGTGAGTTGTATGCTAGTTAAACTATTATTAAAACAATTGTAGGCTATTACAACTGTTCAAATGGAAACTGCTGAAGTTCACCTAGACTATTTCAGTTTTAACCAAACTTGAACTCTATTTGGTTCAAATTAGATTGAATAAATAATTAAATAGGAAGTAGTTGGTCTATGACTCAAATTATATGAGTTTTAGTGAGTTCTTGCTTCAATAATAATTTAGCCTTGATCAATATCAAAGAGAACGTGGGCTATGTGATAATGTATTATATAAATTCATGAAGTGTAATCTTTAGAATATCATTAAAATAAAATTGATTAAGTTTTCTGTTCAATAGTTGAAAAGTTCAATCTTCTCGCTGAACTTTGAGATCAATTATTGTTTGTATTTACAAAATATCATTAAATCTTGGTTCTCTACGATTAGCCCCAATTAGCCCAAATAACATATCTTGGTTCGATTCTTTACGTATTTTTTATTAATGTAGATAAATTTGAATTTGAAAGAAAATCCGTCATGTCAAGCAATATGGAGTAATAAGGTTCAACCGAAAGATGAAAAGTTCGTTGAGTTTGTGGGAATGTTGCAGGTATGTACTACGGTGTGAGTATTTGCCTGGTCTCATTTGCATCGGGATTGTCGGTGGTCACTCTGAACGTTTATCATCGCGGTGTGAGAGGAACCAAAGTGCCGTCACTTGTCAAAACACTCATACTCGACCAACTAGCCAGACTTGTGTTCCTACAGTTCGAACCTCGAGAAAAGCATAGTGTTGTAAGTGATTCATGTTGATAGCTCTATTGTTTAATATTTGATTGTTGATACAATAGAATTTTTTAGAGTGAAAATCACAGGAATTGGATGAAAAAACAAGATATTTTCAAACCTCAACTTTATTAGGAAATCGAGACACAGACCAATTCTTGATTTTCTAATAAATTTGTGGATTGACAATTCCATTAATTAACTCACTGAGTTATATATTTATTTTATTGATTTACACACATTCAAGAAATGCAGTTGATAGGTTAATAATAATCATTAATAGCAGTAAGAGATTCTATTGAGAATTCCACTGTATTTCATTTATGATTAGTAAGATAGGTTGGATGAAATTTGCTTATTAGTCTCTAAACTAGAAAGCAATAGTGTTTGCAGATTAAAAAAATTCACACATATGATTTCAAAAGTTATATATAATTGTATGTTGGATATCAATGATGTACATGTTAACTACACATATTAACGTTTTTTAATTATTTGTAATTCTATAAGACATTTGAAACAGAATCGAGCATTTTAAGAAAAATATTAATATGGGGCATAAAGAAATAGTGATGAAATAATCGACATTGAGTCATTAAGACAATCATTTTCTACAACATCGATAACGGCTGAATTAAATTTTTATAAACTTCAATGAGTTAATAGTGAATGTTTTAATTTTAACAAATTCAATTGTTGTCTTTTACAGGATATTAATCCAAAAACGGGCACGAGGTTGGACTGTCCGCGGCCGAACAAATGGAAAGTGGAGGACGGCGATTACAACTGCACCGGATCGCAGGACCCTAACCAGATGTCGCCGCGATTCATGGCACGACAGAAAAATAACAGGGTCGACACCAGTCCAGGTACGAACAACTCTATTCATTTTTTCACACACATACACTCACACAACGTATTACATTAATATTATAATAAAAATAAATTACATCAATAAAAATAATTTTACAATATCAAATGTATCTGCGAAGGCTATGAAAACAATTTGTCATGAAAGAGGATAAAAAAAAACACGGAAATAAAGAAAAACAGAAGTAGAGATTGGCAAATTAGAGAGGGTGTGGGAAAATAATATTATTAATTGGAAATTCTGGTTGCATTTGGGCAACCTGGATGATTTTGCATGCATTTTTTACCCTGCTGGATGGATGAGAAAATGTTGTGGTAAATTGAATCGACGCTTTAATTTTAACAGATTTGAAAAAAATGGATGAATAGTCCGCGGCAAACCTTCATACGTTTGACAAACTAGCGTTGAAGGGGCAGAGTAGGCAAACTGGCGAACAGGCAAACTGGCGAACAGGCAAACTGTTCAGTTCGAGTAGAGTACTGCTTATAGTCTCAACGTGCCACTCTTAACACTAATTCCGTTAGATCTCTTCTTAGATCTCTATCTAGTGTTATGTTACAAGTAGGGAAACTACACTTTCAAGTGATATAGTTTTTTGAGTCCTACATGGATTCAATTTTACAGATTCTTAGAAAAGACTTCACAGTTTTCTTCATAGGTCACATTTTAAAGTTTGAATCTACTTCTACAGTAGTAGAACCCAGTAAACAGTTTACCGGTAGGCTACTTCTATGTGTCGTGAGATTCTCTCTAGGTTTTATGTGTTTTATTCAATTATATTTATGTTATATTGTGTGTATTCAGTTCCTATGTTTTATATGTATAGATTTGTGTAATTTTCATTTATTCAGTACTTCTATGTTTAGCCTATTTGTGTCGTGAGGTACTCGCTAAGTTTTATGTGTTTTATTCAGTTATATTCATGTTATATTGTGTATAATCAGTTCCTATGTTTATGTTTAGATTCATGTAATTTCCATTTACTTGCAGATAGTTTCGAGGCACAATTTCTGCGCGTGCTCTACAGAGTGAACAGCACAATAGAGCGCAACGAGCTGCGATTGGCCGAGCAGGAGAGGCGCGACCTGGCGGAGCTGGAGTGGAAACAGGTGGCGCTAGTGTGCGACCGCCTACTACTATGGGTCTTCCTAATCACGACTGCCATTACCACCACGGTCATTCTTTGCGGCTCGCCCTACGGCCCTTGATCCCAAAGCATCAAAACTCTGATAATGCTAGCTGCTACTGGCCAGCCTTGCATCCCAGACATGTCACCGGCAAGGATGACGCAGCGTGATCGAATTACTGGTGAGTTACCTCAATCAATCAATCTATCTATCAATAAATTAATCAATCACTCAGTCAATTAATTAATCAATCAATCAAATCTCTTTATTCAATTAATACATCAAAATGTACATGAATGCGTTCATAATAGATTATAGTAGAAAATTGATGAACAATGCTAGTGAATAAATCTCATTAATAAATCACATTACCACCCTGATATCACAAACAGCTGGGGTCCAGCTGGTTTCCAGCTTGAATGTTCCATTCAATAAGCTGGATTCAAGCTTGGAACTTACAGTCTGAAAGCTGTAATACAGCTTGATTCAAGTTACCACGTTTCAAGCTGTTTGCAAAGCTGGAGAGTTCAGGCTGGAATCAAGTTTAATCATCCAAGCTTAAAAGTTCCAAGCTGGAATCAAGGTGGATTCTAGCTTGAAACAAGCTGGACTGTAACTGGAACATTCAAGGTTGATTTTAAGAATGAAAATTCCGGCTTGTTACAAGTTTGAAATTTCCAGCTTGATTGCTTACAGCCTGTTACAAGTTTGAATTATTAGGCTGGTTTGATCAAGCTGGAACTTCCAATTCAAAATCCACTTAATTTACAGCTTGAAATAAGCTTACGTGCTATCTGGGCAAACTTCAATAACTGTTTCCATAGTCATCCTATTAGTTCTCTATCAGAGAATGAATCTATACAAATTTGAGTTCAAAGATTTTTCGTATTAACTTTTCTCAAATTTCATTCAGTAGCCGGAGTACTTCATTTTCAGAACTTACGTGATCCTATCAATGTCAAATAATCCCAAGTTGAAGTACTTCTCTGAATGAAGTAGGCCAACTCCAAAACAAACTGACATCTCATCGCATGGATTACCATGCATATTGCCTAGTCTCAAGCAGATGAATATATGGGGAATGCGAACAGTATTGAGGAATACATTTCGATTTGAAGATTCATTTCACAATCTGTCGACTCCGTATTTCTACATCTACACATTCAGTTCCACATCTCTAACAAATACCAAGTGACGAGTTCTTGAAAGTTAAAGATTCAAATTAATTTATCAACACCGGGCCGTTCGGCCCGCGTAAATTTCACCGGCTGGGTTGGCCGAGTGGACTGGGGCGTTACAACCTTCAGTACGCTAGCGCTACCCGGTTGTGGGTTCGAATCCCACCTGAGGCATGGTCGTTTAACCACCTTATAAATCATCCTCTCACTCTCCATTACCCACGCACAAGTGAATTTAAATACTTATGTGGGCATTATCCGCAATAACACACTAAAGATTAGTCATTCATCAAACTTTGATATCAAAATTATATGGAGCACAGAACTTGTGTGAAACGGTTACTCTTCATAAACTCGCAAAACTAATCAATAGAAGAGAATATTTTTTTACAACGATGGATTTTAAATAATAAATGAATAATTATGAAAGTTGTATTATGATAGGAACGTAGTCCACGGCCAAGGTGAGCCGGCAAATGAGGTTATTGTGATTTATTTTTATTTATTTATGCTGCCACTTGGACAATACAAGATTTGAAAAGTGGTGGAGGAAGCTGGAAAATGACGTTATTCAGCATTGAAAATGATATTAGTTTTGAGAAGTGGAACTGTGGAACAAAATAACAACGTAGGATATTTTTTCGCTGAAAAGATTCGTGAACTCAACTACGTCACATTCTTGGCTCCCCCACCCTTTTTTGCCTTACATCAGGCAGTTATAGTGCAACCTTATTGTAATGACCTTGGCTTAGGCAACTTATAAATTGATAATTCTATCATTTGCTTGTCATATTCTTATGAATAGAAACAACGCAAGATAATTTTATCATAATTAAATAAAGTTGATCATTTCCTCCAATGATCGCACAAGTTTTATAGAACTCTTGCGATATGATAATTTATTTTCAATTTAATATTTCAGTTAATTGTTTTTCCAACATATTACTCTATTTTTTCCAGATGCTGGTCGAATTCAAGGCACTGAAATCGTAGACTTTCTCCGTCCAGTTCAAAAAATAACATTTCCTGAAGAACTGTGTTGTTTTGTTTCTGATTAGTTTCAGTTCCAATTTTTGTTGAATTTGCTGAAGCTTGCCGTAGTGTCTTGTTCTATTCTTCATTAATTTATTTCAATTTGAGAGTATTCCATTACCAAGTTGGCAGTTTTGTGAATAATTATGCTGTGTTACTTCATTAAAGACAGGGTATGAATAATTATAATAAATGAAAAAGTGATTCAAGCTCCTCCATGGAAGTTGAGTGATTTGATTTGAAATTCAACTTTCGAACTTCATGAGAAGGATTAAAAAAGGATACTATTTCAAGAGTTACCTCATCAAACAACATGATAGGAAACTCGTTATGGAGTTCGAAATTAATTTGGGATGTCAATGTGATATATTTGAGTGTATCGACATACCTGGAAATTTGTTGTATTAATTCATAGCTGTTTTGCTTAACTGTGCCAAAAAATGAAACTGATGCCAAACTAGTTGGTATTTCATTGAACCATTATTTTCCTGTAAGTTCATTTTATTATTCTTAGCTCAAAAGTATTCAATATTGGAAATTTTGTTAGTTGAACAACTAAACACTAGAACTTTTGAATCAATTCAAACTAACTAGACTGCATAGCGGGTGACTAGAAGTTCTATACAGTATTTGTGTACTCAATGATAGTGGAAAGAATAGCCCAATATAGTTTTTGAAATAGCATAGAGAATAAATTGAAAATGAGAAACGTTCTGCGACAAGGAAAAAAATAGGAGCATTATTTTAAGATATTTTCATTTGTCTCGTTTTTAAAACAATTATTTCCAAAACAAATCCAAAACGATGATCTAAAAATCTTATCATATTTTTGTATTTTAGAGAAAAATACATTTTTCAAATGTTTAAAAACACAAATAATATTATTATCGTATATGCCTAGCAGAGAGGAACCAAACCCCAGTTTTTTATGTTAGTTCATCCGCCTAAGAAAAAGGTTCTCAATAATTTAATCTTTTAAAATGTGTTGCTTCGCATTTCCAATGAAACAAACATCATTTTTAAGTCATTTCAGACTACACTCTATAACGATGTACGTCGCACTGGCGGCTCGTACCCACGGAACAGGTGAAGTGCCCGTATCTTTTACTATACAGCACTTCACCTGTTTCGTGGGCACGAACCGCCTGTGGTACGTCGAGGGATTTCCCTTGTATATTTAATTGGATCCAAATCATATTGACATTCAGAAGATTCCATATTCATTACATTGTTTCGCTTTCGGATCACCAAGTTCCGATGTTTTTCACGTAACCACATTTGCGAGACATAAAGCGAGATTTTCAAAGCGTATACCTAGGTGGGAAAATACGTGGGCGTGAAGCCTTAACCTGCATTGCCATTCAAAATGAACACGAAAAGCAAGCGATGTTTTGGTTAGGATCTTCCGACGAATATTTCCGCTCCACCATGGCTGCAGAATACAAACTAGTTTCTTCACACCGCCAGGAGAAGAGCTATAGTCTGTCCAAGCAGAGAAGATATTCTGGCAAGATGGGATAATGACTCCAGCTCGGTCAATATTGATTTGAAAATTATAAATTTGGTCTCAAATTGTAGGAAACATTCTGCTCTACAATTTGAGACCAAATTTATAATTTTCGAATCAATATTGACCGAGCTGGAGTCGTTATTGCATCTTGCCAGAATGTCTTCTTTGCTTGGACAGTCTATGAATGTGTGAGAGAGAATTTCAGAGGATGAGATTGTGAGAGCGGATGAGAGTAATATGTAAGAGAGAGAGAGAGAGGAGAGAGAGAGAGAATGAGTGCGTGTGTATGTGTGTGTGTGTGTGTGTGTGTGTGTGTGTTTGTGTGTGTGTGTGTGTGTGTGTGAGAGAGAGAGAGAGAGAGAGCATGTGTGTGTGTGTGTGTGTGTGTGTGTGTGTGAGAGAGAGAGAGAGAGATTCAGATTCATTCACAGAGAGAGTGAGTTCGATGGTGGATGATGAACATAACAAAGAGTCTATTCTGTTGTCACAGCTAGGTGAATTTGTTCCTTACCACCTCATTTCATGAATATTTCGCTGCTATCTCCAAGTAGAGCGTTATGGTGGAATTCCACCATTGGATGCTTCAACAGCATCCAAATCAAATGATATATTTTCCATCACAAGCTTTGAATAATGTGTTTCCAGGCATGAAAACAAACACATATCAGACTCAAGTTCAGCATGTGAAGTAATTCTATCATCATACATTCACTCGAAATGCTGGAGAGGAGAAATGTGAGTCATTACTTCATCTAGGATTATCATCTTTATATCAAAATATGTATCATTATATATTATATTCACATCACATCATCTCTTCATACAATATTTTCCATCAATTATTCTTTTAAAAGTAGTGTTCTCAAAATATCATGCCATCCAATAGACTAATAGGCATTCTCATTGATATTATTAAGCTCGGGCCACACCTGTTATGCAGCGTTTCGAACCAATCGTCAAATATCTTGATTCTTAGAAAGATTGCATTTTTTCCATGATGTATCTTTGATCTAACTTTCTGTTGTAACTAAAATTGCGTTGCAATCTGAGACACTGGCGGCTCGTACCCATGAAAAAGGTGAAGTGCTCGTATCTTTTACTGTATAGCACTTCACCTGTTTCGTGGGCACGAGCCGCCAGTGAATTCTGAGAGTCATTGATAAATATCACAAGCTCAATAATAATGCTCATAATTCCATTATAAACTTTGGTAAACAAGTTATTCTACGGACAAATTTTTTTGGTACACTTGATAGAAAGTAGCCAGTTTCGATCTACTTGACAGGCTTTGAAAGCCTTCATTTTCCGCACTAGTGTGGAATAAACGGTTGATATTTGCTTATAGCCGTACAAGATAGGAAAAATCAGCTGTCAACAAAATTTTCCGTTGACTTAGCAGCGCATTCCATGCAAATTGGTCGACTAAACAGGTAAGTCGACTATTTCGAATATTTTCCAACTGATTGCACCAGACGATTTAGCATATGATTTTCTTCAAACAAAAATTTTTGTTCCGTATAATTTCACACCTACTCTCTTGTTTTGATTGGGAATTGATTTTAGCGACTGATAACCTTTGTTGAAATTAGAATCCTGAATTTATTTTAAAATAATAAAACGGAAATTACCAATATGGAATTCAGCAAGTTGAATTCGTATGTCGTATTTATAAAAACGTTTTCATCTTATACTAATAAGCCTTTCTATAAAGTGTACCAAAACCACAAATACACAACACGTTTCGAAAACGTTCGCGACGTCGCGAATACTCACCTTTCCAGCCTCAGCTGATCGCTTCGGCTGTAAAGCTCCGTATTCTTGACGTCGCAAAACGACGTTTTCAAAACTAGTGGTGTAATATACTATTTCAATAGCTCGATTCACGTATAGTTAATTTGGAAAGCTTGATCATTCAAATTCAATTCTGTTCTATCCGGAAAAGTTCCTGTGATTTTTCGTATTATGGATCAATTTTAGGCCATGACTCACAACTCTGTCTTTTTGGCTCTATAAAATCAGAAGAACTTCACTAATGCTTCAATCCCTGTGCATGTAATCAACAAACATGAATGGAAATTGTGATATGTTAGCTAATATGTGAAACTTAGTGGAATCAAGAACCATCACAATTTCCAACCATGATTGAAAAATTGTGGAATTGCGAACAGCTTCTTTGGAACTCCCCACTAATAAGTTTTTTTATTGTTTATTCATTTACAGAAAATAATAAACTTAATAGCTAAAACACAAACTAATACGCTAATAATAATACCCACAACTTTATTTTAGCGTAGTTCCAATTTCCTCTAGTATCATTATAACATTCTAGCAGTATCCTAGTTGAAATATAAGGAGGATTTTTCAATTTAGCGAGATCACTCAGTCAGACAAGGGAACGAAATCTGTCACTCACTCCGTTCTAATAAGGTACCAACGATGTATTATATGTGCTGTAAAATAGAGTCAGTAAAGAAGGATGACCATTCATCTTTATTCCTCCATTCGTGCAGAACTCTAGGCCTATTCACTTTATTAACTATTTCAAAATTCGAGCTAATCCATTGATTCGTTTCTAAATCTTTGAATCTTTGCTTGGTATTATAATTTTTTAGGCATGTACAAATGTTTATTTCATTACAACATATTATGTAATGTCTTGCAAGTGCTTTGTTATATCTTGTATGGAATGAGATTCAGAATAATTTAAAACTAATTTGAACTATGTTCAATTAATTTGGAAAAATGTAAACCTACTTCTATAATAATGCCAAAAGAATGAAAAACATCAAAATTCAATTGGCAACATCAACATTAATGCAATCCAAATAATTGATTTTCACGAATAGAAATGACTGTTAGTTGGAGACATCATCGTAGCCTATACCGGTGTTAGACTGTGATAATTCTCTATGTCACTATTACCATCCAATTTATTATAAAATGTTCTTTACAGAAGTTCAATTACTATACTTTCATAGTTCATATTAATATATTGTACTTTAACTCTCATGTTGATTGGTTCATTTCACTGTAATATTTTACATCACAAATATCTATATCTATGAAATTTGATAATATGGATGTGACAAAGAACTTATACAGTCTAATATCGGCCTAGAATGGATACTGATTGAGGAGTAAAATTTCTATGTTGAGTACAGATAGATTAATATTGTAAGTCGAATGCAAATGAATTCATGGTTGTAATTTCTGCATGTAAATTTCAATTGTTAAAATGTTTTGCAATGAGATAAAATTCAATGTTAACTTTACAAAGATTCAAAAATAAATTAAGTTGAATGTTCCCGTTGTTTTCATTTCATCCAATTAATTTTTTTCTTATTCTAGAATGTACAATTTATACTGTATCATATTAAGGTTACCAACAGAGCCCTCGCGTGGAGTGTGCGAAGTGTGCGACCGCACAGGGCACCACGGCCAAGGGGGCGCCGGTCGGCTGATGCAAAACGGGAGTTTTAAAAATATCAATTGGGATATTAGAATAATTTTTTCACTATTCGATCAAAAACTTATTTTATCAACAACTTGAATCCACAAGAAATTATTTTCTCTGCATAAACTTATTCATAACAATGAATTGATGAATTAAAAAACCACAATCAATGTATGAAGCAAGCCAAGAAACGCCCCTCTTAAATTTAATTCTATTGTTGACTGACAACCACCTTACACTCTGTCAACCAACCTCAAGCCAGTTTCTGGTTTGAAACTGAATAAAAACTTCTACCTAATATTTTTAAAGAATTTCTGTAGTTTTTCAAACTTTTTTCTGGCATGAGGTCGGTATTAGATCATGAATAATTGGAGTTCTAATTCATCATATTCATCGTATGAAAAATAGCATTAGATGTAGATGATAGTATAAGATGGGAGTGCGAAATCATATTTTCGTCTCATTTCATACATCATAAAACTCTTGAAGTAATACATAAATGAATATTATTGCATATTATATGGCACAAGATCATCAATAGTAAATCAGCGTAATTTTTTGTGATAAACCATGTATATATATATATTTTTTTCTTTGCAGCTATTTTCTAAGACAGTACTCAGAGCGGAAAATAATAAATCATCTTTATATTGTGTGAATGATAAACTATTCACCATTATTTCGCTAGCAGCCATTTTCTAAGGCAGAACTCACTGAACACTATCAACCAATAAGAAAAGAGCAGGCAGGGCAAGAAGGCGTGTCAAAGTCACATCTGAAACATCACCCATCAACTGCTGCCATCTACTGGTTGAATTTGGAAACGTTTCTAACCGATGTTTTCGGCCATTTTGATCGTAGGAGGAGCTTGGAGGCGTCGAAGCAAGTCACCTACAGTGACTATATAAAAGACAGTGTGGCCATTGACTGTCACGCTTCTGATTGGCTGGCTTCATCACCCCCAAACTCCTTGGCTGGTACAAACCCCCATTAAACTACATGTTAAAATTCAAACAGATGGAAACATCATGGCGGCGGTGGGAAAAAATAGTTCCTTCATAAACAGATTATAGCATATTCATACAGATGGAATCAACATGGCGGCAATGGCCACACTGTGTTTATCTAGTCACTTTGAAGTCTAAGGTCCTGTCTTCTACAGACCTTGTAAAGTCACCCTATTGCTACTGCCATCTGCTGGCTGAATTCGGAACTATTTCAAATGTTATTTAAGAAAGTTGGGTAGAGCAGTAAAAATGGCTGAAATCTTCAATTTGCTTGTTATTGATTTTCCGATTTCTTGTTAAATCATCTTTATTTCTAGTGAAATGAAATATTTATGATGATGCCTAATATTTTTCTGTGAAAAATGTATTATTCCCTTCCTTATGTGCTTTCAAGCAAATACTAAAAAATAAATTAATCAATAATTATAAATTCAATATTTTAATGATAAAGTACGGTAGAATGTGATAGTTTTGCTCAATGTGGCTATTCTTTATTAATACCTGTAGGCTTTTGCTTATCACGTATCCAGTACATAAAAATACGAAACAATACATTGGGTTACATTAAAATATGCAAGTCCTATAATCCTTTTTGCCAAACCACATGCAACATTGGGATTGCTTATGAGGAAAATGTGAACATGCAAGGCAGCTTGTATCATGTTTGGCTTTGAATATATTATAATTTGTTGGATTGCATTTGTCTGGTGATGGGGGGAGCGCCTGAAAAATCGTAAAGCCTGGCTCGATGAGCGTATTCTCACACTCAACACAAATAAAAGTGTTTTTTAAAACTGTTGGCTGATTTAAAAGTATATTCAAAAAGGGTATTTCAAATGTGTATTTGTAATCTCACACAATGCTGTTGAACTGTACATCAATCAATACATTATAAATCGAACATTGAAAAAGTTGTTCAACTTCATTCAACTCACAAGAAACGCTTTGATGTTAATTTTTCCTGTAGAATTTTTCACGATTTGAAAAGCAAGCTGTTAATTAGTTAGGTTATCATTACATTACAGAAAGACACCAAAAAATTATCTACGCGTACAGGAATCATCTCGTGGTGAATTCCAAATACGACAGAAGCGTTTGTATCCATAGAACAAGCGAATAAATCAAGACAGTTTTAATTGAGAAAGTCTTGTTTGCCTTTTGAGTAAAATCACGAATTACTGGCTTCCTCCTTCGAGCAATATAATCTTTAATTAACAAGGGTGAAGCACAACAAGATTTTATCTTATTTCTCTTGAGTTGTTTCTTTGATTCTGATTCTCAAAGCTCAACGACGCTTTGTGACTCTTAAAAAAGAAGCGAGATGAGAAGGAAAGATAGAGCTTGCTCACTTTCCCAACACCATCATGAGTGCTTTGAAATTACGTCTCCAAAGAAGCCACTTCTATCCAAGTTTCAAACGTTACTTGACTTTCTCAAATTCAACATCTAACAGTAGATAACATCTCGTTTCTTGGATTAGAGCGATGAAAAAACTGGTATGGTGATAAAAATCTAATCCTTATTTCGTAGCTACCTCCTATTATATATACAGGGTGTTTCAGGAGGAATGTGCAATACTTCTCAGGCTGATTCCTTACACCAAGTAGACAAAAAAGTTCCCTGGGACCAACACCCAAAAACGCTTTGTTACTGAGATAACAATGGCGAAAAATTAATATTTTTCAAAAAATATTAATTTCTTTAATTTTTTACAAAACATAGCACAAAAGATGAATTTGTGTTTAGTTTTGCGATTTTTGATCGCTATTTCTGAGATTTGGGTAAGACTTACACAATCGCCGCCATTCAACTTTTTCTTTAAAATCCGACTCTCTTCAACTCCCATTAATAAAAAATACAATTTTATGTTTCCTTATCCAGTTATAACCCTTATTGTTGAAAAATAGCGTTTTCAGCATATTTTTCTAATTATCTCAATAACCGTTAAAGTTACAAACTCATTGAGTTAGCTATTATCTCAATATAGTAATGAGCAATCAATTATTCAAAATTTGTAGAATACAAACAGAACTTATTATCAGTCGCCTAATACTCAAGGACCACAATGTCCACAGAATCCTCCATTATTCTCGTTAGAAAATAATGTTTTCTCTCCCGACAAAAATCCACAAAGAAACTCTTATTGTGATGGAAAACAATGAACGCAATTAAATCTCTACTTTTTCCGAGCTGCTCTTTGTGTTCTCAAGAGAAAATGAGATAAGTTGGCTGGTCTGGTTTTCTCAAGATGAAAATATGAAATGAAATATGATATGAATATTTGAATACTTGTTCCTAGATAATTTGTTTTTCACAAAGAACGTATATTAGCATTACGTATTAGTGAACGTAACGTTCAAATTAGCATTTCAATCACCATACAACATGTTCATACAACATTACTGGTGTTATATTATTAATGATATGCTCATAATCAAACAAATCCTCAACATAAATTTGCACGTAATAGTTCTAGCTTATGAAAAATTTGAGTACGGTATTGGAAATGGAATCTGTATTATATTTGAATACTTCGAGAATCAGGGCTTTCTTATCAGTAACCTTACAATGGTTACTGTTTCGACCATTCTTCCAGTCATCACATACACATACTCAGATATTTTTCTTAACGAGATCAAATTTGATCAGCTAAATAATTTTTCTTCCTAGAAACTTGATATTATTGCAACTTCCTTTCGAAAGTATTTACTTTGACTATGATATTACTTAACAGGGTTCTTTACAGTAATCGTTCTGAATTAGTTGTTCTTTTACCTCAGCTCAACCTGGGTATATGATTTAAACGTATTAAGTTCAGTAGTTTCCGTGAAATGAACAAAAGTGCAGATTCCAAACATTAGAAAACTTTATAACAGGCGTAACCTCCGAAGGGTTTCGAAATTTATTGAACACACCTTATCTGGACCTGTTTACCAAATTTCAACATTTTCTACCAATTGGTTCTCGAAAAATCTAAGAAAAACTCCGAAAAATAGTAAAACTCTAATATTGAGCGTAACCTTGGGAAGTATATCGGATATAGTTTGAAACTTGATTCAATATCTTCCAAATTAGTTTATTAATAATTTCGCTGAACCATTGAATTTACAGTAAGGATTGGTCGTATCAAGGTGGTAGATATATGGAACCCGCAATACATCTACAATTTTCAAAAATTGATTACTGGCGTGATCCTGTACGGATTTCGAAAATATTTCAACACATTTCTCGACCTTATTTGAACCGGCCCACTAAATATCTAATCAACATTTTCTACCGATTGGTTATCGAAAAAAATAAGATAACGCCGAAAACTATAGAAAAACTCAAATATTTGGCGTATCGTTATAAAGTTTTAAAAATCCTTTCTTAGCACGCGTCTAACAGTCCAACTGAACATGCTTGCCAAATTTGAACTTATTCGGTTGAGTAGTTTTTTAGTTCTGCTGATAAGTGAGTGAGTAAATGAATAAATGAGTAGGCTACCATTTCGCTTTTTGTTTGAATTAATGAATGAGTACCATTTCGCTTTTTGTTTGCATTCATAACATAGATACTGAGCTATTATTCTTGGAGGTATCAAATTTTATCAGCCGTATAACGTCTTCCTAGCAACTGAATCTTATTACATATTGATTTTGTATTACGAGAACAAACGATGACTTGAGAATATTAAGTTCCTGAATGGACGTCGATATTAGTGACAGAGAAATCGATTGTCATGAACGTTTTTCAGTAACAAAGGCGGTCATTCTATCGCTATGGAATGCTTCTACTCCGCATCCAGAAGCCCTGAAAAAAATCTGCTCGCTTTTTGTGAGGCTGGACTATGACCGCAGAGTGGAATTTCCTCCTATAGTCTGTCCAAGCGAAGAAGACATTCCGGCAAGATGGGAAAATGACTCCAACTCAATCAATATTGGTTCAAAAATTATGAATTTGTTCTCGAATTGTAGATCAGAATGTTCCCTACAATTTGGGACCAAATTTAAAATTTCTGAGACAATATTGATCGAACTGGAGTCATTTTCCCATCTTGCCAGAATTTCTTCTTTGCTTGGACAGACTACACCATGTCGACATTAAACGAGCCCCAGTATATTTCAAAAGCGATTAGAGGCGAACAGGCAACTCATACTACTATATTACATCATAAAGCATTGTGGAATAATGGGTTTGAATCCCCAGTCTCTGAACTACGAGTATTGTGGAGGGGAGGGAGGTTTTCTATGTAGTTTGCTTCCAATGTAACGTAATAGAGTTATATTATCCATTACTTAACACCCTATCAAGAGTGTAAGTCCTAATTATTCAAAAACGTTTTTCATTTTGGAGGATTTTTGAGTGAAAATATGTGTTTAGTATGACATAAACTGATTTATTTGTGAAAATATGTGTTAAATATTATTTTTGTATGTTTGTATAGATTGTAAGAGGGATAGTTTTGGGGTTTTCTGTTGTACTATGCTATCTATAACTCAATAGACATGCAGTAAGAAGATTATTATTATTATTATTATGATAATTACTTGTGATTACTTGTAATTACAGTGATAATTATTGGTCTCTCGGTGAGGGTGATCTATCGGTGAACGTGATGTTAAGTCACGAACACTGTGGACTGCTCTTGGATGTATGACCAGTATTTGGCCAAGTACACAAGAACCAGTAGCGTAGCCAGGAGGGGTCCAGGGGTCCGGAACCCCCCCCCGAAATTTTGGGCAAACCTTCATGTTTGAACTCCGTTCCTCTGAATGAGATACGACTAAGAAATTGATGCAGTCCACACAGAGAGTTCATAAGAATAATGAAAAATTTTCTATGAAAATGGTTTTCAGTAACGTAGCTAGAAGGGGGTTTCCAACTTCCACCGCCAACTCCGTTTTCCCACTTGGAGCAAACTTTTGTCTTACACTCACTCTTACTTCTTTGTCAACTGACCGAGTGGTGTCCAAAAAGTGCAGATTGTTTAGGGTTAGAATGCATAAAGCCCGCATCTGTATTTTTAATTTATCTTAAAAAATGGAGCTCTATAATGTTGTAGAGCTTTAAAAATTTGTACTGAAAATGCCCCCAGAACTGATCAAGTGCTGGTAAGAAAATCATTGCTGGGAGTTGGAATGGTTGAAGTGCATAAAGTGAATAATCTGAATAATAATATTCTGGATAATCAATTATTAATCTGGTAATCTTCAAAGACAGGATATTAAAACGCTACTTTAGCACACAAAAAATCGCCCACTCAACAGAACTCCTGTTTCTCAGATCTCAACAACAGATGCTCAAAATATTCCGATTGTTGAAGTTTGAGCTGTATTAAGCGTGAATCTGTAATATTCATTTCTCTTTGAAATTTTTTTGTTTTACAATGTTATTTTTGACACAGAAGTTTGCCTATAAGCTCCCTTAACTATAACCAGATCAAATAATGTTGAAGATTGAACCATATAAAGAAAATTTATTTATTTATCGCCATTTCATTTATGTTCAAATATACAAGACTACACGGCAGGCTCGATTCGCTCGCCTTCTCCGCCTGGCAAGGGGGCTTCGCCTTCTGTATCCCCGTCAGTTCCAGAAGCGTCGGTTAGTCAGACAGGCTCGCTTCGTTCGCCTGCAAAACCTCTGTCAGTGTCAACTGAAACATACAGGCTCGCTTCGCTCCCCTGCAAATTCCATTCGAATGGATTTGCTTTGATCATCATATCACTTAACAGAGTTCTTTTGGGTGATCGTTCTAAATCAACTGTTCTATTACCTCAGCTCAACCTGGGTATATTTTTCAAACGTATTTAGTTCAGTAGTTTCCGTGAAATAAACAAAAGTGCAGATTCCAAACATTGGAAAGCCTTGTAACAGGCGTAACCTCGGAAGGGTTTTCTAATTTATTGATCACTGAATTTCTAGACTTAATCTGGACATGTTTATCAAATTTCAACACTTTCTACCAATTAGTTCTCGGAAAATCTAAGAAAAGTTCCAAAAAATAGTAAAATGCTAATATTGAGCGTAAACTTGGGAAGTATATCGGACATGGTTTGAAACAATGTTTGATTCAATGACAACAAATGAAACTTAGAATTGACAACATTTATGACGCTTTTTTATTATAGGTTCTCCATGACTGTTCTGTGTAACGGTATGAAATATCATGATTCATTTATCTTGTTTTTCAAACAAAAACGTTTAATAAATTTTCCATTACTTGATAAAATTGTTTTCGAATTATAGACATTTTCTTTCTTCTATAAGATTTGTTGAAAGTTCTTTGAAGTACAGGATGTAGTCACATTAATTAAATTCTCATTCTTTTACATAGTAGCTTCATCCTTATATAATTTTTCTTTGATATGTGAATTTACAGTAAGGATTCTTCTCTCAAATTTTACCAATCTCCAAATCCGCTGTATCAGGTAAAGACATATTCCTTGTTATTAACTTGGTTTACTAAATTTCATAGTAAAATTAAATTAATATGTTCTTCTTTTGGATATTCTAAAGTTTTGAAATAATCTTTTCTTTTCATTATAAACTCTTGGTACCTCTCTTAAATTTGTTAAATTTTCTAAAGATGCTCCTTTTCATTTAAAAAATTATAAGAAGCTTTCATTAAAAAATTGAATTTTTGATACCTCAACTTGTTTGTAACATTTTTCACTTAAATGCTGTTTTACAAATCAATACTGTATTTTTACAATAAGTATTTTGTATTTATTTCTATTCAGCGGTCGATGTATCAACTTCGATGTATCAACCTCGATGTATCAACCTCGATGTATCAACCTCGATGTATCAACCTCGATGTATCAACCTCGATGTATCAACCTCGATGTATCAACCTGGATGTATCCACCTCGCTGAAATTAACCAGTAAACCAATACTGTAGCATGGACTTCCATCAGGATTACAAAGAAAAACCTCAGAAGGATCAGATTCAAATTTCCATCGAAACCAATATTTTATCAACCAAGTGAAGTGCAATTGAAAGGCAATAGTGATACATGGTGTGAAAGTTTATGGGGGCTAACATATTTAAGTAACCGATTGTAACCTGTATTTCTAAAAATAATGTAATTTGTATTTCGGTATCCAATTGATATTATCTTTTGATTTTATTTATTCTGGTTTTTAGAAATAAACCAAGGGATGTAATCACCTCTGTCACAATTCTAAAGATGAGATCCTTTTCTTTCGTGGTGGTTTAATTTTGAATTCTCTTACTTTCACGATCCCTTGTATTGTGTCGGGTGTGTAATTTTGATGATTTCAGAATTTATTATATTAACCTATAAATATTTTAAGTTTTGATATCTTCTTTTTGCCCATCTGAAATAATATAAGGTCAGGTATAAATCTATACAAGGATCAAATAATTTAATTTAAAGTTTCTTCTTACCACCACAACAACAACCGTTACATGACTCTGTTCTTAATGTATCTGTACATAACGATTAATAAAGATTTTCAATCAATCAATATCTTACACATTAGTTCATCTATATAATCTCGCTGAACCATTGAATTTACAGTAAGGATTGGTCGTATCAAGGCAGAAGATATGCAACCAGCATCTACAATTTTCTTAAAACTGATTTCTGGCGTAATCTATAGCTGATTTGAAAAGGGATAACTAATTAGTTTTAAATAGTTGGTCCAATCGACTAGTTTTAATAATTTGAATAAAGGAAATAATAGTACATTGTCTATTTGTCTATATTGTATGTAATTAATCAGTGTGATTAATTTCATTTTGAATTATTTCAATCTAGAATATTTAAGACGATGTATCTGTAATCTACAAAAATAAAAATATTATCAAATATAATTTCCTTCTCCAAAGTTAAATCTTGGTAATAGCATATAGGGGAAGTAGAATATATTCCAATCCAATGGCGTCTCGTACCCACGAAACAGGTGAAGTGCCAGTATCTCTAACTATACAGCATTTCACCTATTTGGTGGGCACGAGCCGCCAGTGTTTCAATCCTCTTTGATTCATTGGAAAGTAAATTTCCAGAGAATAATATCAACAATACAATTTCCGTAGCTAGCTAAACAAGTACAAATGAGTTCAACATTGTGGACGGGAAA
The DNA here is from genome assembly GCA_017141385.1 of Sogatella furcifera. Taxonomy (NCBI): domain Eukaryota; kingdom Metazoa; phylum Arthropoda; class Insecta; order Hemiptera; family Delphacidae; genus Sogatella; species Sogatella furcifera. The sequence continues at coordinate 44,907,199 of CM029550.1, forward strand.
ATTCTCCAGGCAACATAACTCATTATGTTGAGTGATTTTGATTTAGCGTAGTACTGACCACAAACCCGGTGTGTGCAAGCAGTGTGCTAGTTGGTCTACCAGAACAAGGACTGCTAGCAGGACTTAATCATTCATTTGCTGCATGAACGTCGTCAAAGTCTGTCGCACAAATGCATACAGCAAATTTGAACAGCAGTTGAAAGTTAAATAATAAGGCTGTCCAGCACTTGGGCAATTCAAACTGAGACGTAACTTTACTGTAACGTAAACTTAACTGTAACTTGACTGTCTCATTCATTCAAACGTATATTCCTTTACAACTTCTCTCATTCGTCGTATACTCATTATAATATATATACTCGTCATAAACTCATATACTCGTCATAAACTTATATACTTCTCATATTATACTGGCCTCTACGACCTCAAACAATAAACCCTCCCCTTCAACTCAATTTCCTAAGGAATTTATCTTTAATAGTCGCTCCAATTCATTTCGCTTGATGTAGTTCGCTAGAAGTTCTTCTACTAGAGTTGTACGCATGAAAATAGTCCAATGGAAACTGGAACATCAGAGCCCCCCTCATCACCACCCCCACATCAATACACGTTTTCATTTCGTCAGTTGTAGGCCTATTATAAAAGTATAAATTAATTTTCATTTATTAACAGGTGAATTGGCATCGTTGCATAAAGTCTCACTGGACTATTTTCATGCGTTCAACTCTTCAAAAAGCATACATCAAAGTGAAAATTTTAATGTAAACTCACATCATCTTTCATTCATCATGTAAACATATCATCATCACTCACACATCATCACCTTTGTTTAAAATAATTGCTATCAAGTCGCAATTGTACAATAAATAAAAATAATAGAATACCTTGAAAAATAGCATACGTCTCATCAAAGGAGTATATTAACAACACACAACTCATTAAATATGAATTTATCATTGATTCAATGTTTTCTTGGGTAAATAGAGGTTATCTGAAAGAATTTACACCATTCCTCCAGTATGCAAGATGATTTTCCTTCATCGTTAATGAGGTAAACATATATTAATGGAGGTGGGATTTTATAATACAAAAATGATGGATTTTTAGAAATAGGAAAGAATTTGAACGAAAATCTATGAAACAATGGTAAAGAGAGAATATGAAAATTTTTCTCATACAGGGGCCAGGTTCAAGATTCCAAAGATCATCAAGTAAATAAAAAACAAGGCTCATTACTATTCATTATAATAATTGAACTAGCGAATCGAGTTCCTAATTTTGACTCAAGCCTCAAGCATTGAGTATGGATATAAGTCCATACTCAATGCCTCAAGTCATCCTTTGTTTTTTGGTTAATTGTTCAACGATAACTCTCGAACGCTTTTATGAACCCATTTCAAATTTTGAAGATATAGCTTACTAGCCGGCAGGCTCGCTTCGCTCGCCTTCTCCGGCTAGCCCCCTGGACCCCGACTGTATCGGCAGTGTGAGTGAGACAAACAGGCTCGCTTCGCTCGCCTGCAAATTCCGTTCAGAAGGGGTTCGAAATTTATTGAACACAGCATTTTTGGACCTAATCTGAACCTGTTTACCTAATTTCAACATTTCCTGCCAATTTGTTCTGGAGAAATCTAAGAAAACTCAGAAAATTCCAAAAAATAGTAAAACGCTAATATTAAGCGTAACCTTGAGAAGTATATCGGACATAGTTTGAAACTTGATTCAATAATATCTTCCAAATTAGTTCATCTATAATCTCGCTGAACCATTGAATTTACAGTTAGGATTGGTCGTATTAAGGCGGAAGATATGCAACCCGCAACACATCTACAATTTTGAAAACCTGATTTGCAAAAATATTTTAACACAACATTTCTAGACCTTATCTGAACCTGCCTACCAAATATCAACATTTTCTACCGATTGGTTCTCGAAAAAATGAGGAGAACGCCGAAAAACTCTAGAAAAACTAAAATATTTGGCATATCCTTGAAAAGTTTTTAAAATCTGTTTTTAGCGCGCGTCTAAACGTCCAACTGAACATGCCTGCCAAATTTGAACGCATTCGGTTCAGTGGATTTTTAGTTCTGGTGATGAATGAATGAATGAATGAATCAGTGCCATTTCGCTTTTATGTATAGAGATTTCAAATTTTGAAGATATAGCTTATTACTCAAACTTTCATACGAATCAATTAGGTATTTTACAATAGAACAGAACGACTGCTTTATCCTTCTTCAGACTAAATAAGGATAGGCTCTCAGTATAACCATATCTATATTATGTACTACTGTACATGTTTACTCCCGTAAGTCACCGAACACCTTTAAGCAATTCTCCATCACTGGCGGCTCGTACCCACGAAACAGGTGAAGTGCCCGTATCTTTTACTGTACAGAACTTCACCTGTTTCGTGGGCGAGAGCCGCCAGTGTTCTCCATGTCTCCAAACATCGTTGCACCAGACCCATCCATTATCCATATCACATATCCATTGTTGTCATGATAACAAAACCTCTCCCCGTAAACTTTCCATCCTAATCATTTCAATTCACTTATTCATTCTATTCAACTAATTCAACACTTTGTTTTCAGGTGAGAGTATTGAAAGAGAGAGAGAGATACTTGCTTATTTTACTTGAATACAGTGTGCCATATTGTCGCCGAGATTGTTGGAATTATTAACAAGAGTTGGCGTTTTCGGCAAGGCGTGCCGTACCCCTCGACTCACATTGTTTACCAAAGCAGAAACAAACTGGAATAATCCGACTGCGTCATTGGATCAGCTAAAGTTTGCCTTTAGTCTCCAAAACTTTGTTGGAAATTGAGACATGCCGTTCGATCCGTCTCCTCGCGACAGAAGTCGAGACGGAAATGTCATCAGATAGTGAAATACTAAAGAGTTTCCAGACAGATCGAAAGACAGTGATTTCCATCAAATAGAGTCTGGTCTGGGATTTTATCATTCCATTTTCAGAAGAAATAGAAAAGAGAGAGAAGGGAGAAAATAAAGAAAGGAAAGAAAAGAAAGATTCGTTTGATTGGCCATCAGGCTACATGAGCAATAGGCAAGTCGAAGGTACATAATTGTCATAAGTACACACAATTACAAAGTATCCCACAAAGACATGATATTCGTCACTAGAATTGTATAAAAATATTGAAGTCACATGAAGAAAATTATGAACAATTCATACAAAAACGTATTCATGGACCAAATTCAAAAAATTCTCTCCGGCAGCTGGCGGTCGGAAAGAGTGCATTTCAAATGCAATTCTATGATAGCTCAAATCATATGACTTATAATGAGCTATTCAGGGTGTGAATTCAAAAGTGCCGTTTTCAAAAAACCCATGATAACACCATTTTTGCATATTATTCGCCATTTCCTCCGCCATTTTTTATTGGATTTTTTTCGTTGATGGCTCAAATTGTAGGGCATAATAAGGGTATTATACACACCAATTTTCAAAACGATCAAGTGATTGGTCGATTTGTAGTGATTTTTCTAAACTTTCATCCCCTAATTTCACCCCCTACCCTTGGAACAATTTGGCTGGTTAACGAACTTGACCGAGATCTTAGCACTAATGATTTTTGTGCAAAATTCGGTCGCCGTCCGACAAGCCGTTCGGGAGTTATCGTGTTCACAAGAATCTGTACATATATAAATATAGAAATATATAAATATAAATATATATATATATAAAGAGAGAGAGAGAGAGAGAGAGAGAGAGAGAGAGAGATATGAATTTGAACGGACATCAAATTCGTGTTCTAGGGGCTCGGAAACGTGTAAAAAATATATCACATGAAAAATTTTCGATTGTCAGGGCAAGACCAATAGTGCATTTTTTCGAATGAAATGCACTAAAAACATAAATTCAGAGAATTCAAGGTACTAGAGTTACAGAGATAGGGAACAATATTTTACATTCTATAGCGTTACACACTAAAGTTAGAAGTTAGATATTCCGCAAGTGTGTAAAAGGCTTTACTTCTGAGGGGAATAGATATAGTTGTTTTTTTTTTTTATTGACAGGAAGATCCCTAGTTTTTTAAAGCAATTTATTATATGATAATCATATACTGCTGATACGTATGGCTCCTCATGGTTTTATTAAGTCTCACGTGTGGCGCAACAATGTTGCTCCTGTTCCTGGTATTAAATGTATGGAAGTCTTCATGATTGGAAAATCTTTGTAAGTTTTTTTATGTGAACTAGATTTGAATAGATGTATAGAGATGGAAGAGTTAGAATTCCCAGAATAGGAAAATGTGGCCTGCATGAGTCTCTCTGTGTTAGACCTAGGTTGGCTCTAAGAGCCTTCTTTTGCCATAAGAACACTGTTTTTTAATGAACGGAACTACCCCATAAGAGGACACCATAACTCAGAAGTAAGTGTCCAAGAGAAAGAAAAGAAAGAAATATTTATTAGTAATATTATAGTAATATTTGATTCAATAGTATAATGTTTATCAATTACTGTCAATAATGTAATCAACCTTCAAAAAATCATTAACATTCAAAATCCAGTTTCCACCGTTGTAACATAAAAATTTGCCGTTTGTTCAATGATCACAGAAATTTATTGAAAGATAGAAGTTACAAATTAACTCTTACTGTTCTTAAGAATTCAGAATTATATTTCTTGAAGTTTTGCCCTTTATTTTGAAATTGGAAACCTTCTACCAATAATAATAATGGTTTTATTGTTTGAAGTATCGACTGATCAATTGTTTCGAAACAAGGAGCAATGAAGAGCGATGAAATAAAGAAGAAGGATTGAGAGAAGACGTGAACTTCTCTGAACTCAGTGAGGACGACTGCTAATCAGTATGAAACCCATTTGTCAATGGAATGACTCGGGGAAAGAATGAGAAAACCCAGACCGGCTTGATGAACAATGCGAATCTCCATCGTAGTAGAACCATTTTTCACTAGTCTTGATCTCCTGAAATAAGAAATCCTCCCAATTCCATCAAGAAAACAATAACTCTTCTCTTCAGGTGATGTGGATTTTTGATAACAGAAAGTACTATCGGATATAAATTACTTGTACCAGCAACTTGCAAGTAGACATTGCACAAGTATAGCCTGTCCAAGCAAAGAAGACATTCCGGCAAGATGGTGGAATTACTCAGGTCAATCAATATTTCGTTAAAAAATTATAAATTTGGTCTCAAATTGTAGAATACATTCTGTTCTACAATTTAAGGCCAAATTTATCACTTTTCAACTAATATTGACCTATCTGGAGTCATTTCCCCATTTTGAAAGAATGTCTTCTTTGCATGGACAGACTAGAGCATGAGGATGGAAGATGAAGATGAAGATGAGCATGAGGATTGTCAGTATTGTTTTTCCAAATAAATGAATCAGCAATGAGATTCATGAGTATCAAGTTTAGGCCAAACAAAATTCCAATCAGGTCAGTCTTCTCTCAAGATCAACAATATAGTGTAGGTACTAATATATTAAGGTAACTAGATTTATTCCAATATATCTATGTAACTAAATGCAGCCAACAGTATTGTTGACCATCAAGAAAAAGGTAGTCATACTTAACGACTTCCAGCATCACTAAAAAACCCAATTCCATTAGCCATTTTAAAGCCAATTCCATTCCAAGTTTAGTATGGTCGAGCAAAGAAAACATTCTTGTAAGATGCGAAAATGACTTCAGCTCGGTCAATATTAGTTCACAAATTATAAATTTGGTCTCAAATTGTAGAGCAGAATGTTTTCTACAATTTGAAACTAGATTTAAAGTTTTTGAACCATTATTGAACGCGCTGGAGTCATTTCCAATCTTTCCAGAATGTCTTCTTTGCTCGACCAGACATACAAATGAAAAAGAAGAAGCTCCATCATTATTATTCCTGACAAGCTCAGATAAACTTACTTCAAGATTCGAATTGCAGAAAGATTCGGTCAGTTTATTGGATTACAGATTTCAAGTCTGATTTCCCATTCAGGTCTCATAGTCCAATTATTCGATTCGATAAAGGACTCACTTTAGAACTAAAGTTAACTCAAACAAGCAGGAAGTTGAAAGGCATTACAAGTTCATTTGAAATTAGTAGCGCAAGCATCCGTCAAGTCAGACGTAATAATTATTGTCTCTATGCGATTAATGGCAGTGCGTCTCAAATAATAACACATTCGATTAGATTAGACCTCTAATCAAAGAGAAATAGCAGTATAAACAGAACAAATAAAAGAAAGCTGCGTGGTTTGACAATTTAAACTGGTTAAAAATTAAAATTGGTTGGTCTTTTCATTTATACAGATTAATAATATTTATTTTTCACAGTAGGCAATAAAATTTATGGAAAAGTTTGTTGTGAAACATTAGCTGAGAAATCAAAAAATATTAATTGTTTCTAATTTTATAATTATCAATCCGTGAGATAATTGGAAAAATATCACGAACGCCAATTTAACATTAGGTTAACTGAAGGAATTTTAAAATTTTACATTTTTACAGTTATGAGACAGATTTTAAAGAAAGTTAAATGGCGGCGATTGTGTAAATCTTACCCAAATCTCAGAAATGGCGATCAAAAATCGCAAAATTGACAAAACATAGCACAAGTGATGCATTTGTGTTTCAATTTTGCGATTTTTTATCGCTATTTCTGAGATTTGGTATTTACAACCGCCGCCATTTTACTTCTTTAGAATCGACTCTCTTCAACTTATTAATAAAAAAACAATTTTATGATTCCTTATCCAGTTATAACCCTTATTGTTGAAAAATATTTTTTAGCATATTTTTTCAATTATCTTAATATCCAAAGTTACAAACTTGGAACTAGTTTCATTGGATTTCTAATTTATTTACATAGGAATTGATCATTTTAGAACCTTACTAAAGCCTCTGAAAAATTAATATTTCTTGAAAATCACAATTTTCCGCCATTGTTATCTCGATAACAAAGCGTTTTTGGGGGTTGGTCCCATGGAACTTTTTCGTCTACTATGTGTAAGCAATCAGCCTGAGAAGTATTGCACATTCCTCCTAAAACACCTTGTATTAAGAAGAAACAAATAGGCCCGAGTTGAATCTTGGCTCCGATGCACAGGAGGCAAATACATAAATTTTATAGAAATGTGTATTGATGAATTCTGTTATAATCAGGCATTCCAAGAGCTCATAAAATAGCAATTCTCAACTCAAAATTGAAAGCAAAAACTTTTTCCTCTTTCCATCTTTGAAAATCGTCTGCACTGCTGGATGTTGCAACTAAGGTGTAAGTGTACAGAATAATGAAAATGAAAATGAAATGAAAATATCCTTTATTAGGCGGAGTTGGGACTAGGAAGTCCTTCCTACCACTCAATCTTGAAATATCATTCATTCATAATGATAATCATTCATTCATAATTTATTCATTGTTACAATTGCGACTTGATAGCAAGTATTTTTATCAAAGGTCATGGATGAGTGAGTGAATGATGATGCCTAAATGGTGAATGAAGGATAATGAAAATTCACATTACAATTTTCATATTCTATTTAAAAACAAAACATTCATTGAAGAAAATTATAATCTTCGAAAGCACGAAATATTCATATTTCATTCACCTTGGTTTGCATTATTCAACAAAGATAATTACTGAGATTATGTGAAAAATATGCTAAAAAAACTAAATTGGTTGATTTTAGCAAAAAAAGTCTGTGAATATTAATATTATTCGTTAGAATACTTAATTATCTACAATATTACATCAACATTATTTCAAATAGTCCAGAAAAGAATTCATACAGAATTGTAAGGTACGAGCTTTCTTGTCTAGTTATGATTGAACTCAAGGTGGATGGATAGATAGAGTAAAAAGCATCCACTGCCCTTCTTATCAGTGGGATCTAGAACTTGTCAAGATGTCTCTAATTCTTATTCAATTATGATGTGCAGAGTGGAATGTATTCGTGGTCATTCTAGCGAAAGTTCCAACATGACGTGGACGAACAGCTTCAACACATTTTGGCAACAAGTGAAGAGAGCGGAAATGATTGATCGTTTCTCACATTCTCACACATCCATACATATATGTGGATATATACATATATGTGCTTGTGTATGGGCGTATTACAGAGACTGAGTACCTACACATTCTCTACAGTGTGTATTTGTATTTTCAAGAGGCCGCTACTTCATTACAAACAGCCCGAGGCTAGATAGAGCGCGGCATGATACATTTCTCTTCAAATGAGTATTTTGTCGGCCGCATCATCAAACAACTCCCGTAATAGGTTAGCTGTAGCCACAAGGTTACGTGGTCTCGTCTACTCCTTTTGCGCTCCAATTGGAGTTGTCATTTAGTCACTATGTCTGGATGATGTTTTTGGATCCAAAAGGGACAATAGAAGCTTTAGGTTGGATGTTGATAGGCTACATCAGCTAGGAAGCCGCCTAATTTTTTGACTACATCTATAATATTATTATAAATTATTATATAGGCTAATATTATTAACCTTTAATTAGTATATTAATTGATAAGTGTGGGTAAACGGTGTTTATTAAATGAAAAAACAAGACGTTGTCAAACCACTGATTTATTAAAAAATCGAGATACCGGTTTACAACATTATCAATCTCTGGTAAACTGAAAATTTTACATTCTCTCTGTAAACGGTGTTTACATTCAAGTTATAATGTTTTCACCCGAATTGAATACGAGGGTAAAATTATGTAACGAGTATGTAAACTTGGAAATACCTTCCCAAATGAGAAATGTCAGTGACAAGGAATAAAAGTTCTCTCTATATTCACTGGTTATGAACGATATTTTAGTTATCTCCTCGATTACTTTAAAAACTGTTAGCTAGCACACAGTTTGTTCCGAAAATAATCATGCAATTCAATTTTACTGTCACGAGGTCTAGCCTACTGTTCATCATGTTGGAGGGAACGCGACAACTCAAGACTCCGCCAACCCAAGACTCCGTCAAGGCAAGACTCCGCCAATCTCAGCCACCGACAACCTAAGACACCTCCAAACCTGGACACTTCTGAATGAGTCACCAGTAGGTAGGAACGTCACCCAACCTAAGACCGTTTAAGCCCCTCCCACCCGAACCTGACAAACTGAGACTCTTCTACTTCTTGAACAGACTGTACTCTTCCATTCCAGTAGGGTAGTTCAACTGGGAGACAATGGTCTTTGTATTCGGCTCTCACACAATTTGTAATCTATAGGCTACACAGTACACATTCTATTGAAACAACATTCCTTTATAAACAACATGTTGGAGGTTCGAAGTTAGATACATTCTAAGTAAAAATACTATGCAAAGACTAATATTTCGAATTTATAAAATATTATATATTGGGACTGAGCATCTCATCTTTATTACTATTTTTTCATCCTATTCTCCTTCAGCAGAGATCATTTCTAATTTCGGTTTCCAATATGATTTCAATAAAATAATTTTCCGGAACACTCTTGGATAAACTACGTAAGAATGAACAATAACACCCTCCTATTAGCCTGAGTTTTGGTTTAAGATACATTCCTTCTCCAGTATATACGTGTGAACTGTGAAAGATATTCGTGTGGCACCAGTCCAGGTTATTTGAATATACGCCGTAAGAGCTCTCACCGCAAAAAAGATGTATTCACCCCCTCATTGCGTGCTGGCAGAGCTATTCATACTGCAGCTACTAAGAAGCTATTCACAAACTCCTTGTGACTGGTTTTCCTGCCATACACACACATGCGGTTCCCTTAAAATTGCTCTTCTGTCCGACGCAGACCCAGACCAATGGATGGAACAAATTGCGGACTATCAGTGTCGGCTAATATGCTCATTAATAGTGTAACACAGACTGAATGAAGAGGGTTCAAAGGCGAAAAAAGTGATAATTCATCCACTCAACTGAGTCCTCATCTCTTACTGCTACTTAGACCCCCCCCTCACCCCTTCGCTATCCCTCCCCCACTCACCACGCCATCATCGTGATGTGATTACCAATCACTCGGCTCAAGACTATTAGACACACCACACATGCCATTCCGGAAGCGAAGCACCCATCAAATTGAACCATTCTGCCAATATCAACAATAAATTCACTCTCCAGTGCTACTCGTATACACAATACAGGGTGTTTCAGGAGAGATGTTCAATACTTCTCAGGCTGATTCCTCACACCAAGTAGACAAAAAAGTTCCATGGAACCAACCCCCAAAAACGCTTTGTTACTGAGATAACAATGGCGGAAAATTGAGATTTTTCAAAATATATTAATTTTTCTGATTTTTTAGAGGCTTTAGCGAGGTTCTAGAATAATCAATTCCTATGTAAAATTAGCTGAGGAATCCAATGGAACCAGATCCGAAATTTTAACTTTAACGGTTGTTGAGATAATTAGAAAAATATGCTAAAAAACTATGTTTTTCAACAATAAGGGTTATAACTGGATAGAGAATCATGAAATTGTTTTTTTTTTTATTAATGGAAGTCGGACAGTTTTGAATTCTAAAGGAAAATTTAAATGGCGGCGATTGTGTAAATCTTACCCAAATCTCAGAAATAGCTATCAAAAATCGCAGAGTTGACAAAACATAGGACAATTAGTGTTTAGTAGCAATTTTGCGAATTTTGATCGCAAATTCTGAGATTTGGGAAAGATTTACACAATCGCCGCCATTCAACTTTTTCTTAAGAATCCGACTCCCTTCAACTTCCATTAATAAAAAATACAATTTTATCATTCCTTATCCAGTTATAACCCTTATTGTTGAAAAATGGCATTTTAGCATATTTTCCCAATTATCTCAATAATAGTTGAAGTTACAAACGTGGAACTGGTTTCATTGAATTTCCCAGCTAATTGTACATAGGAATGATCATTTTTGAACCTCATTAAAGCCTCTAAAAAATTAGAAAAATTAATATTTCTTGAAAATTCACAATTTTCCGCCATTGTTATCTCGGTAACAAAGCGTTTTTGGGAGTTGGTCCCATGGAAATGTTTTGTCTACTTGGTCTAAGGAATCAGCCTGAGAAGTATTGCACATTCCTCCTGAAACACCCTGCATTTCCAGGAGAGGAAGAAGAAGAAGAAATCTTGAGGAAATCAAATATAGCCCAATATATAACCACTACCGCAATAGCCCATTTTTGCTCTAGTCAGATTTTTCCGAAAAAAGAGGATAGACTTTTGAGCACTGGCCGATTTTACTCACGAAACAGGTGAAGTGCCCGTATCTTTTACTGTACAGCACTTCACCTGTTTCGCGGGCACGAGCCGTCAGTACTTTTGAGTTGAAAAAGTTATATTTCATAAAAAAGATGCATTGATTTGATATTACGATTTTTCAATTATTAAACTCAAACTATATGCGATCAATCAATAATTAGTAGCACACGTAAATTCATTTTCATAATTCTTATCCAACTATAACTCGCTGTTTGATTCGCCATTTTGTAACGTTTGTAACCGCTAATTGGGGAGGGACCAATAGCAGACGTTCACCCTGATTGGTTTACGCATCGACCAATAACGGTGCTCGGCCGTTGGTATAAATAATAATGCTGCTCAATACTTTCGTTTCAGTTTACCAGATATTATAATGGTCTAGCTAGCATCAACTGAATCCGAGATCTCGATTTTTAACAAATATGTGGTTTGACGATATCTTGCCTTTTCATTCAATATAGATAACTAGAATCCTTTCATCCAAATGATAATTTCCATTTCTCTTTCTTCTGTCTTTTTTACTTTCTTCTTCTTCTTCTTCTTCTTCTTCTTCTTCTTCTTCTTCTTCTTCTTCTTCTTCTTCTTCTTCTTCTTCTTCTTCTTCTTCTTCTTCTTCTTCTTCTTCTTCTTCTTCTTCTTCTTCTTCTTCTTCTTCTTCTTCTTCTTCTTCTTCTTCTTCTTCTTCTTCTTCTCCTTCTTCTTCTCCTTCTTCTTCTTCTTCTTCTTCTTCTTCACTCCTATTCTCATTTTTTTCTCTTTGTTATATATCATTTATTCTCATTTGTCTCTGCATCAAACTTGGCATATCAGTTCCTCTTTCTGTTAATTATACTTAAAATGTTTGCAACTTAATTCAATTTATTTTCACTTGAATTTTTTTTAATTTTTCAAGTCTTTCAATGTAAAATTCTTTTGTTTTGTACCTTATCAACCAATGTTTGCCATAGGTCTTATCAGACCTGGCAACGTAGATGTTTAAATAAAATATCAAATATCTCTCCTCAACTTTTTTTTCCTCAATTATTTGCTTCTCCACTTTCTGCGAAAAAGCTTTCTGATATTTCAACTATTTTATACAGAAAGTTAGTGACAAGGAGTACTCGAATGTAATATTCAGATTTCTGAGTTAGTTTGCGTGAATTGTTTGTTGAATACATCCATTACTCAAAGTACTGCCTAGTCTCTTGAGCGAATTTCTGCCATGTTAGTGTATTATTTCAACTTCTAGCGAGTGAGATTGCTATTGCTATATTGTAGTACAGGAACTCAAAACCATTTTGATACCCATCACTTTGACGGCAAATACAGAAACACTGCAATTTATCCTTGTCTAAACAAAATAGGAGCTGCATTCCCCAGTTGGTTTATTAATGTAGTCATCCATTTTGAACTTCTTCTCCAGGTGCATTTCAAAACTCTATTTTGACATCATCAACACTCTCTCGTACACCAATTCAATTTTATACAGTATAATTCCAACAAAGGCTTTTGACTAAACTGAATATTTTTCAGGCTCCGCAGTGTAATTTATTTGTTGTAATAATAACATAATAAACAACTTTACTTATATCTTATTCATAGATGAAAGATTTGAGAGATGATATTATGTTGGGATAAGACGAAGAATGTTGATAGTTCTAATGATTTGATTAATGTTCTGCATGTTACAGCAATGAATGTTAAAGTCTTTATAGACTTAATCATGAGTCAAATTGTCTCATAATAATAACTTCATAGTATGTATACAAACTATGTTACAATGCATGTTTTGTGCCAACAAGCTAACAGAGAACATTATCATGATGAACTTCAAATTAAGATTGAAAACTACTATTTCAATATAGATCTAGTAGGATAAATTAATTGAATTGAATGAAGGCAATTTCAATCATGTAATGAATTACAATGAGACAATAGATGCATCACATCAGCTGTAGGTGGGTTACATCACGTACAAGAGTGAGAAGAAACCGCCTAGGGTTTTGGTGTCAACAAAGTTCACCAAAATGTTTTCTCAACCACTTCTGAGCTTCACAGATCGCAAAATTTTTTAGCAAAATTCAAGATGTGAAACTTCCACTTGTAATAATTTAGCATCCAAATTGATGATGCGCACTAAAAATCATAAATTTTAATATTTTTCCTGAATACAATAGAGTGTATAATGTATATCACTATACGTCGAGAGTTTGCCAAAGGAAAAATTTAAATTTCCAATGAGCAATTTGTGACAGCAAAGGCTGTAGATTATGGATTCCAAGAGGTAAGCCTCTATCATAAGCTAATATTGAGTGTCTATTAAGAAATCCTGTATAGTGGAGTGGATATGAATCTGGCAACCAGCTGGTAGGCTTAGGACCTTTATCGGCTGTTGAGGTGTTGAGCCATAGACGAAAATAAATAAATCCACTGTTTGGAAATCAATATTAGCATTTTATTTTACAGCACTTTACATGTTTTGAACAACTTACACTTATTAAGTTCTCCTGAAAACTGGTCCCACGAGAGAGGTGCAACATATGCAACCCGCATCACAAGTTAATAGTATACTTGTTCGCACAAGCTGAGATGACACTCAGTTACAACACACTTTGCATTTTATCTGCATGTCTTCTCAGTCTACGCGAACCTTACATGTCATAACATGCAACCCTCAACTAGAGCTATCCACTGTAACTTCTGCATCTACTTGTGCAGGGTCATGAAGTTGTAAGGGTCCACTGTCAGTTCCAAACAAAAGTTCGATCGTCAACAGCTGATCGTTCAACGATAGAACTGTCGGTTTCTCCATCCACTTAGGGTAAAAATATGTCAAAAAAAGTGTAGCTGTAGGTTAGGCTATGGCTGTTACATGGTATATACATAGTTTCACATCTATATCATATATCATTCATCATAGTATAGTGTTACCTAAAGAGACTGTATATATTTGGAAACAATGGTTAGGGAATATAGACTCACCGAGGCAGAGGTAGTTAAGTGGCTGAACCGGAAAAATTGGGAGGAAATGACGGAATTCTTTGAAACAGCTCAAAGACTTCGAAACGATTTAATTGTAGTGTTTAACTATTAAGAGGTACTGACTCCTGGCAGACAGCCTTCCTGGCTATGCCAGAATTGTGTCTTATTTATAAAAATAATGTACTACTCTGGTATTTTTCAGTGGTATTAATCACAATTGTTCCAGCCACAGTGAAAAACATACAACAACTGGAAGTATGTGGGAATGAATAATTATTATTTTGAAATAAGCAAACAAACTCATTGATGTTTCCAGTTCCATAGAATAATGTATGTGTTCCGTTATTATTTGATCGATAATTTCCATGCATAACAAGACATCAATCAATACTGTCTTATTATATCAATGACCACTCTCAAACATCCTAGCAGCTCATTCTGAGCTGAGTAGAGTGTGACTGTAACACGGTATGTTCCGAATATCAACACTGGTAAAGCTTTAAAATACCAATTCGATACGACAACGTTTTCCATTCGATATTTATTCTGTAAAATAATCATATATTATCAGAAACATTGTTAGAACTATTCATTCAATATAAGATATTATGTATAATACTCAATCTTATTATAAATATACAAGCGAATTGAAAAGTTGATGGATTTCTTTGGTACAGTAATGGTCTTTTTTCTTACAGTAATAATTATCAGTCGATTACTGAATTAACTTTTTTTCTAATTATCATTGACTTTGTGATCCTTTATTTATATAAAAATATGCTTATGGCTTTTAATGGTGGTTAAAAGCCATGAAGGGTTTGAAAGTAGAGGTTAAACCCCTACAAGTGAACCTATTCACCTCCCCAATATGTACTTGATCAAATACTGGTCCAAAAGTAATCCACAGTTCCAAATGACTTAACCTTCAATAATGGTCCAAAAGAATTGCATTGCTTCTGATTCCCTCTTTTCTATTATTTGTGATCAGCTAGTTAAATACTAAATGGTAATTATGAAGTCAGTGATAGAGTATAAATTTGAATAGTTTTTTTTCAAATGATCGAAATACTGACTTTAGGTATGATGCAGTTAGTGTAGTTGAGGACGATTCCAAGTTTATCTGTAAACACATCTAAGGTTTTACCAAGAACACTGTGGAAGTTTTTGCAAACGTTTCTATCGAAATCCAAATTATAAGCATTTGAGTGCCAACCACCATTTCCCCACAAACTGAACTCATTCCTTATCTGAAACAATTCGAAAAAACAATAATATCGAATTGATAGAAGCAAAAAAACAAAACAATATAATATACCTATAAGAAAATTAAACTTTAAACTAAGGACTATTAAAAATAATTGATAAATTGAATGAAAAATCAAATACCCTTTTTAAAAATAGTTCTAAAGTTTTTTCAAAAGGGTATTTAATTTTTTATTTAATTTATCAATATGCGTATTAGCTTTACAATACCTTGGTTGTATCATCGAAGTCTCGTTTCAAAGAAATATTCCCGAACAGAACAACTGTCGTTCTGTTCATTTTTCTGAGACGAAAATCAAACATCATTTCTCTGGTTCCTTGCTTCGGACATTTCTCAAAACGATTGAACGTAAACCAATACGGTCCCTGTAAACATTAATTCTTTGATCAGGTGTCTACAATTGAATTAATACTGAAATCTTTGTTACATCATGACCAACTCACTTATCAAAAAAAAATATTTAGAGAATTGCAACATTTTTTCAAATCATTACGCCCCCAACCACTAATACGTTTTCTTGTAGGGCATGTGGTCAGAAGCAGGGCCCTCGTGTGGTATTTTGGCGCCCTGTGCGAGATTTCTGCAGGCCATGACAGAAATGAATAAAAAATAAGTATAGGCTACCTACATTGAGCAAAACTGTAACCGTACTTTATCATTGGGAGTACTTGAAAATGATGCTTGGATATTTCTTGTTGGGATAAGTTGGAAATGAAAATACTGTACTAGGTGCTGTACTATTAAATGGAAAATGTTTCAGTGACTTATTGATTTATTTCTATTTGTTTGCTTGAAAGCACATAGGAGAGATTATAAATTCCTCACAGAAAAAATATTGGGTGTCATCATAAATCTTGAGTTTCAATGAAAATATACTTGTCCTTACAAAAAATTGGAAACTTAATAATATGAAAATTGAAGATTCTAGCCATTTCCCAATTTTCTGCCCTTCCCAATTTTCTTGAGAAAACATTCGAAATAAGTTAGTTCCGAATTCAGCCAGCAGATGGCAATAGCAATAGGGTGATTCGATTCGACTCCTATTAGACATGTCTCCAAGCTCCGCCTATGTTAGGCCATGATGACGTAATGGCATCAGCCAATGAGAGGGCGTTGTGGGCGTGGAGTTGTACTGGCTTGTGATTGGTCGACAGAGTGGAGGGAGTTGTCTGCCACCAATAGAATTGAATTTAAGAGGGGCGTTTCTCAGCTTACATTGAGTAGTGTGAGGTGGTCAGTCACCAATTCCCAATTCCCAAGCGGCAACTAGAACCACACAGCTTGAGCTGCCCGACTCTAAATTTGCTGCTAGAGCTGTCCAGCTCTGGCTGCGCTGCACTAGCCATCACAACTCTATTCACATAACTATAGGCTATATTATAGATGTCTACTTTGTAATTAGGGCTACTAATGTATACTAAATCAATAAATAGAGAAATTCATTTGGAAATTAAGAACTTGAAAAGTGTGTTGCAGGCATGTGTTGAATGCCAGGCATTGGTAATCGCACTTTGAGAGAGGCGTTTCTCAGCTTACATTGATCGCATTTTTTTTTTTTTTTAATTCATAATGATGAATGAGTAAATGCAGAGAGATAACGTAGAGAAAATAATAATTTATGATTTCAAGTTGTTGCTAGAAAAATTTTCTTTCAAATAGTAAAAAAATAATCAAATATCTCAATTGAAATTTTATAAAATTCCTGTTTTGCCTCGGTCACCGCAGCGTCCCCTTGGCAACGGCGCCCTGTGCGGTCGCACACTCCGTACACCCCACGCAAGAGCCCTGGTCAGTAGGATCGAATCGCAACTTGCTTTTAATTTTTCATCTTATTTCAGGCAATCTAATATTTAATATAGACCATCTACTTCGAGCCAAGCTATTTTTTGGAACTTATCAGTATTATTATAATATCATGAAATACAGTACTGAATTTGATATTACATTGATATTATACTAATTATTATGATAATCTACTATGCTGAGATACTGTTGAAATACTATCCAAAGATATATTCATATCCAAAGATGAGTTGGCACTGGTGATTCAAACAATGTTGCATGAACAACATTAGGTAAGAAAGCAAATTATGTGCTTCTCTTACACTCATCCTTTTCTCTTATACTATTTCCCCTCTTTTCTGACTAAAAACTTCTTTTGAGAATCATTTTCACTTTCCATAATCAGGGAAATTGAACATAATATTAAGTGAAAGTGGACATTGTGGATAGACATATAACCTACATCTTAAACCTTCATCATCACTCATTCATTCTTTGCTTAAAATACTTGGAAACCAAGTCGCAATTGTAAAGAAAGAATAAAGAATGTACCAATGTTCATGAATATTATGAGATTGAATATTTTTTTAGATTTGCTCTCATTGGTATCCTTATTCTATCCATATGATAAGAGAAATCTAATATAATCTCTGTGTTGGAATAGGCTACTGGAACGCATTACTCCAGTATCAATTTTTTCTTATGAAATTGAAATTTAAACTGTAGCAAATTGAAATTACCGTATAGGCTACATCATACAGAATAGCATATTACTAGGCTATAAATACAGTTGGTACTGTGTTTGCAGTGATCTTACCACTGGGGATTCGAACAGTGAAGAATAAGAAAGCATCGGCAGACACACAAATATACACATCAAAAGTTTCATAATGCAAACACTGTCCAACACATGGATGATTAAACTATCAACTGAATGTCACAGGTCTTATACTCAATTAAGAACGGATTCAATATTGGTCACGATAATTTGGAAGCGCACTATAATGATCCAGAGAATGTGAGATCATTATCACCAGTAGCAAATTTAATGAGGATGTTCAACAATATTTTTTTCCCAAGTGAGCATTATCACATTTTGAAACACAACGAAATAATGACTTCCTACAAATATTCATCCTGAACAAATGACTTAAATCTAATTCAGGAAGCACATAATTTTTATATTCGACGTAACAAATTAATACATCATTAATGTATGTATGTAGAACCTTTCACGTGCTGACATAGTTACTTTAAACTCTGTAAAAAAAATGTAATAAATATTCTCTAGGAGAAATAAATACGAACTTAGTGAATCCCTGGTGTATTGATATTTATCTTAAAGACAGCAATATCAAATCCATTGCGACAATAGGATAGAGAAGTAGGCCTGACAATGAGAGATTCCTCATAAGTAATCCATTAAATTTTGCCGGCTCGGTTGGCGCAGTGGGCTGGGGCGTTACAACCTTCAGTCCGCTAGCACTGCCGCTGGTCAGGGTTCGAGACCCAGTAGGTATGGCTGTTTTTCACCTCATCAATCACCCTTGCAATCATTATCCATTACTCACGCTCAAGCTAAAATGCTTATGTGGGCATCAGCCACAATAAAAAAATAATAAAATTCTAAATTTTTATGTCTTATTCTGATGACTTGTCAACCATTACTTCTTCAGAATAAGAAAATACAACCTTTTATGAAAAATTTGAATCACTTGAACTTCCATGATGAGTTAGATAATACTTCTCCATCAATAATTCTCAGTATGAAACATATTGAAAAATAACTCTTTCAAAAAATGAAAAAATTCTAGATTTAGAAAATTAATGGATTACTTATGAAGAATATTTCATTGTTCTGCCTACATTTCTATTTTATTGTCTCAATGGATTTAAAATCCACAAAATTATTCATTCACACAAGATGGCTTCCAACTTACTTTCTTCGCAAGAAATATAGAGAGAATCCACATGTTTTATAATATACAAAAGCAATAATCAATGTTCCTTGAAAACAATATGCTCTTTCGAATAGAGTATACAATATGCATTATGCTGGGATGACGACCCTCTCCTGAATCACTTCTTGTACTTTCAAATAGAATTTGAAGAATTTCTCAATTATAGTAGCCTCAAAACTTTTCAATTCGATGGTGAGGAAATTCTTCAAGTAAAGCTGAGTATTGAACCCGTGACAATGGGACGGCTCAGCTCCACTTCAAGGTGGAGAGAAAACAACGCCAAAGTGGTCTGTGAGAAAGGAAAAGCAAGGGAGAGGATTGAGAGTTGAGAATCGATTGTTAGATGATGTCTCTTCTCTTGCTCGATTGTCTCCCGGCTCTGCGTCTTTGCCAGAATTTGAGGGAGACAAATAGGAGCGAATCAACGTGATGGAGAATTGGGTGGTTAACGGCTACCGTATGTTATCTTGTCTTCGGGGACACATTCTCAGATTTTCAGCATTTCGCAACCAAACACATAACATGGATATGAATTTATATCACCAAGATTGGAAAGCTTACCAAAACCAAAGACAATTAGAGTACTTGGTCAATAGATAGTAGAGTAGATAGAGTACTTAGAGTAGATAGTCAATGCTAACAGTAACACTGAACAATTCAATCAGATTTGATAAAAATTTCTAGTATAGTCTGTCTAAACGAAGAAAGCATTCTAACAAGATGAGAAAATGACTCCAGCTCGGTCAATAATGGTTGGAAAATTATCAATTTTGTCAAAATTTGTAGGAAAAATTCTGATCTACAATTTGAGGCTGGATGTATAGTTTTTAAACCAATATTGACCGAGCTGGAGTCGTTTATCCCAAGGTAATTAGAAAAGAAAGGTATCAGTCATCAAAATCGTAGCCGGGAGAAAACCGTGTGTTCTGACGTGATCAGAACCCCCAAACCTAGCTGGCGCTAAAAGTTAGGAAATTCACAGCTGGGGTACCGATAAGGTCAGAACTCACGGTTTTCTCCCGGCTTCGGTTACGATGACTGTTATCTTTCTTTTCTAATTACCTTGGTTTTTCCATCTTGCCAGAATGTCTTCTTTGCTTGAACAGACTATTAATACCGTATTCATGGAAACTATGAGTTCAGGAAAATAATTAAATATAGTAAAAATAATGGAGATACAGTAGTATAATACTTTGCAACCTCTACTAACTTATTTGATTCACACTATGTGAAATTACTATGCTTATTCACTATTGATTTTATCCATATTTTGAATTAGAATGCAAATCATGTATCTGTATGTTATTATGGCAAAAAAAGATCAATTGATTAATTATTATTAGCGTATATAGGCCTTATACATATTATATAGAGTATCTTTAGTTAGGGAGTCTCGGAGGAAGTTCCACCTCGCCGTGATAATGATGATAGATGAAAAATAGCTCACCTGCTATTTAGTACATTGGTCAATATTTGCCGTAGCAGAAGTCCTTTTGTTCTACTTATAAATCGATAATTAGAGATTCAAATTAATTGTTATTCAAAGATAATAGCTCTTGATTTTCACAAATATTTTTATTTTTTAAAGGCTCTCAAGATTTTATAAAGCCCAAACGCAATAGAGAACAGGAAAAGTAGAGACTTGATAGTATTATACTAGAGTGTGGAGATTTGAAAAATGAGCATTTAAAATGAAACCAGTGATATAAAGTAGCCCTAAAATGAATAAAATATTTAGAGATTAGAGAGTATCAACCCTCAGGTAATCAGATGATAGGGATTTTTCTGTGCAATAAGTGAT
This sequence comes from Sogatella furcifera, assembly GCA_017141385.1. Classification (NCBI taxonomy): domain Eukaryota; kingdom Metazoa; phylum Arthropoda; class Insecta; order Hemiptera; family Delphacidae; genus Sogatella; species Sogatella furcifera. The sequence goes on from CM029550.1 coordinate 44,928,178, forward strand.
ATTGTGAATCTATTCACATATATTCCCATATGAGGAGCCTTCATCTAATAGTATTTTGTATTTTTGTATTCTGTAATCATCAAGAAGAAAATGAATCAATTTCAATTTATATCATTTGAAAGTCGAATTGAGGTGAGAAATTTTCCAATTAAAATAAAATCTCTCACTTGAGATTTAATAGCTTTTTTGAAATAGCACTAATTAAATTTTAGTACTGTATACTGTACTACGGTACATATTTTTACTCCTCTCTAATGATTGTGACTACGCCACTCAACTGTTAAGTACATACTTTAAGGTTTCAAGTCCTGAAACTCATTTAGTTGGTATTAGTAAATTCAAGGAAGGCAAGAATATTTGATCGCCTTGCGGGTGGCTAATTTAAAATTGCAATAAATGAGTTTCTTGAATAGAGTCTGATACGCTACTGCAAAGAGGCTCCCATTATTTTACTGTGAAACTCAATATAATAGTGAGATTCATAGTGACCAATAGTTTCTAATGAAATCGCAGCTATTTTCTAGTTTTAATTTCTTACATCGATTACAATCCAAGGTTCTAGTTGGGCCCTTGAGTTTGTTAGCTTTCAATTATTATTATTATTAGCGTATGGCTTTATTTGGTGGGGAGACCAAAAGGTAATTCCACCTCGCCAACATAACCATGTTTCGCCAATAGGAAACATGATAAAAGTATTGATTATTTTCACTGTAATTTAGATTTCGGGAAGTCCTCCACAATTTAGAAAGTCCGAGAGCACTAAAACACAGGTCAAAACACTTATCCAAGACTGGAAAATTTGGAATTTAAGAAAACTTTAGAGCACAAAATTTTTACGTGTTATAATAATTTTGCCATGGCTTTCAATTATTATTGATTTGTTAATAATTATTGAGTTTGTTAGCTATAAGCTAAGCCTGTCTTCAGTATCAACCTTTTTCTATCTCCCACTCCCTAGAGTTTTTCTTAAAACGCGTTGGCGTTTTTATGATACGTATAATGTTTTTGGCAATAAACTTATGGTTTTGGATTGTAATGTGCCTTTCGAGGGAGAAACGATCGCCATATCGTTCCCACGTTATTACTTATTCCTTAGTGTAGCTATTCTTGTTAACGTTATTGTTTTATAATCACTTAACTTATTTCCTCATTACCAAATTTATCTTCTTGAGTGCATCCTGCTTTCCAATCAAACAATATCCCAGACAAGGAGACAATATTCAATTTAGAAGTTATTGATTGCACATATGCCTAATTTATAATTCGATCTGATCAAAATTAGTAGGTACTACTCCTAATAACACAATACACAATAATTGTGTACTTCCATATTATATGCAATAATTATTATACAATAATTCTCTAATTATTAGAGAATTGACTCGGTGAAGCTCTATCCCATAAAATAGAAATATTTCTCCCTTATTCAACTACGATAGCGAAATTTGATAAAGATAGAACATCAGTAACACACACGTCCATACCAATTACAAGTCAGTGAATCGCAAACCTTATCATGGTCACTATGTTACTATCCGCAACATAGCAAAGAGTGCATGTTATGTCCATCAGTTTAATAGAGTTCAAGTGCACTCGACATGTTGGCTATTCATGAACCGTGAACTCATAATAATTATTGAATATTGAGCATATAGGCGGACGTGAGTCATGGATGTACCCGCAGGCATCTCACTCCAACAACACAGTTCACCAGAGAGGTGATAGAGGAAGAGAGAGAGAGAGAGAGAGAGAGTGTGTGTGTGTGTGTGTGTGTGTGTGTGTGTGTGTGTGTGTTGATAGAGAGAGAGAGTGTGTGTGTGTGTTGATAGAGGGAGAGTGAGAGAGAGTGATAGGTTTGAGAGAGAGATTGTTGAGAGAGAGAGAGCCTGAGTGAGAGGAAGAGGTAGTAAGAGAGAGGTATAGTAAAAGAAGAGAGAGAGGTAATGATAGTAAGAGAGAGAGAGTTAGCGTGTGACAGAGTGTGATGAAGAGTAAAAAGGAGGGAGGAAGAAATTTATAAGAGAGAGAGAGTGAGTAATTGATAAATAGGTAAAGGGAGGCAAAGACAAAGAGTGGAAGAGAGAGAGAGAGTGTTCGATAAAGATAGAAAAAGAGTGAGTGAGAGAGTGTTTTAAAGAGTGAAAAGTAGGGAGAAAGATAATTATGAAAGAGAGTGAGAGAGGAAGTGTATGGGAAAACAGTAAAGGAAAGCATAAAAGAGAGAGAGACAGAGTGACGGTAATTGAGAGAGATTGAGTGAGAGAGTGAGGGATTGAGAAAGAGTAAGTGAGAGAGGCGAGGAACATCGGTGAAATAACACTCCAACAATCGTAACAATCAAGTGATATAAGGTAACGTTTGCCAAGAGAATACGCGGTATCGGTTCATTGGAATCACACGCATTCGATTGCGTCACTATTTGAAGAGGAAACACAAGCGGACAGCTTCAATTGAATTATCGGTTAAATTTCAGCAGGTGAAGCCCGCCCCATCCAGTACTCCTGAGTCCTGAATCACCTGTTGCCTGTGCGCGTTCCTGCGTTTTCCCAATCAAAAACAGCAAAAATCTCACTAATCCAATCAACACGTCATGTCAATAATCATATTTCCAATATTTGCCTGTCTCGTCTGAAATTTGATTTCAATAATCCTGTATCGATCAAATTTCACGGTAGAATCATCAGGCCTGGAAACTTATTCTAACGCCTAATTCACCAAACTTTCAAATGAGTACGGTACCGTGTTTTTTTTCCTTATCACTTGATTGAGGTTCATGGGTAACAATATTATTAGTTTGATTTAGTTGAAAGAATAAAAACTTGATAGAATCTTATCAGCCTGAGTACATAAATAAATATTACATTAACACAAGATCGTCAATACACCATCCATCATTTTCCTAGCCACCTCCTTTCCTAGCCACCTCATTTTCCCATCATCCTTCTAGCAGCCATTTTCTAAGACAGAACTCACAACACACTGTCAACCAATAAGAGAAGAGCTAGCAGCCGGGAGCGGGGCATGAAGGCGTGTCCAGGTCAAATCTGAAACATCACCCGTCAACTGCTTCCATCTACTGGTTGAATTTGGAAACTTTTCTAACCGATGTTTTCGGCCATTTTGATCGTAGGCGGAGCTTGGAGGCGTGTCCAATGGAAGTCGAAGCAAGTCAACCCATCGCTACCGCCAGCTGCTGGCTGAATTAAGAACTATTTCAAATGTTATTCAAGAAAGTTGGATAGAAAATGTCAGAAATTTTGAATCTTCTTGTTATTGGGTTCCCTATTTTTTGGAGGAACATTTTTATTTCCAGTGAAATTGAATATCTATAATGATACCCAATATTTTCCCTTGAAAAATTTTTTATTCCGTTTCATTTGTGCTTCCAAGCAATTTAATAAAATGAATTAATTTATAATTAAAATGTTAAAATTTCAATGATAAATTACATGACAATGTCAATGACAATGTGACAGTTTTGCTCAATGTGCAATGGCTTTAGTTATTTTGTATTGATTTCTGTAGACTTTTGCATATCACATATCATGAATCATGTATCATGTATCATTGAATCATGTTTGGCTTTGAATATATGTTGGATTATATTATATTGTATTGTAACATATTCTAAATTGACAAGAGTGATAAATTTGTGTTTAGTAGCGATTTTGCGATTTTTGATCGCTATTTCTGAGATTTGGGTGAGATTTACACAATCGCCGCCATTCAACTTTTTGTTTAGAATTCGACTCTCTTCAACTTCCATTAATAATAAATACAATTTTATAATTCCTTATCCAGTTATAACCCTTATTGTTGAAAAATGGCGTTTTTTAGCATATTTTTTCAATTATCTCGATAACCGCTGAAGTTACAAACTTGGAACTGGTTTCATTCAATTCCTCAGCTAATTTTACATAGGAATTGATTATTTTAGAACCTCACTAAGCCTCTAAAAAATTAGAAAAATTAATATGTTTTGAAAAATCTCAATTTTCCGCCATTGTTATCTCGGTAACAAAGCGTTTTTGAGGGTTTGTCCCATGGAACTTTTTTGTCTACTTGGTGTAAGGAATCAGCCTGAGAAGTATTGCACATTCCTCCTGAAACACTCTGTATAGATTAACAAACATTCCCATGACCAAACAAAATTATGACAAAGAGATAAAGATAATAAAATTTTTAGCAGTAAAAAATGGATACAACACCACAATTATTAATAAAATGGTGTATAAACAACAGGAAAAGCAAAAAAGTAAGCATAATTATAATAAAAATGAAAATAACAAGGAATATATTTGTGTTCCATATAGCACAACGCTCAATAGGGCATTAGAAAAACTTTTACAAAAAATAAATTCAATTTAGCATTCAAGACAACAAACAATTCATATGAAAAAAGAAGTCAGAAATAAGAACCCAGCATGATTGTTTCAAAAAATCTGGAGTGTATAAATTGATATGTAGTGATTGCAACAAATTCTATGTGGGTCAAACGGTAAGAAATTTTCATACTAGATTTCGTGAACATGTTCAAGCCTTAAAAGCCAGAAATACCACACAAAAATCAGCCTTTGCTGAACATCTTTTGGATTCAAATCATTGCTACAGAGACATAAAAACAAACATGATAATATTGAACTTTGGAAACAAAAATATGAAATTGAATGTAAAAGAAGAATTTCAAATATACAAAGGAAAAAAGTTGAATGGCAGCAAAATAATAAATGAAGATAATTTTAATAATAATCCAATTTTTGAAAAAATTTTAAAAACCTAGATTTTGGTGTGAATAGGAGTTATAACATGTGCTTTCAATTGCAATCATATGATATTTTTTAGACTTATATTTTTAATTTTTAATCTTGTTTACTTATTTCACTATTTTATCCACATTGATAATGGCCTAGTGTGTCGAAACATGTCTGTGTTTCAATAATTTTATAAAGTTTTTTAAAAGGGTGTTTGATTTTTATTTATTTTTCAATTATTTTAAACAGCCCTAAGTTTTAAAGTTCATTTTTTAAAAGTTCACTATATGCTAGTGATGTTGCGAAAATCTAGGTGTGATAGGCCTACTACTCAACAAGAGTCAGAAAATTCTTGTTGGAGAATTCTAGAGAGCTTTTATGTTGAAAAATAAATCTGCAATCAGCGTTTAGCTGTTTTTGCTACGTTTTTTTTGGCCAGTAGCAAGCGTGGGCCGTACAATGATGGGCTGAAACGATTGCTTTCACTGCTCGGGTCTCATCAAAGCTACATCACGTGCAGTCTGTTACACCTGAGTGCAAATCAATGGCTAAAATCATTCTGCTCAATATCGATTTTCCTGAATCGGCTCTAAGCTTTCCAATTCAGCTAATAAAGCATCATCCAAATCTCCAATAGTACCAATATCACTTGAACATAAATATAGTATGTAACTTAATACTTTTTGGGGGAATAAAATTTCGAAGACTATTAGACTATTTTGCAGTGAACATACTAACTATACTAACTATTTGAAGAGAACACATACGTATTATCAGTGGCGGTTCCAGGGGTGGGCTGGGTGGTCAGCAAACAACCCCCCCCCCTTTTTTCAGGGGAATTTTTCCAATTGTTTTCCTAGTTAGACGCACTTAATATAATTATTTCTAAAATAATTAATTTAGTGTAGACTAAAATCTATACCCTCTATAAAATCATATATAATCATAATCATATACTATAACCTCTAAAAAATCATTTAATGGTTTATAGAATAGATAATTTCTGTTATTGGAAGTTCATATGGACTTTCTAAGCCTAATTATTGAATATACTCACTCATCTTCTAGTTTGGTACTTCAGCCAAAGAAGCTTGCCGATATCTTCCATGAATTAAGGTTATTGATTTCTCCAATCTACAATGAAGTGGATTATGATGATTGCATCATATCTAAAATATAATTACAAAGTAAATACCGGTAATCAGTCTAACTTAATTTTTGATGATTTTTTGAAGTTTAAAATCTTAATGACTTGAAAACCTGGCCTTATTTTATTTTAAAATGTAGTCTTGAGGTTCAAAAGTAGATAGTTTGGCAATAAATATTAACAACTATTGAATTAATTCCAAATTTCTCATACTACACAGAGTGTTCCAGAAGGAATATGCAATACCGTACTTCTCAAGCTGTTTCTTTACACCAAGTAGAGGAAAACGTTCCGTGGGACATATCACCAAAAACGCATTGTTACCGCTTGGATAACAATGGCGAAAAATTTAAATTTCTCGAAAAATATTCATTTTTCCATTTTATCACTGGATTTATTCAGATTCTGAAATTATTAATTTCCATGTGAAATGGAGTCGTGAAATCTGAGGAATTCAATGACTGTTTTATGAGGAGTTTTTAACTTGAATGGTTATTGAGATTCAGGCCCGTTCCTTGGGTGGCTGGCGCCCTGGGCAAATGATCTACTGGCGCCCCCTTCCTAGATTTGCATGGTTGCTATTTTGACTAGGTTGCATTCCATGTGACTGCAGAAGATGCTACGCGGATGCACTGGGACCAGCTGTTGTACCCAACAGTAATAGTATAGTAATGCCTATAGTCCAGCATTCACGATGGCTTGAGACGAGATAAACAAAAGCTCTGCATATGTGTGTGTGCGACTGGAGTGGCTTCGTTTTAGCCACAACATAAACAAGTAACAGCAATGCCGAAATCCCGAATTTTGTTGTCGGGACTGTAAACAAAGCATTGACACAAAAACTTTCACTATAATTGTTTGTTCATTTTAGGTTCATGCAGTCAAGAGACAACCGAAACAAGCAATTTCCCAATGTGTATCTTTATTAAAGATTACTTAGAGATACTTATTCTGGATTGCCTACAACAAAATTCAGGATTTCTGCATTGCTGTGTCTTGTTTATGTCGTGGCTAGAACGAAGCCACTCCAGTCGCACACATACACATGCAGAGCATTTGTTTATCTCGTCTCAAGCCATCGTGAATGGACTATAGGCATTATCAGTTACGCAAGTACCGCCAAAAGCGTATTAACTGATTGCGGTGTTGCCAGATCTGATATTATCATTATCATTTAACACATGAACAATAATGCTTCATACTAACTTTTCATTATTATGTTTCTTACTATTTTTATTTCATTTAGGCTACTTGTTCTGTTATGCAGAAGAGTGTTTCAGAAGGAAAGTGCTATAGGTACTTCTCAGGCTGATTCCTGATTACCCAAAGTAGAGCAGAAAATCCATTGGACATAGCACAAGAACACTTTGTTTCTGAGATAACAATGGCAGAAAATTGACATATTTCAAATTTTTCAGAGGCTTTATTCAGGTTTGAAAATGGTCAATTCCTACGTAAAATTTAGCTGAGGAATTCAATTAAACTAGTTAGAAGTTTGTAACTTCAACTGTTATTGAGATAATAGGGAAAATATCCTAAAACGGCCACTTTCCAACAATTATTGAAGGTTATGACTGAATATGAAATCATAAATTTGTATTTCTAATAGATGGAAGTTGGAGAGAATCCAAATATCAGAAATGGCGATCAAAAATAGCAAAATCGCGACCAAACACAGATTTTCCTCTTGTCCAATTTTTTTATTCAATTTATGATCGATATTTTTGAGATTTGGGTAAGATTTATACAATCGCCGCCATCGAACTTTATCTTTAGAACTGGTTTCTCTTAAACTTGCATCTATTAAAAATAAAAATTTATGATATCATATTCACTTATAACGCTTAATTGTTGAAAAATTGTGTTTTTAGCATATTTTCCCAATTAAATCAATAACTGTTGGAGCTACAAACTTCAACCTGGTTTCATTGAATTCCTCAGCTAATTTAACATAGGAATTGATAATTTTCAAACCTGAATAAAGCCTCTATAAAATTAAAAATTGAAATCTTTTTTAAAATGTCAATTTTTCGCCATTGTTATCTCAGCAACAAAGCGTTTTTGGGGGTATCACCAATGGAACTTTTTGCTCCACTTGGGGTAAGAATCAGCCTGAGAAGTATTGCATATTCCTCCTGAAACACTCTGTATATGTAGCCTATTATTAAAAAATTTATGTCACATATTTTTTAATAGCTAATTTGTTTCTATAATTTACTATTTTATTTTGCGCCCCCAAAAATTTGGCGCCCTGGGCATTTGCCCAGTCTGCCCATTTACAGGACCGGGCCTGGAGATAATAGAGCAAATATGCTACCATAATGTTTTATCTTCATAGAATTTAGGTTGAAGAGAATCAGAAGATATTGTGAAGAAAACGTTGAATAGCGGTGATTGTGTAAATTTTACCTAAATATCAGAAATCGCGATCAAATGGAGACTAAACTTTGAACAAGTGAAAAATTACTGTAAAATCGCAATTTTAAGATTTGATTGAATTTATCACGTCATAATTTTACATGGGAATGAATAATCTTATAACTTGAATAAAACCTCTAAAAATCAATACTTTCTGAAAAATTTCAATTTCTCTTCATTGTTATCTCGGTAACAAAGCTTTTTTGAGGGTACCTATGTTCCATGGTACTTTTTTCTCTACTTGGTATAAGGAAACAGCCTGAGAAGTATTGCTCATCCTTCTGAAACACTCTGTGTGCCGTAGTATGAAACTATTGGGATTAATTCGATAGTAGTTAGTAGATATTATTGCCAAATTATCTACTCTTCAACCTCAAGACTATATTTTTAAAAAATAAAATAAGGCCAAGTTTTCAAAGCATCAATATTTTCAACCTAGTTCAAAAAATAATCAAATTGAGTTGGACTAATTATTTACTTTGTCATGATATTTTTAATTTTTCCCAAGGAAAAAAGACGCCTGGGAACCTTACTATCTGGGGTAGGGGTAAGGGGACCCACATACCCTTTTATAAACTCCATATTTGACATGGGAATAAATAATTTTATAACTGAATAAAACCTCTAAAAATCAATACTTTCTGAAAAATTTCAATTTCTCTCCATTGTTATCCCCCTAGAAATTCACTCGTGAATTTGATTCCTTGCCCCCCCCCCCCCCAAGTTTTTTGGGTCTGGAACCACTACTGCGTATTATTGTAGGTTTATATTGACATAAATCTCTTATAATCTATATATATATCTATAAAAGCGAAATGGCACTGATTCACTGATTCATTTATCACCATAACAAAAATCCACTGAACCAAATGCGTTCAAATTTGGCAGGCATGTTCAGTTGGACGTTTTAGACGAGTCCGTCCTACGTTCAGCTAAGAACGGATACGCCCAATATTTGCATTTTTCTATTGTTTTTCTCAGGTTTTTCGAGAACTAATCGGCAGAAAATGTTTAAATTTTGTGGAGAGGTTCTTCTTAGGTCTAGAAATGTAGTGTTGGAATATTTTTAAAATTCGTTCAAGATTACGCCAGTAATCAGTTTTTCAAAATTGAAGACTTATTGCGGGTTGCATATCTTCCGCCTTGATACCACCAATCCTCACTGTTTGTTTGTTTATTGTTTGTTTTATGATGGTGAAGCCCACATTAGCTCATAGACTTGTGCGTGGGTTATGAAATGGATGATATATGACATAAATAGGTAAAGGTGAACAGGCTAGGTCTCATGCTGTGTTCAATAAATTTAGTGCTCCTTCTAAGGTTACAACTGTAATAAGGCTTTCCAATGTGTAGAATCTTTACTTTTGTTTATTTCATGGAAACTACTGTACTAAATACGTACAAATCATATACCCAGGTTGAACTGAGGTAATTGAACAATACAACTGATTTAGAACGATTTCTTAGAGAACCCTGTAAGAGATATGATGATCAAAGCAAATCCTTTCTGAAATTTCAGGCAAGCGAAGTGAGCCTGTTTTCCTCAGCTGACACTGACAGAGGTTCACTCACTTACACTGCTGATACTGTCGGGAGTACACGGCGGCAGAGAACTGGCTAGGCGGAGGCGAGCAAAGTGAGCCTGCCGGCTAGTTCGGTGATATAGTTATTCAAGATGAATAGTGTCACCAAGAGCGTGACATTATTTTGTTGGCAGCATGATGCGAAGCAAATTGGAGCCGACATGCCACAGTGCTGTGCTGTTTGATTCGTGTCAATAGAACAAGCACTGGAACAGTGTGTGATGTCACAGTGAGGCAGATTATGTTTGTTGTCACCATTCCACATACAACTGAGGTCAGGGCGAATGCCAGCCAACTGGCGTGCGTGCATTTTCGCTTCAACACACCTTTTGTTATGATCGTCCAATTAACGATTAACATAAATTCGTGTATGAGCCAAGTATGGTATGGTGGTTTGATTGCATAGCACATACATTGTAGCGTAGCGGAAAAGCCACCTCCACGCACGCCCCCACACACTCAAATCTGCTCGAAACGATTTGTCCATCTCTAATGACCTGTTTATCGTTATAATTAACTTCGAGTACCATGAACATGATTCAATTAGTTCGGGTAAACCATTTGCTAGAGATATCAGTGCCATGATGATAAATTGTCGGCCATATAAACAATTTACATTGAGTGATGAGAATTTCAGTACCTACCTAGATAAGTTTATTTACATAAAGTATGCAATCAGGAATTATGCTACACAGTACCCATTGCATAGTATTTATGAGTCTATTCACAAAGACTATCCATTATTCGCTCTGAAATAATTTTCAATAGAATTGTGTTATAATACGAACGTATTTACATAATTGATATTGGTGTCATAATTATGAAAATAGTTATGATTTTACGTATTTTTATCTCATTTCATGACATGAGACCTTATGTGGTTGGTGGAGATGTAATAAGTATAGTTCAAATTTATTATAAACGTTCTTTATTTGTTTAACTCGAAGTTGAACTGCCCGGGCCAATCCTTTTCCAATGTTCTTCTTATTCAGGGGAGCTTCTCTTTCCTTTGGAGAGTCTATTTTTTATTAAGAGTTTGAAAAGCTTATAAGGCTAATATATTTTCAGTTTCCACTTATTTTCCATGAATAGACATAATCACTCCCCAATTTCTCCTCAATTCATTGATTATGAGAGCTCGCTGTTCACTACAAAAGTGAAGGTCCCTTATATTAGCCCAGTCAATAAAGGTCCAAAAAGGCGATTTCCGTCACAAAATTAGGAGAAAGCTGGATTTCTCACCATCGATAGAACCATCCCAGAGAATCATTTTCCCAAAAGACCCAGAGAATCCTGCTGGACCTTTCCCCCCCAGCCCCCCTAATGCTCAGAAATGCAGGTTATTGCGGGAAACCAATTATCTCAGTACCTATTCATCGGAAAACCTTCATTTATATATCATTTTATTGCAATATTATGGGCTACAAAATTGGTCCTATTAATTTTTTCGATAAAATTGATAGATTTTGAAAAAAATTATAAATATGTCAAAATTTTGGATTTTTCAAAGTTCAATCTTCAGTTTTTCCGTTTAACTTTTTTGCGAGCCCTTTTTCGGAAAAAATACCTCAGATAAAACGTTTAGCCACTTTCATTGAAAATCCATTGATGTATATATTAATACATTTACGATCCAAGATGACGCAGTGGAAGGGGCCGACGCGTTACGCCGCGGTCTAGCCCCCTCATCAGCCAACTGCCGTTTCAGCATATCACTATCAGTACAGTGCAATTAGACATCCAAGCTGAAAGTTTACCTCCCAAACGCCAAACTGTTTTATATAACCCCTGTATTGTATGGTAGAAAGTTACACCCTTTTGAGCGTCAGGTTTGGGGGGGGAGGGGGGTGAAAGGTGCAAAATTTCAGTTTTTTCGTAATATCTCGAAAAGTATAGGGTTGAATACAAATATATTAGAAATCAAATTTTAAATAAAAATTGTCCTTTACAAAATTACGCCAAATTGAACGGTTCCCGAGTTGCAGGGGGGATAAGCGTAGACACTTTTCAGATTTTCCAGATTTATCAATGAACTAGCCGGCAGGCTCGCTTCGCTCGCCTTCTCCGCCTAGCCAGTGGGCTCCGCCCCCTGGACCCCCGACAGTATCAGCAGTGTCAGTGAGTCAAACAGGCTCGCTTCGCTCGCCTGCATGACCTCTGTCAGTGTATACTGAGACAAACAGGCTCGCTTCGCTCGCCTGCAAATTCCATTCAGAAGGTATTCAAAACTTATTGAACACAGCATTTCTAGACCTAATCTGGACCTGTTCACCAAATTTCGACATTTTCTACCAATTTATTCTCGAAAAATCCAAGAAAAACTCTGAAAATTCCGAAGAATAGTAAAACGCTGATATTGAGCGTAACCTTGGGAACTATGTCGGACATAGTTTGAAACTTGATTCAATACCTTCCAAATTAGTTTATCTATAATCTCGCTGAACCATTGAATTTACAGTAAGGACTGGTCGTATTAAGGCGGAAGATATGCAACCCGCGTATCCTTTGGCGTATCCTTGAAAAGCTTTTAAAATCCGTTCTTAGCGAGCGTCTAAACGTCCAACTGAATATGCCTGCCAAATTTGAACGCATTCGGTTCGGTGGATTTTTAGTTCTGGGGATGAATGAATGAATGAATGAATCAGTCAGTCAGTCAGTCAATCAGTGCCATTTCGCTTTTATAGATATAGATTTTGACATTATTGTCAAGAAATATATATTTTTTACTATAATAATGTATTTTATGGCTGCTCATACTTATTATAGTAGCCAGAGGTGAACCCATTAATTAATTTAGGAGGGGGGGATTAACATTTTGAGGAGGGTGGGTGGGGTTGTTGTCAAGGCCACCTTGTTTCATTTCACATATTGAACTATTGCACCTCATTGACTGTACTATTTCAATAAATTTGTGGAACTCTGGGAATAATAGCTATTTTGGGGATTACATCCTACTTCGACCCCCGCCGTCCCCCGTAGATTTGCCCTGTGGCAATGGCTGGGAGTAACCTACCAATTTCTCTAAGCAAGGGCATTCCTTTTAGAGGAAAATATTTTTTCCTCATAACTGTTTTTCATGGATGCTAGTAGCTATTATAGTAGCCATGGATGAACTCACTAATCTATTTAGGGGGGATACAAATCATTTGGGAGTGGCCCCTTGTAGTTGGATATAATATACAACTTTGGTTTATTGCACATAATGTACTACATACCATTTTATAAAGTTTGGGAAAAAGGAGGGTCATATGATATTATGTTTTCTGTATTATCATAGGAGGGTATAGGATATTATTATATTATATTAGACCATGTGGGTTTGTCCTGTGGTATTGACTGGTGGTAACCTTACCGACTTCTCTAAATAAGATGCTCCTTTCAGGGAAGAAGAGGCATTCACAAGCCTAGCGCATGAGTTATGATCAGCTATGAAATTATATACTATATGTTTTCCTACTAACTGTCTTTCATGTATGCTAATAGTTATTATAGTATCCATGGATGAACCCGTCAAAAATTTATTTAGGGGGGGGGGGAATACAAATTATTTGGGAAGGGCCCCTTGTAGTTGGATAGATTATGCAACTTAAGTTTATTGCACAGTATGCGTACTATATATTCAAACTGTTTTGTAGTTTAAGTTGTTTTTTTTTTAACGCTACTATTTTAAGAAGTTTGGGGAAACACGTATGGTCATAGGATATAATGGGGGATACATCCCCCTTCGATCCCAGTCCCCCTTAGGTTTGTCCTGTGGTAGTGGTATAGGCTGGTGATAACCTCACCTCACCAAGCTCCTCTAGGGGAAAAGAGGCTTCCATATTTTAGAATCTAGAAAAACTCACTCTGAGCTTTCCTTGGAAGAACAAATGATGCCTTCATTAATGTTACTATTTGTTTTCATTCCTATTATTTTGAATTGTATATTCTAACAACAGCTTAAGAAGGATTTTTTCCAGAAATATACATGTTTTGGTTACATGATATATTAGAATTGTATAAGTTTATTAACGGAGCTCAATATTGATTTTTAATAACTATAAGGAATGTTAGGACCACTTTTAAGCCGCGTATCGACAGTGCGAAGCATGTGCCGCGAATGCCTCAAGGTAGAGTCTGTTCACACAAAAAAGAGCCTTACTCCAGTCTCCAGCTCGGTCAATATTGGTTCAAAAATGATTGATTTGGTCTTAAATTGAAGATCGAAATGTTTTCTATAATTGAGACCAGATCAATAATGTTTGAACCAATATTGACCGAGCTGGAGACTGCGTAAGACTCTTCTTTGCGTGAACAGACTGTACCCTGAGACATTCGCGGCACATGCCTCGCACTGTCGATACGCGGCTTTAATATTGATTGAATTATCCGCATTATTTACTCATCTATAAACTCATCGATTTCCTATTCTAGATCTCCATCTTCAAAGACGATAAGTCCATGTTGTCACATCCTAGACCTGAGAAATTTGTACATAGACCGATTCTCCAACGGTTTGAGTCCATCCACTGTTTCTGCTTTCGGCACTTGCAGTAAAATACCAATTCATCTTTTTCACTTGTACTTGCTAGAGAGAAAGTGATTCCTGGGGAGCTACAGGACTTACTGTTGAACATGGACTAAAGTTCTCACAATTTTTTTCACCACCCCAGTCGAGCAGATTCTTCTTCTCAATCATTCACTGCTGTAACTGGTTGTAGGATTGGAACGAATGCTGCGTTGCTGCCTAGAAGCTTCTGAAGTAGAAGCTTGAAACGAATTTTTGAAATGAACGAATAAGATACTTTCTAATAGCTTCAAGTAGGTGTATTGATTTTGATCGAACCCAAAAAAATCCAAAATTTAGACATATATATATTTTTTTTTGAAAAATCTATCAATTTTATCGAAAAAATTAATAGGACCAATTTTGTAGCCCATAATATTGCAAATCAAATGACGGTAGAATTAATAGGACCAATTTTGTAGCCCATAATATGGCAAATCAATTTCCGATAAATAGGTACCGAGATAATCGGTTTCATGTGATAACCTGCATTTTTTAACTTTAGGGGGGGCTCGGGGGAAAGCTCCAGCGGGATTCTCTGGGACTTTTGAGATTTTGGGAAATTGACCCTCTGGGATGGTTCTATCGATGGTGAGAAATCCAGCTTTCTCCTAATTTTGTGACGGAAAAAACCTTTATTGACTGGGCTATATATGATACTTCTTACTATAGGGAAGTATTTTATTGTATGAAATTTCTAAACATGAGTTAATTAAACGTTAAAATTGAATTACTGTCATGGGTTATGAACGAATTAAATGCTTCAGTCCAGAAAATGATCGAGAAATATTGTTTTGTAAACCACCAGTCAAGAATTCTCTTGCTAAACGAAACAATGTGCGCTTCCATCCACCAAATGAGACAGATTATCTCGCAATTTGAAATTATTAGCATGCTGCTGATGGCGCTTAATTGACCAGAACGTGAGACTGAGTGAGCATTATTTGGATAAAAATTAGCGCGCGACTCTATTCTGTCTGGCTGAACTGCAAACAGAAACGAGTGTCGGTGATAAATTACGTCCTCAGTTTTCTGGATAAACATTAATATTTCCGCCTCCAAACCACCACTCACCGCCTCCACGCCGCCCCCAGCATAACAGTGCACTCTTGCGGCACTTGCCGAAACTCTTCCCCCGTTATCAAACGTCCATTAAATTTAATCTATGTCACTGTGCAAACCTAATTTTTATCGGGCTTCCACTGTTATTTAAGAGGTCGCTGGCAGACAATTGAAAAATGGTCGTCTTTTGCATTCTATTAGGACGGGCTTACATCGATTCATCAACTGCTCTTAAAGAAAATCCCTTCTCACTTCGAGAGACTACATTGTCCATTACGGCTGTCATATTTCATCCATAAGACTACTACCGATACCTTCTTATAATCCCGGCTCCACACGCTGGCCGAGCGCAGGCGATATCAGGCGAGCGCGAGCGTGTGGATGGTCCGCTCTCCTGCGATCGTCTCCGCTCCGCTCGACTGGCCGGCGCTCGCTATTTTGTCGGTCTCTGACCAAAGATCAAAGGAGGCGAGCGCCAAGCGAGTCGATCCGAAATCTACCATCCACACGCTCGCTCTCGATCGTCCCTGGTCACGTGACCTACTACGTCACTATTCTTGGTGATTGGTGTTTTAATTTCAACAGCGTCTCATTTTCTTTTAGGCCTATAGTGTTTAGTTTGTTTGACGATTTACGATCCACTGAATAGAATTTATCAATGCAATAGCAATAAATTTGTAATTCATCTCGTGAGAATATCTTATTATTATTATCTATAATCTTTACTCTAAAATTCTACCATTTGTTAAAATGTTATAAATTATCCAGTTGATAACTCTTTTCAAATTCAAAATTATATTATGAATACTACTCATTAATAATACCAATAAATTTTAATTCTATACAACATAAATGACAGAAACACTGCAATACAAAAACAAAATAATTTTTTTATACAATATTTATATTTATTTCGTTTCTGTCATTTATGATTGAGATCAAATTTATTGGTATTATTAATGAGCAATATTAATAATATAATTTTGAATTTGGAAATAGTAATTAACTGGATAATTTATGACATTTTAACAAATGGTAGAATTATAGAGTGAAGATTATAGATAAAAATTAAATTTAATAAGATATTCTCACATGAATTAGAAATTTATTGCTATTGCATTGATAAATTCTATTCAGTGTATCATAAATCATCGAACAAACTAAATACTATAGAAGAAAATGTGTTGAGGGTTGATTTCAGCAATCACTTCTATCATAATCATCCAATTTAAACCTCAAGTTTAGAGTTCAGTCCTTAATCTTAAGTGTTGGTTTCTCCAAAAAATTTAGCTAATTCTAGTTTAAACCATCACTTGGACAATCAATGTCTTTGGAGGAGAAACCAACACTTATGATTAAGGACTGAACTTGAGGTTCAAACTTGAAGATTATAATAGAAGTAATTGCTGAAATCAACCCTCAACACAAATTTTAGTAAGAAAAAGCAGAGTATGCTTGAGCAACAGTAAGGTCTTCAATTTCAAAAATCAAGAAGAATTGGCGGGAACCGGCGCTCGCCTCAGCGCTCCCTTGCGCTGTCAAAATGGCAAAATGGCGCTGAAACTCGTGTGGCACTCGCGTCGTGTGTGGATGGTAAACGAGCGCCCGAGCCGTTCGACTGGCCGCTCGAATTGGCCACTCACCCGAGCGTGTGGAGCCACCATAAGACTATCAAGTCCTTCTGACATAGCCCCGGCCCGGCCATTGAATAAAGTGATTTTAGTTTTAAGTTTACGGTCATGTACTCTATTACAGTCTTGTACTTTGGAACTTTGAGAAAAATATTCAAACTAAAACATTAATGTTGAGAAAATTAATATGTTCTTGCTGTAAAAGACTCAAAACTTTACATTTCGCGTTCGGTTTGTTTACGGTTCGCTTTGCTCTGCGTTCGATCCGTGTTCGGTTCGCGTTCGCTTTTCGTTCAATCATTTTTTGTTTCGCTTTCGGTTTGAGTTCGTGTTTGGTTTGCATAGCGTTAGCTGATTTGAATAACTCCAGACACTCAGTGAACTACACAGAGTTCCGGAACTACTCGCAAGGAATGATAAAACAGTGTCAAAGATGTACTATAGTGGCCTAATATAAAATTCCTGGCATAATGAGCTCTATGGTTTTTGAAAATCCATTCCAAAATTATAGCCGTTTCGATTTCCATTGTGATTTCGTAGGAGGATTGTTTTTCGGAACACTCATAAAAATGAAAAAACATCTTGTGAAGATGTTCTCATCACAATGTATGGGTATTTCCAAAACATTTTGTTTCTATTACACAGGTATCGAAGTGTTAATGAAAATATGATTTTATGATGAATTTTGACCAACATCACTCAACAATGTTAATGTACCTTGACTGTTGAAATTTGTCGAGGGTTGGTGGTCTGGAATGCTTCTAAAGTTGGCAGCGGGTGATCAATATATAGCAAGGTTGCAAGTTGTTCAGCAGCAGGCAATATTATAAAAAGAGTCGTCGAGCGACCAACCGAATTCTGTGCTGCGGAGTTATGTTGACCTGGTGCGCGTCGGTTAGCTAACCGCGGCTTGTTTCTCAACTGACCAATATTATTCGATGCCATTCTGCGGTGCTCTTTGAAGAGCTAAATCACCGCCGCATATATACAGTCATCCAACTCTCCAACCCCAACACGTCAAAGACAAACTTTTCAATCCTATTTACATCGCAAATCCCAAGTTTAGCTCCCTCTCTCTGAGACCGTTGCAGAGTTTCAATTTGTCAGCTAGCATTACTTACTTTCAAAGAACAAGTCTTATTTTATTTAGAGATAACAACTTGTCAGAACTTCATAATTACTCTAACAAATTTAAATAT